>JARFIW010001436.1:5085000-5479101 GCA_036346225.1 Platerodrilus igneus | reverse complement strand
TGACATACAATTGGATCAAGATTTCAAATTGCAGCTGAGCACAGCCTTTAATAGAAGTATATGGTTGTTGAACAATTTTGAAAAAGAGAATTTATATAATATGGAGATTACGAAAGATGGGAATGTTATTGTACTACCTGCGTACGAGTGCATCAAGCTATTAAATTTGCGAGAATTGATCTGTTTTAAAATGGTCGAGTTAAGGTGTAGAAACTTTCCAGAATTTTACGAAAATTTGTTGGTGATATAAAAAAGTATGTGGAAATACGACGGAGGAAGAAGGGTTCAAACGTTATTAGAGGGAGAGAGCAGTGCCAGTATTTATCTGTCTAATGATTGCAGCAATTTAAATTACTTGACAGTGTTGGAACTTATTAAATGTTTCCCATTCAGTACTTAAAGATGCAACTGCAAGGCAATCGCTTGCGCAAATGTTTAGAGATTTGGCTATCCCAGATTCGCCAGACTCTGGTTACCACAGCGGTTTATAGATGTTATCAATACGTGTATGTATTCTATTAAAACATTATATTTTCTTGATAAAGTTTGTTTTACATATTTGTATCGCCAACATTACCATAAATTATTAATAGACGTATTAAACTATCCTGTTTTTATTTTAAGTTTAAAGTGGTGTACCCCGCAAATAATAAACACAATTTACCGCATGTTAACAAAAAGTTGTGGAAAAATTTAAAGACGAGTTTAACGGTGCCTTGGTGTTAGAATTTGTAGGTAGTAAGGCTAAGTCCTACTGTATTGTGCGCGAGAAGGACACGATTAAAAAAGATTAAAGGGATCTCACAAAGTGTAGTTAAGTAAAACCGAGGGTCTTACAACCTATAACGAGCATATATCCCCAAAAGGGTGGGCATCCAGCTACGCAACAGTGCGTGGAGAATAAGGATTCTTCCAATAAGAAATTAAAGTCATTGGTAATGGTAAAAATGTTAAACCTATAAAGGTGATTATTAATTGTGGTTTAGTGACCGCGTTTGTGCACTCTTCGAGTGTCTTCGGCAATCTTCGATTGTTTCCAAAAAAAAATATTCAAGCCTGCCATTTAATGTCGTGGTGTAACATCGTCCACGGTTAAGCTTATACATCCGTAGGCAGCAAAGTACTTAAGCTCTGGGTCTTGCAGTATCGCTTTTACAAGAATAGCTCACAGCGAGACAAGGAAAAACAGCACGGTATGTCATTAAGCAGTAAACGTTCAGCTCCGCCAGTTGTTAAAGGGTCTTGTACGAAACAACCAACATCCGTGTAAAGCGTGCGAGATGGAGGTGTTAAAGTCTGCATACCCTGGTCCTAATAGCACAGCAACCTAATTAAGGTAGGTCAGTAAGCAATATTTAATTGCTGTTAATTGACTTGCATTTAGCGTACTTTCCTATTGTAATAACCGCATTTGTTTGGAGAAGAAATTATAAACAGCTTTCAAATGTGATTCACATGTTAGTTAAGAATCTAGAATATTTGCTGGATTACGAGTTACAAATGAATTAATACTACATTGGAAGTTTCCGGAATTTGCGTTATAATGCTTCTACAGCGTCACGTAAGGTAATTTAGGTAATTGATGTAGGATTTCAATATGTAATAAGACCCATTTACTTCCACTCTAATATTGTTTTATGATTATTATTGAACAGTACTTAATCTGGTTTATTACATTTTGATAATTCTAAAATTTAGGTAGTTAATGATGTCATACACAAAATTTCTAATTAGAATCTAAATCGGTACTATGAATTCACTAATTAACATGGTTGGTATCTAGCGAAGGTTGTAGAATCATTTTAAATTACGAATGCATTCTTCTTTCATTACAGGAGAAATTCCATAGATTTCATACCAGCAAAATGCGCTTTCTTAATTATTAACATTTACATTTATTAACATTAAATTTGTGTGCTTAATTTTTGTGTTACTACCTCTAACTGTTTGGTTAAAGCATATATCATAAATGAGCAAAAATTTTAAAGAGGTTTGAGAGCTTAAAGTATAATTTTGCAGGGCGTGGTCCTATTGCAAATCTGTTTGCAGATTAGGGATGTGCGTAAAATTTTAGACTAACAAGATGTATCGCATGACTAAAAAAAATTTATAAGAACGCTCAAAAGTTGCTACAGGTAAGAAATCTTAAAATCAGGGTAGCTCCCTGGGGGATGATGCTATCTAAAAAATTCCTAGAAATTCGGGTAGCTGAGAAAAATCTAATGTTAATTGATACCAAACAAGACAGGTTTATCGCGAAAGATGCATTGGTTACACAAAGAAAACTATTTGTTAGGTTTGCTTATAGGCAAAGAGCAAAATGTAGAGGTTTGAGAGCTTTAAAGGGGTAACTTTGCAGGGCGTAGTCCGATTTCAAATCTGTTTGCAGATTCGAATTCTGCGTAAAATTTTAGACTAACAAGATGTATCGCATGTATAAAAAAATTTATAAGAACGCTCAAAAGTCGCTACAGGTAAGAAATCTTAAAATTGGGGTAGCTCCCTTAATGATGGCGCAATCTAAAAAATTCCTAGAGATTCGGGTAGCTGAGAAAATTCTAATATTAACTGATACCAAACAAGATAGGTTTATCTCGAAAGATAAAAAAATGGCTAGTCGAAGAAAACTATTTGGTCCAGAATGTTAACGGTAAAAAAAATCTTAAAAATAGGTTTATCTCGTGTGTGGAAATGAGGATGCTCATTTATCTCGAAAGATGAAAAATTTAAGATATTTATCTCGAAAGATGAAAAATGGTTAGTCGAAGAAAACTATTTGGTCCAGATGTGTGTGGAAATGTGGATGCTGGTGGAAATGTGGTTCTGGGTTGCCTGAAAATGGTCTACTCTTATAGTTTCTCAAAGTCAAAGTGATTTTTTCCATTCCTTTTTTTCCAATTTTTAAATTTAAGAGCGGCTTTCATAATTATGATGTTGTGGTCAGTGACTATATCTGCTTCTGCAGTCTTTTACTTGATTCCTAAACCGCTGTCTAATAAGAATGTAATCTATTTGATATGTTCCGATGTCCCCTGGCATCCTCTACTTGTACCATTCTCTAGCATGATGTTGAAATAATGCGTTTGTGATAATTAAATTGTTTTTGTCGCAAAATTCTACGAACTTATTTTTCTTGTCGTTTCTCGTTCCTAAACCAAATAAACCTACTACCGCTCCTTTCCTACCATTATCTACCATTGCGTTAAAATCCCATGTAATTATTAAATTTTCATATCCTTTTACGTATGTTAGTATGTCTTAGATATCTTTGTACATCGCTTCTACCTCTTACTAACCATGAGTACTCTAGCGTTCTTTTGTAAGTAGTTTTCTACAGTGCCCTATCTTTTTCGGATAACTATCCCCACACCAGAATTCTCTTTCTCTGATCCTGTGTGTATTACCCTCTGGCCACCGAACTTTGCTGATCCCTACTATGTCTAGTGCTAACCTATCCATTTTAATTTTTAAGTTCTCTAGCTTACCTACTTGCTTCATACTTCTAGCATTCCACGCTCCGACTCGCAGAATGTTCCCGATTCTTTTTCTAAGTTTTCCGATCACATCCTCCGAACTAGTCGCCTTCCGGAAATCCTATTTGGGGACTATTTTACCTCCGGAATCTTTTCCCTCAGAGGATGCCATCATTTTAATTACAATTTAAGTACGCTTTGTACTTGGGGGTAATGTGGTGGTTTGCTGTTGCCGTTCACATCGCCGTAGCGTGTTTTAGAATGTCATACCGACCCCTATGGTCTCTGTCAATCTAAGTACCGAAAGAGCCGATGCCCTCTTTCGGGGACCTGTTTTAGTCTGGTTCCTCACTAAAGACCCTACTAATTTGGTTGAACCTGTAGTTTTGCTCTTTAGATCACTGGAACGCGGAAGCGATTCCTGTTCTAGTAATCTAGAACTTCGTCAAGGTCAGGTCTATTCGGAATGGAAGAAATAATACAGAAATAATAATATAAAATGACTGAAATACAAGAAACTGCGTTACATTAATTTCTTACCCTGAAAGGCTTTAATTTTGTCATAATTAAGTATCTTGAACCGTCTGTCACTGAAATCCTTTCCGATATTATGTCTACACGGAATACGGTATCCTTTACAAAGAAGGAGGTAGAGCAAGTGGACGAAATTCTAATGCAGGAAGTAGGAGGGTGAGTACGTATTACGAAGTGTTGATGATTGGAGCAAATAAATGTAGGAACAAAGCTTGTTATTGCTGGAATAAAACAGTAGAGTAGGGTAGCTAAGCCGCTTTGGCAACAGAGATCCACAGCAAGATATGTATACGCCGATTCGAGAACAATATGAACAGCTAAGCCGCTTTGGGAAACAAAACGTGCAGCATGATATGTATACGCCGCTTTGAGAACAAAATTGTCTTTGTGTGTAAATTTGTTGCATCGGGGGGTCGTTAAGTCTTTGGGGTGTGCGTTCGGCGGGGTCGTTAGATTTTTGTCGTGGGGTGGTGCGCGTGCGCTGGGGTGGAGATATTTTCTTAAGAAATTTTTTTAGCAGGGTTCCCGACGTTAAATATTAAATATTAAATTTTAAAAAAATGTTGTGTGTGTAGAAAATGGAGTTCACGTGTTGGTTCGTATTTTTCTGGGTAGGTTAAGCTAAAAATTAAAACGCCGCGGTGAAGAATTTTTTTAATATTAGGCAAACGCGTGCAAGTGGTAAAGAGTGTTTTAGCTCTCCTCATAAGCTGCGTTTTGTACGAAGTAGAAAATAAAATTAAGAAAATATACGAACTGTTATATGATGGAGGTCAAATTTTAAACGTTTGCAGGTAAAATCTTGTAAAAAAGAAGTCGTTCACTTCTCGCAATTTCAATGTCACGATAAAATACTAAGAATTTGCATGCAGTCGAATATAACCTCGTGTTTTTTATCTGGTAATATATGTAAATCACGTCGACATTCGACTTTTAATATAATGTATTTAATTAACATAAGGTGTGTTGCAAAAACATTTCAAGACAGGTATGTCGTATATTTCCTTTTGGTTACATCATCCCAAAATAATTTATACAAGTACACTAAACTTGCAGTCGGATCTAACATATAATCTTTTAATTATACCCGTATGAATTTAAAATATATGCAAATTATACCACCTTTCATCACGATTTATTTGACTCTCAAATTATTTGATTTGATCTTATATCAAGGCTTATATATTAACTTTTACAACTCAAGGTGTAGCATCAAGGTTTTTACGTCAGTCTGAAACTATAGAACTTAATAAAAATAGCTTTCCTTAGCACCAATATCATTTAGAAAATATGTGTTTCATTAACATATACTTATTTATTAAATATTTCCTACCAAAATTTATTCAAAAAATTTAAAAGTTCTTTATTTTCATTTTCATATAGGTAAAATCACCACTTTGCTATGTTCTCGGCTACCTAGTTCCGCCTACTTTTCCAAGGTCGTTGTGACGTCATAGCCTTTTATAAATATAGAGCAATGTAATACTATTCTAAAATTCTAAAAAGAGTCTTTCTTACTAACCACAAATACATACAGCTTGTAGAACGCGGATGTATTCAAGTCAGTCCATCGGCACATAAAATAATCTTTTAATCCTTTCCTCTTTATTTTCATTTTCATATAGGTAAAATCACCACTTTGCTATGTTCTCGGCTACCTAGTTCCGGCTACTTTTCCAAGGTCGTTGTGACGTCATAGCCTTTTATAAATATAGAGCAATGTAATACTATTCTAAAATTCTAAAAAGAGTCTTTCTTACTAACCACAAATACATACAGCTTGTAGAACGCGGATGTATTCAAGTCAGTCCATCGGCACATAAAATAATCTTTTAATCCTTTCCTCTTTCTCGAATAAGATGTTCTTTGTCTAACACATCTTTGTATTGTTCGCGTATTGTCGCAGTGTCTTCTATTTAGTCCAACTTTCGCCTTTTTGCATGCATTTCCTCTAATTCCAGCTGTCTTTTCTTCCACTTACAGCGTATGGCGTGCATAATTGGGCAATTTCCTGCAGCGTCAACGGAGAGTTTACTGCCAATATTTACGCGTTGTCGTACAACCTCTGGGCGAATGTTAGGCGTACTTATCAACCCCGATACCGAAATGATTATTTCTTTTGGAATTGTAGAATATGGTGTTACAGATTGTGTAAAATATGTTACCTGCTTTAATGTAGCACTTGTGTAAGATTTTATTTTATCTTGGCTGTCTTCCTACTCTACTATCTCCAAATAATTTAAAGGTAAATAGTTAAAACTAAAAGCTGAAAGCACATACTTTATCAATTTTTCCCTTTTCTCTGGTTTTTCTGACAACTTAATTTGCAAGCCCGTCAATTTCTTTGTATTGCCGTTCCCCCAATACATGTACTGTAGCAGGTTATTATACACTAAACAGCAGCTATTTTGAAGCTTGTCCGATAACTTACTCCACATTTTAGCGATACCGAGTACATTGGCGCCTTTAGGAAGTATAACTTACTATCTTCCAATAAGGTTAAACAGTCTTTTAAGGGATTATACACCCGTTCCGCACTGACATAGCTTCCAATTGTACAGTTTTATATTGTCGCTTCCAATTGCGTAATACCGTGTTCTTTGGTCAAAGTAGACGCAAATGTTGCTCTTAAATGTGCATCTGGACAACGTAAAAAATCTAGTATATAATTTCCAAGTTGTTTATTAACACCAGGATTTGTTATCTGACACACAAATTTGTTGTATATCTTAATTCTTTCATTGGTTGTTAGCCATGTTAAACAATCGAATTTATATTAAAATTAAGTTTAAATGGCTCCATGCTTGGCATTAAATATTTTTAAATTTTGTTATGTATAATGCCAGAATAAAAATTTTAGAATAGTATTACATTGTTCTTTATTTATAAAAGGCTATGACGTCACAACGACCTTGGAAAAGTAGCCGAAACTAGGTAGCCGAGAGCATAGCGCAGTGGTGATTTTACCTATATGAAGAATTTTGTTATGTTAAGTAAAAACGTACAAGTGGTAAAGAATTATTTAGCTTTCCTCAAAAGCTGTATTTTGTATGAAGTAGCGAATAACATTTAGAAAATATACGAAATGTGATATAATGGATCTAATTATAAAGTCTGCATGCAAAATCTTGTAAAAACATGTTGTTCACGATTTCATTACCAAGATAAAATAACAAGAATTCGCAGTCGAATATAACCTCGTGTTTTTTTATTGAAATTATAGCTCTCTGGTAATATATATGCAAATCATTCAACTTTTAATATAATGGATTTAATTAACATAAGGTGTGTTTGCAAAAACATGTTAAGACTATTTCCTTCTTGGTATGCAAATTATACCACCTTTCATCACGATTTATTTGACTCTCAAATAAAAAAAATTAATTTGATCTTATATCAAGGTGTTCTTGCTTACATTTAGCAATTTCAATATATATTTAATATGTGTGTGTATGTGTAAAAAACATGTTAAGACAGGTCACTCGTTATTTTATTCATGATTGCATCACCAAAATAATTTATACAACCACACTAAACTCGTACCCGGATCTATATAACCTTTAAATGTATGCAAATAATGTCGTTATTTAAAACGTGGTGAAGAATTTGGATGGGGATGTACTCATTCTCAAATGCGGAATGGTACTCCATAAGGCGTTCTGAACGGAGGCTTTGCACGCATTAGGTGATTGAATACTTCGGAGATTTTTAGGTTAAGCAAAAACATGAACGTGTTGAAGAATTTCCCGAGAATTTCAAAAAATTATTTTTGTATTAAATATATAATATTAAAAAGAAACACACAATATTTTAATGTTTTATTTACAAAAAATTACATTCTTTAATTGTCCCTATCTTTTTGTAGGTGGCGGTAGCAGATTCTTATTTGAATAAAATATAGATAAGACTTCCACATTAAAAATGTATCTTGGTTAAATGTACGGGGATTTTATTAATTATAGTTTAGTAAAGTGCATGGTAGTTAATGACCTCGAGGTTGTGATATTTATAACAACATACCGATATATGTAAATTATATATGGAAACTGCATAACTTCAAATCATTTTAGCATAATTGTTAATTACCAAAATTCATAGTTTCTACTTCTGTTAAAAACACATTAAGTAAGTAAGTTTATACATACCGATAATACAATGGTAAAAATTCTTCTACAACACATTAAACAGCTTATTTATATTTGCTACCTTAAACAACTATGCGGAGTGCATATAAATGTCAGAGGAAGATTTCTTATCATTCCCTTCCAATCTTAAAATTTATATCGTCAATAAAATAATAAACAGATTACTAATAATAGGTCGTCAATGGAACTAAAACAACATATACAAAATGTGTACAAATGAAAAGACCACTTATTAATTAATCATGACTGTAAATTCCTTTAAAGATTTGATATTCATAGGTAGTAACAATGTTGGTGCTATATATATAAACGACTTTTTATGAGCATAGTTTAAATTAAAATAACACCGAAATTTATGTAAATTTAATAGTTCTGGTTTATAGTTGGTTGATCTTTGGAGAATAAATTTTATGAAACTTAGGTTTAAGAAATTAATCATTTTACAGGTGGGATTAAATAAAAATGTACTACTTTGATGATAAAAACCTATGCAATGCATTTTATGTTTACACAACTATAACATACTTTAAAATTTAATACCTCGGTAGTAGAATATAATTTTTTAATTGTATTATTGTAACATAAAGTTTGCATAAAAATGCAAAATACATATCCGTTAAGAGGAATTTTTCAATATGATACTTACAGATTCGTTAGTAAGTTTTACAATTAAACTTATTTCAAGACATTTTTTGAAACACATCTTACTAGTCTCAAGGAATATGTATGTATGTAGGTATAAAATATACAAATAAAAACACTACTTAATGTAAACATTATTCTTTATTAAAATGAATAATTGGTTATATGTACAAACCAGTTTTTGAGTACAATTACATCTGTGGTTGCGCAATTGAATGACGAATGTCGTGTGGTATGCTAGAAACACTTGTGTGAATTGGTGTAATACTTTAATTTATGTAGAGGAGTACACCCTAAATCTTCTAGGTTAATAACATTTAGGTGTGGAAATTCATTGTAAATTGCCATCATCTCAAGATATACCGTGAAAGTTTCTGCTTAACCATACCTTTTGGTATTTGAAGCAAGCTGATAGACAGTTCCAAGAATATGGTGGTTTCAGCACATATGTTATTGCAACTCCATTCGATAGGGATAGTTGTAAAACAGCCATTTCTTTAAACACAAAGTTATTATGTGCAATTTTAAACCTTTGAACGTCGACAACTAATGGACTATTAATTTTAGACTTCACTCACAATATTGGTTGCAGGATTGTAGCGGACCAAACGATCGTGTAGAATGAGGCAGTACGCTGTAGTGTGAGCTTTAAGCGCTTCTTTCATTTGAAATTCTAATCGTACGTCAACCGCTCCCACTTTCACTATTTCGTTTTGATGGGAACAATCGATGACTACAAGTGGAGCGTGCGTTTGAAATTCATTGGGTGTTAATATCGGCTCGCTGATACCCCGTAGTACGATTGTTGAAACTGTGCATACATCTCATATAGTATAGAATAGCGATTGGTATCGAAATCAATGTTAAGATTATCGTAAGGATACATAGATGAACCCAGATGTAATTTCATGTTGGTCAACTTACAGTGGTCGAACTGACTGCGCCCCTTTTTGCGCGATGTATCGGTTTGAAAGCAGACAATAACAAAACGTGGTTTCTCCACTTGAGAAGCCGTCTTCACGGCCCACGTATGCGTGTGTGTTGTATGTAATTCTGGATATTCGTGTAGTTCCTAACTGCGAAAGATTATGTCCATGGTGGCATTGCGTTGAATATGTTTGAGTAGTTTTAAGCGCTCTGCATCTGCAACGGTTATATGTGGAATCCGCCATGATATATGTGTAATAGTAATTTTGATTGACTCTTTGGTATCAGAATTCGATATAGCTGCATCGTCAGCACTACTTCTAATAAGAATAAGCTCCTGTTTAATATTCAAAAGAATTTTTCGGTAGTCCTCCGCAAATCCTAAAACCATGCGCAAGGGAATGCATACGTTGAAATGACCATTAGCATCAACGAGATCAAGCTTATCGATGGGGGACCAACCGGCGTTTCTAAAGCGACGACTTTCGCTATAATCGTAGGATAGGAAATTTTTAATAGTCGTAGTTATACCTGGATTACGAACGCGGTCAATAGTCTTTCCACCAAGTTCATAACGAATTTCATCAAATAAAAATAAAACTCCGTTGTTGACAAAATCGGCTGTAGGCGAAACGCCACCATCTGACTTATTCATTGTACCCTCAATATAAATTACGCTGTCCCATGGTAGTGTATAGACATCTTCGTTTTCTATTGGAATCCGTATAACATCGTTCTTCTCATACGTGGTATTGGAGTACGGAGTATGCATATGTTTGTCGGCATTGACGATGGTTGTATCAAATATAGCACGTTGCGTAACATTTAAAATATTACTATCCATTTTAGCTATGTAGCACTTTGAGTCTTAATGTTTGCAGAAATTTAACGTTTTCCGGTGTTAATCGGTGCACTGGTGTCTTGTAACTGGTAAAGGTGCTGACAATGCGTCTATTAATAGGTTTTGGTGGTTTATGCTCATAGCGCAAAACCATTGTTTAAAGACGCTTTAGATAAAGTCTAATCGTGATGGTTTCCCGACGAAAAGTGATGAGATTACCGTTTTGATCAACTATTTTAACAATGATGCGATCGATGATTCGTGTATTAAGTGGCATATAGGTGACGTTTACGGGGTTTTCAATAATCTTGTACCCTGCAGCAACTGCAGGAAAGAATTGATGCAAAATGTGTACAGGTTTGCTATTCCGATACGATCCGACCACAAGATTACATTCAATACATATTGAATTGATTGGAAAGACTTGTGCCGGATGGTCCGAAATAGCAGTAGTGAGAGCTGGTAGTTTACGTTTCTCAAAACCCAGCAACGAAGCAAGTGAATTTGGTTGTGTAAAATCCACTATACCTGATGCTTTGATTTCTGTATGTAAACTGTTATTATTGGCTCGAATATCAATAAGATAACGTTTGGATGAAGTGCGTTCACGGGGATCGTTCAGATTACGTCGTACGAACTTATTAATATCTGCCACTTCATAAGTTCCTTCTGGTAAAGTAAGCACGATGTCATCAATGTAAAATTTATTGTTCGCTTCCGTTACATTGGGAATTGAAAATATGTATCAAAGTTTGTAAGACCAATAACGTATTCATGGTCATCATCGAGAACAATTGGTGGGTTGATGATTGCGGTGAGCGTAGATTCAGTTCCAGTTAAAGTAAATGTGTACATGTTCGGTGGTTGACGATAAACTAACAACTAGTCGTATTCGTAGTTGGGATGGGGTAATAAAAAGCAAATTCCTGAAACACTTGCAATATATGGTTTTAATTAAACCCTTTTATACAAAACAGTTAAAAATACACTAAAATCAAATAATATATAACGTTGTTAGAAACTTAACGGAGGACTATTTTGCAGTAAAAATTTCAATACGAAGTGTCCACAGGTAACAGTGTTAAGCGGTTGAAATTGTTCATAATTATAATAGAGAGCGCATGGTCCTGATGAGGTTAAGTATTTGACGTTCCCTCGGAGGTCGTAGATTACCAATGCTATCATAATAGACTGCCCTTGAACCATCTTTTTTGTACGCGGTCCAACGAGTTCCCACACCACGTGTAGTATCATGATTAAGAATACCACATTCTCGCCAACGAATTGTGTTTGGAAGTGAATTGCGCATGAATATTCCACGAAAGTGGGATATTGGTAAACGTTTTATGTATTTGTTCAAGTCAACATTGGTCAACGCTCGCATAGGTAGGTTTAACGAATGCGTTGAGTTTTTTTTTTTCGTTGTCTTTGTTTACGCAAACCTTGCCCGTGTGTAAGAAAAGGCTTTAGGTACAGTCCATGTCCACGGCGATAAGGTTTCAAATAGAGACCCTTTCCAAGTGTCACTGCCTCTTGTGCCATATTATGTCGTTTCGCTTCATCTAATTGTTGTTGTCCAAGTTTAGCATCGTTGACAGCTTTTGCAATCCCAGCTGCTCCACCCGACAACGCTCCAATTGCGGAAAGGGCTGCAAAATAGGTATCAAAGGTAGGAAACCACCAGTTTTGGGTACAGGGATTACACGTGGGATGCCACGAATTTCATCTGTTATTTCTTTAATCTGTGCCACTGCAAGTTTAGCAGTTTTAATAAGATCGGTCGGACGAACGTTTTTAATGCGTTCCCAAATGGTGCGAATTAAACGCTTGAATGGTATACCACTTCCTGTACGTAGACGCTGACCACGTCGTTTTCCTTTACACCTTATCGTTTTCTTGCGACAACCCATACCAAATTTAACTTTGGCATTCATTGCAGAACCAACAGCAAACGCAGCAAGTTTTTCACCTAACGAAGCGTCGGGTGCAGTACGACGTTTTGTGCTGTTTCGGCAAGACGTCGATCAGCTTGGTGTCGGGTTGTTAAGTCTGTAGAAAGATCGTAGGCGATGTCGTGTAGTTTGCAGGCTTCGTCTAAGGGATTACGACCTATATCACCACGCTCGAGGCGTTTCTGAAGCTTAGTACCCGGTCCACAGAAGCGATAGCCTGGTAAATGTAATTCTACCGGTAAACGATTGATAGCACTATTGAGTAACCCGTAGCCACGATAGGATTTCATTAATCTTGTCAGTCGAAAGGTTTAAAGGAGACTGGTCATGCGTGTAGAATTACTGGCTTAAATGCTTACCATACTGCAATTACGTTTTAGTATATGGATAGAATGCGTCTGGTAAAGCAACAATTGGCGTTGCCAATTACGGACCACAACTGCAGCAACAACACTAACGTGCAAAAGCATGGACTACTTACCATTACCATCAACAATACGGTGTATCATTACAGGTCCATCCAATTGTGGTAAAACTAATGTAGTCATCGGTCTCTTGAAACATCCGAATGGTGTACGCTTTGAAAACGTTTATCTCTACTCAAAATCCTTGTATCAACCAAAGTATCAGTACCTAGAGAGGTTATTACAACCAATAAAAGAAATAGGATATTTTGCGTTTAACAAATGGGATGCAATTGTTACTCCAGCGGATGCAAAACCTAATTCGATATTTATTTTCGATGACGTGTCGTGCGATAAACAAAATGTAATGCGAGAATATTTTTCTTTAGGTCGACATAAGGCCATTGATTGTTTTACCTATGTCAGACCTATTCCAAAATACCTAAACAATTGATTAGAGACAATGCTAATGTCCTAGTGCTATTCAAACAAGACGAACTCAATTTAAAACACGTATACGCTGACCATGTAAACACGGATATGTCGTTTAACCGGTTTAAAGAATTGTGCGGCGTATGCTGGCGAGATCGGTATGGGTTCCTGGTGATCAATAAAGATGGCGATTTGCAGAACGGTCGCTACCGAAAAGGTTTTGACACCTATATATACTTATAAAGCACATAAATAGCATATCACTTCCTACCCGTTTCTAGACGATGGCAGACGACGTGAAAACCAAACAAGAACTCATAAAAGTACGAAAGGCAGTCAAGAGGAAATTACAAGCGCTAAAAGCAGGTGTGGTTGAAAAGGAGCTTGCATTAAGTAAAGCCTATGCACCTATTACAAAACGTTTACAAACACTTCAGACCGGTCTGCTGAAAGATATTAAACAGGAGTCCAAGATCGAAAGCCAGCACTGGTTACCACAACAACATGACGTACAATCTACTCCTAAAAGACGCCCTAAATTTCTCGATCAGGTGCGCAGTTCCACACCAATCGCCGCACCACCAATAGAGGAGGCATGGGAACACAATCCTCATAGCCCAGTCCAGTCTGTGGAGTCCACCTTCAAAGAATCGGAGAGTAGCGGCAACACTCCAGAGACCCATACAGAGTACGAACGGTACCTAAACAGCGAAGAACATCAGGCCTACTTACAACGATTCTTACCATCGGTAAGATACTATGTCGATAATCTGTTTTCCAACTTTACTGGTATTTATAACAATGACACGGAGCACTTGCGCAGGGATAAAGTACGTTTTAATCCGGAGACAGGAAAATTAATGATTGGTGATTCGGACATTATCTTCGGGATTGGTGAAAAGGTGTGTAGAACGATTTTGCTACAACGGTAGCAAAGGGTTGTACGAGCAACTGTTCCTTCTCAATCCATTGGGTAAATTCTCACTTAAAGAAATTAACGATTATGCGGACATTAAAAAAAGAAGTAATGCAATGTATAGCTTACGACAGCAAACTATAAACCCGAGTGGTCGTGGTCTACTCATGGATTATAACGAGAAGCCACTAGAGTATGTATACTTTGATGATCCCAACGAACTGTGCGAACGGCTCAAGCTTCTGGTCGCCTCGCAAGATGCAGGTAACACCGGTCACACAAACGAAATTACATCGATTATGGAAGAATTACGCGAATTGCGTATAATAGCGTAGATTGTGCGACTTGTTATTCATTATCACGATGGTTATCGACAAGTTTGGACATGCGTCTGACTGTGCTTCATATATTTCTTATGATGATTACTACGATTTTGACAACATGAGATTAGCGCGCGTCGCTACACCACAAGAAGATGATGATGCAGTCACGAAAGCGTACTTAGAATCGCGGTTAGCAACGCTACACCAGCAAGAGGGCGAACCAACGTTTGGAAGTGGTTCCACTATTCAGCAGTATATAGACACGCTTGTGAAGGAGACAACAAACAGTATGATAACACAATTCTCGAGCGAGTATGTTACAAGATCAGACTTTAACCATTTTGAAAAGATGATGCGTAACCTTGTTCCAGCCACTGTGAACGCTAATGTTGCACAAATCGTAACCAAACGGATAGATGATTCTATGAATAGCATATATAAGACATTAGACGCTGCTATTCAACAAGTGAAAGCACAATTTAGAATAGACATTGCACGAATTCAAGCAGATATTCAACAGTTGCAAGAAAAACTTAAAACGCACGCATATAGCCGTCAACCATACACACACATATATTAGCAATATGTCTGTAAAGGAGCAAATCGTCCACGAGTTACATAAGCCTGCTCGCATTAACTTTCCTAGAAGACATGTAATCACAAAAGGATTAAACGAGCTGTTTCAAGCCGATTTGGTAGAAATGATCCCATATGCAAAGATGAATAAAGGATTTAGATACATTCTAGTTGTTATCGATGTATTTTCTAAATACTTATGGGCCGTACCGGTTAAGCGCAAGACGGGTAAGGCTGTTTCAAACGCTTTTCAATCAATTTTCAACAAAGACCATCGTATTCCACGGTACATTCAAACGGATTTGGGAAAAGAATTTTATAATTCAACATTTAAGGCTTTAATGGAAAAATATGAGATTACACATTATAGTGTGTACAGCAATAAAAAAGCTTGCGTAGTAGAACGCGTTAATCGTACCTTAAAGTCAAAAATGTGGAAACAATTCAGTTTGAATGGTTCGTATCGATGGCTGAATATACTATCCTCACTCGTGACTGCATATAACAACACCAAACATCGAACAATCGGCATGCGACCTGTAGATGTGTCAAAACGCAATGAACGCAAACTTTTCAATACAGTGTACAGTAAGATCAAAACAGTTAACTTAAAGAGTAAAAAATTTTCTGTTGGGGATCATGTTCGCATTAGTAAACATAGAGGTCAATTTACCAAGGGATACACACCAAATTGGTCTAACGAAATTTTTACGGTGTACAAAGTGCATTTGACTAATCCTTTAACGTACCTATTGCGCGATAGTCGAGGACAACCAATATTAGGCGGCTTCTATGCAGAAGAACTTCAACGAACACACTATCCGGATGTATATTTAGTGGAAAAAGTATTGAAGAGAGTTAAAAATCAAGTATATGTGAAATGGTTAAATTTAGATTCTAGCCATAATAGTTGGATACCCAAAAATCATATTTTGTAGATTTGCTGTTACGTGTTTGTTTACCATCATATGTCATTCATCAATAAAATATTTTTTACTGTTATATGCTTTATTATAGCGACACACACACACACACAAATTACATCTATGTACTACTAATTACTACACTAGTTCTACGTCAAGAAAGTTGTTTATAATTCCTCATGCCCGAAGCGCAAAACGTTGATGTAGGTTGATTTTCGCTGTTTTGGTTGAACTTGAGTATTTCGATGTCCGTGAATATGTGTAAATAACAAGCAGGTAAAACACATTACCTTCTCAGCTAACAATTTCTCCCGTACTTGACCAACACTCGAGGTATATATATTTATTGTAAAAGGTATGCGACACGTACAATAGCATCCTCCATTATATCTAATAAGTGCTATCTAAAGCGCATTAGGTAGGATTACCAAGATGACATGATTTACATACAAAAAATAGTATTAAACTAAAACAATAACTTTAATAGCATATACACTTTTTTATAATCATCTATACTATTTGATGGCCATTTTCCCGAATCCGGACCACACGTCCATCCTGGTTGCTGTTTTGAGCCCTCCATTGCCAAATTCTTGAGGAGCCAGTTATATGTTGTTCTATGAGGGCCAACTACATAAGGTTGGTACTTATAATTTACCTTATACTTTAAAATTAACTTCAATACTTTTTTTAATACCATAGGTTGCGCAAAATATACAACATCTACAATCATATCGTCAATCGCTGTGACCAGTGATTTATAGTTGCATTTTATATTCATGATAGGATATGCCTTCGTACTCAATACAGCTCGGTTGGTTAGTAATTCTTCAAGGAAATATACATCGCTCAAACTATAATTACTCTCTATTGCGTCTAGTACACCGCGCACCTGATGACATTTTAACTCTGTTTTGCCGTTGCAAGCATAAATGAAGTTTGATACAAATTGATCGCACCTACTCTGTTGATTAAACAGCATGTCCATTACATCAATGGATGTATCATTGGTCAGCGTTAGCCATTTGAAGGCTTTAAAGGAACATGAACACCTACTCTGAACAGTATACGTTTGATTTTGTCTACATCATTCAATACTATGGCATGTTTCAGATGTTGGTGTAAAATGCGTTGTTCACTCTCGAACAAATCGTACAGTACATTGTCCATGTTAACTTGAAAACTTCGCACCACTATCGTCACTATCGTTGTTGTTCCACTCACTGCGAGATCTATCCAAGTACCTAGCTTTTATGGCACATTCATCAAAATAGGTAATGCTAAAGTGTTGTGATACTGAGCATCACCTAGTTATTCGTCTGATAAACCCCCCACTAGTTTTTGTAACAGCATTAACAAATCAACAACCTCGAGATGATCTCTGGCAAGGCGACTCTGTTGAATTTGAGCAATATATTTAAGGAAAATCCAATTAGAGGTGTGTTGGTGGTGATAGATTGTTATTCAAATTATCTATGGAATATCCTTCACTTTTAACGAAGGATGCATGCCCGGTAAATTGCAAATTAATCAAAAGAGCATAACGTTAATCATTACTCTACATACAGCACAAAAAGCTGTCATAGCCATGCGAGAAATATGTTGCCTGATAAATACTCCCTGTATGATTGTTGTGGTTTTGACAACGATCCTAGGTCATGGATCGAAACGTAAAGAAAGATGATTTTAAAAACTATGAGTGGTTTAATTCCCAACGAAGATTAAGAAAAAGGTTGCCTGATGTCGCTAAATCTATATATATATATATATATATATATATATATACCAATGTTTAATACCTTGAAAGTAATAGGAAAATAGAATTTAAAGTTGTCAACCATGTTCGGGTGGTATTGTTGATTAGGTCATTGATACCTACTGCAAGTTAAAACAAGTCGTATACAATGATGAAAAGTTTTTTGAAACTAACTAAATGTGATCTTGAATACATGCTTTGTAAAAGCGATATAGTTCAGATTCTGCTACGATTCTTCAACAGACGGCGATAACAATAAAAACTCTGTTTAAATTAATTTTAATAACGACTTAACATTGCGTAATTCTATTAAAATGATTTGAAATATAACGGTATTATTTTTATTGTTTAGCATCAATTTAATAACATTTGTTGATATAAGATGAAAATTGTGAATTTTGGTAATTGATAATTATGCTAAAATGTTTTGAAGTTACCTTGTTGCCATATGTTCCATTTAACAGAATTAAAACTTAGATATATTATAGACATTCTTGCAATTATTTACCATATGTGTATATATTTCTTTTGACAATAATTATTAATTTAGGAATAACTTATTGAATTAAAGTAGGTTATTTATAAGCAGTAAATTCTACAATAATTAAAACGAGTTTGAAAATAAAAATGTATTGACAATGTAGCTATACTTGTAATTTATTCTGCCAGGATCAACAAAATATAATGCAAAATAGTTGTTTTTAGGTATAAACCAGAACCATATAATTTACATATGGGGATATGTTGTTATAATTATACTATAAATAGCACAATCGCCGAGGTCATTGACTACCATGCACTTTACTGAACGCGGTTGTTAAAGGGCGTTATGTGAACGTTTTCTGCAAAGAAATAAGTAATATTTATCTCAGTTTGCGAGATGTTGAAACGTTTAGATCCGTAAGTTATGCATATCTTTTAGAAAACATATTTGCTTTTATGGACAAATTTTTGCTTTACATTCCTTAACTTTAATAATTTCACTAATCATGTTTACAGTCTTTTTAAATAATAATATCCTTTGAACATACTATCATCTGGAATACAAATTTTGTTATACCTATATCTAGTACTAATAATAATTAGTGTCTCTAGCACTGTAAAATTTAACTAGAATAAATAGTTCACAATCTTTTTATAGTGTTTAATTAAATCGGTCTTTTAACAACAAAAAGAGGTATTTTGCACATTGCAAATTATTATTACCATGCTTGTAGCAATAAATATTACATAATAAATTGCTGGTTATTCACCTAACAATAAAATTTTACACTAAGAATATATACTTGGTGTATGCTGGGTTGCCTGCCATAGATATGCATATATTTTTTAGAATTCAATTAAATTTAAGTACACGTAGGTAAATGTGTGAAAGTTACTTTACATTTCAGTATTCAGCTGTATTGTAAATAGTTACTGATATTGTATTGAAAAACGGCACCCAGTATTGCCAGCTGTGTAAAAATGTTTTGTTTCGGCAGTGAATCAATCAAACTGTATGAAAATATATGAACTCATTAGCATGTAATTAAAATAAGCTGGTAAGTGAAACTAATATAAATAAAACATTCAAATTTTGTGTGTTTCTTTTAAAATTATATATTTAATACAAAATATTTTTTAAAAATCTCGGGGATTCTTCAGCACGTGCACGTTTTGCTTAACCTAAAATCTCCGAAGTATTCAATCACCTAATGCGTGCAAAACCTCCGTTCAGAACGCCTTATTGAGTACCATTCCGCATTTGAGAATGATTACATCACTATCCAAATTCTTCACCACGTTTTAAATAACGACATTATTTGCATACATTTAAAGGTTAAATTATAGATCCGGGTACGAGTTCAGTGTGGTTGTATAAATTATTTTGGTGGTGCAATCATGAATAAAATAACGAGTGACCTGCTTAACATGTTTTTTGCACACATACCAATATTTTAAATTAAAACCATTATAAAATACGAGTCGAATAATTTCTCCTATTCTTTTGATATTTAATACAAAATAATGGGGCAGAGCCCCGTTTAGGACACGTTTAGAAGCTCCTTCCCCACCATTCATCATTTTGAGAGTGATTATGTCATCCACCACATTTCCTATTTTAGCTTAACCTACAAATCTCTCTTTAATTAACTAAAGCAACGAGAATAAAACAATGACGAAGCTCTAAAGATCACCGCTAAATTCTTCACTACATGCACGTTTTGCATAACCTATAAATTTTTATCACGTTTGTGCAATTAAACGAGTTATATATATACAATGTCTAATACGTCATCTACATACAATCACCAAACCGCTAAAAGTAAAAGAATTTTTATTGCCACATAAATTAAATGTATAATTACATTTAAATATTTAAATATATTCAAATTGCTAAAATGTAAGCAAGAGATCCTTGATATAAGATTAAATTAATTTTTTATTTGAGAGTCAAATAAATCGTGATGAAAGGTGGTATATTTTGCATACCAAGAAGGAAATAGTCTTAACATGTTTTTACAACACACCTTATGTTAATTAAATACATTATATTAAAAGTCGAATGTCGGCGTGATTTGCATATAAATTACCAGAGAGCTATAATTCCAAACTCGAGGTTATATTCGACTGCGAATTCTTGTTATTTTATCGTGACATTGAAATTGCGAGAAGTGAACGACTTCTTTGTAAGCAAGACCTCCTTGATATAAGATTAAATTAATTTTCTATTTAAAAGTCAAATAAATCGTGATGCAAGGTGGTATAATTTGCATACCAATAAGGAAATATACGGCATACCTGTCTTGGCATGTTTTTGCAAACACACCTTATGTTAATTAAATACATTATATTAAAAGTCGAATGTTGACGTGATTTACATATATATTACCAGATAAAAAACACGAGGTTATATTCGACTGCATGCAAATTCTTAGTATTTTATCGTGACATTGAAATTGCGAGAAGTGAACGACTTCTTTTTTACAAGATTTTACCTGCAAGCGTTTAAAAATTTGACCTCCATCATATAACATTTCGTATATTTTCTTAATTTTATTTTCTACTTCGTACAAAACGCAGTTTATGAGGAGAGCTAAAATACTCTTTACCACTTGCACGCGTTTGCCTAATATTAAAAAAATTCTTCACCGCGGCGTTTTAATTTTTAGCTTAACCTACCCAGAAAAATACGAACCAACACGTGAACTCCATTTTCTACACACACAACATTTTTTTAAAATTTAATATTTAATATTTAACGTCGGGAACGCTGCTAAAAAAATTTCTTAAGAAAATATCTCCACCCCAGCGCACGCGCACCACCCCACGACAAAAATCTAACGACCCCGCCGAACGCACACCCCAAAGACCTAACGACCCCCCGACGCAACAAATTTACACACAAAGACAATTTTGTTCTCAAAGCGGCGTATACATATCTTGCTGCACGTTTTGTTTCCCAAAGCGGCTTAGCTGTTCATATTGTTCTCGAATCGGCGTATACATATCTTGCTGTGGATCTCTGTTGCCAAAGCGGCTTAGCTACCCTACTCAGTAGAGCAGAGAAACAATGTCCGTTATATTCGAAAATCAAGATGCATCACTGTACGTATCTAATTATTGGTTACAAAAGAACTTAGGAAAGGGGTGAGACAGGGATGTGCCCTATCCCCGCTAATTTTTAACTTTCACATTGAAGAAGCAATGAATACTGTCAAATACAGGAAGACATTTGGAATTACTATGCAGGGATAAAAAATTGATATGCTTAGATTTGCAGATGATATAGCGGTATTAGCATCTAGCAAGTAAGAGTTAAAAGCTGCTCTTAATGAAATGGAAACGGTTCTAACGGAGAGATACAGTATGAAAATTAACAAAACTAAAACTAAAGTACTAGTATGCAAAGGAGGGGAAAAAAAGTCAAAAACAAGAATGCAGATATGTAACACGAACTTACAAGAGGTTTAGTAATTCCGCTACATAGGAAGCCAAATAACGCAAGATGGGAAAAGTGCAAAAGACATAAAACAAAGATTAGCACAAGGTCGTGCTACATTTAACAATAAAAAGCAACTACTGTGTTCAAAGACGACAAACATAGAAACAACGAAAAAATTGTTTAAAACATATGTGTGGAGCACAGCACTGTACGACTGTGAAGCCTGGACAGTAGGGGAAGCGGACGAGAAAAAATAGAACCCTTTGAAATTTCGTGCTACAGACGTATGATGAAGATATCATTGACAGACAAAGTTAAGGACAAAGAGATACTAAAAATGGTAGGGGTGGAAAGAAATACGTGGAAAACGGTAATAATAGGAGAGATAGGATGATAGGCCACATACTACGGCATGAGGGAATAGTGCGGAATATATTAGAAGCAGAGATAGGAAAAAGGAGAAGTAGAGGTAGACCTAGGTTAGACTACTGCATACAGATAGTGAAAGATGTTGGCTGTAGGAATTTCAGGGAAATGTGTAGGCTAGCTCAGAATAGAAATCTATGGAGGCATGCATCCAACCAGTCCCAAGATGGATAAATTAATGACGAAAAAAGTAACTGTACCTAAACATGATGATTATTATAAGAAACTACAAGTATTGGTTGAGCAATATTGTCGATTAATGTTAATTGTGCAAAAGGATTTACTGGAAAACAAGTAATTTGGCAAATGTCTATGTGTTGGGCGATCTTGGCAGCCACTGTCTGCTTAACCCCTTCACTGAATTTTGGTGAAATAAGGCATAAAATTAGAAAACAATAGAAGGGGTACCGAGATGTATACAGGCTGTGTGAAAATTTCAGGAAACTGTATAGGCTAGTTCAAAATATAAACAAGTACAGGTACGTGCCCAACCAATTTTAAGACGGAAAACCTAATGACAAAAAATATGCGCAGATAAATCTGGTGATTATTATAAACAACTACATGTGTTGGTTATGAAATAGCTGCAACTTATGTTGACTGTGCGAAAAGATATGTTGGAAAAATAATAAATCGGTAAATGTTCAAGTGCTGGTGTAACTTGACAGCCACAGGCTGCTAACCCCCCTTCACAACCACTGAATGTCGAAGAAATAGGGTATATAATTGTAAAACAATAGAATGGGACCGAACTGCAGCTAACAAGAAAGAACAACGCCTATGATGAAAGACGACAAACATAGAAACAAGAAGAAAATTGTTGAAAGTATATGTGTGGAGCACAGCACAGTATGACTATGAAATACGGGCAGTAGGAAAAGCAGACAGAAAAACGGTAGCAGCCTTTTGGAATGCTGCGCTTCAGATGTACGAGGATGATAACATGGACAGACAAAGTTAATAACAAATAGGTTATAGAAATAGTAGGGGATATCTGTGGAAAAAAAATAGGAGAAATAGAAGGGCAGAAAACGTTCTAAAGCATTATTGGGGAATAGTTTGGGATATATTACAAGCAGACATAGGAAAAAGGAGGTAGATGTTGGCCTAGATCAGATAGTGATAGTGCAGACTGTGCAAATTTCAGGGAAATCTATAGGTTAGTTCAGAATAGGAAACAATGATGGTACGCGTCTAACCAGTTCCAGGACTGAATACCTAATGATGATGATGGAAAGAACTTCAAGAAAGAAATATAGATTTAAATTATAAAATAATATTAAAATAAAATAAGTTAAAAACAACTCCGAATAAAAATAAAGAAATGGTTGTGTTTTATGTGTAAAAATATATCTATTATATTATGTCGTTTATATTATCTAAATTAAAATTAGAAATTACTTATGCATTGGAAGTGGAAGGTATTGGGTGGGAGGTGGATGACGGGAAGTGGACGGTGGAAAGAAGGACGTTTGTGGTGAGAAGTAGGAGGTAGGAGGCGGGTGGTGGAATGTAAGAGGTGGAGGTGTGAGGCGGTAGGCAGACGATGGGAACTGGTGGAAGGGCGGGGATGATGGTGTCACCATTCTGCGTCTACTAATAACTGTCATGGAATTCGCTACAGAGAGAGGGCACCGTAATCCCTCGGGACGGATTGTTGTATAGTGGCTTGTAGATTCATCTTTCGGTTCACCTATTAAGTGCAATCACTAAGCGCACTGAAAATTTAAACACTCAGAAAACTCGATTTCATGTTTTTGAAGGATAGATTTTGCATATTAATATGCTTAATAATATTTCGTGTTTTCCACAAATGATTTGTCTAAAATTGTTCTGACAAAAGAAACTGACAAACTTGCTTGATGTTACAAATAACGGTCAGCGTCAGATACAACTAAACGAAGTTCCGAAAAACGTAATAAATATTGTAAAGGCCATTTATTTGCCATGAAAAGTGTAGCGAAGAGGATGCATAAATAAAAGGAGCATGCCAAGCTTTTAGGAAACCCCTGAAAGCTGTTGTACTGCTGTTTTAATAAATGTCATTCTCTTTGGTAGGTAACAGCTGCAGCTTATTGGCTGTTATAAGGGTAAAATATAATTTAGAAGTTTCTCGAACTGTATACATAGGAATTGTAGGATTCTTAAACAAATAAATTCTTTTGCAATAGTGTTATACAAAATATTATGCATAGAGTGGTTAACTATTAATTGTTAAAAAACCCTATGGTGAGCTGATTTGGTTAGATCTTTATAGGTGCCAGCTGCTGCTTATTTTCTGCAATAAACTTAAAATATAATTTAAAGTTTTTCTAACTTTCTTATATAGAACTCGTTGAAATCCTATAAATGTTATGTTTTCATGTCGTGCGTTTTAACGAAAAGTGGTTCAATTTCTTACACTTTTGGACTGCGACTGTTTTTAATGCAGCGAGAAAGTGACTTGGTCAAGTCGTTAAGTTGACTGAAATGTTCGCAGTATGCAGATCTTTATCAGAACCTATGCTAGGTGTATAGTGTATGATAAAGAATATTGTAACGAAAACTCTAATTGCACAAAGAACAGTTCTTTATTTTCTAGCTGCTTATACAAGCCTTTTCATCAACTCTTAGTTATAATGGAATTTGCAAAAATTCTCCAAAGAAATTATTTTCAATTAAATTGCTAATAGTACAGGTATTTTCTTAACACTATGGGGCTATCTTCTAAATGACTATCGAAGCACTATAATTAACCATCCAACCACTAATTATTGGTTTATATTATTACTACAATAATTTATATCAACACTAAATTATATCAGTAGTCATTTATATCACATCTTTTAAAGTTTTAAACTAGAACATATTGTAATCGAAGCTACAATCAGAACTGAACTCCAATATCCACGACGGCAATATACGTATTCAAAAACCCATTTCTAAAACATACCAGAATGATGGAAATGATATCTTGAACGTATCTATTGTACTTTAAACCTCTTAAATGCAAAACTCATGTACCCGTCAATCAAGTTCATCTGAATGAAGTTGTGCCGCAGGGCTTATCAATCATCCTTTTGCGTACAAACGCTAGGTTTACGTTCTAATGTAATAATTCTGGCCATAGATAGACCAATCGGCGCTTTACTGCCCCCTTCTTAGAGTCATTCTGGCCCAGAACACGCTGACGAGGATGTTGGAAGTCTCTGCGGCGGTAAGGACAGTCGAAACCATTTTTGCAGTTTCCATGTCGATAGAAGTAGCAATCGCCATTTTTCACTGCTTACACCGTACCGTTTGTATTGTAACCAAACAGCAACATCTGTACCCTGCTTTTCTATAACAGTACCTTAAGCATATTTCGTACCACCCTCCAGTCCAACTCATCTAACCCGCAACCGATCTTACGCATAGCATAATTCATCTGACCATTGAGGTTCACTAACGCCTTCTACAGATTATGGTAATCCGATTTATCAGAAGGTTGTTGCTTAATCATCAAGTATTAGATGCCCCGATGTCAATCTTTTGGCCGTTTTGTCTTTCCAGCCTCTAATTGTTGTCGGCGAAGTTGATCCAGAGCACCAATATTTTTAAACACCCGAGCAAGTCCTCGGGACATATCAAGACCCTCTGCTACGCAATGTATCAGGCGGTATTCCGATAGCACATCGAATAGATCACCTTGAATTGCTTCCGTAACCCCAAACTTGCCGCTGTGTAGAAACATGAACCAATCATAGCTCGGTCCAGACCTTCGTTCAGCCTCACGAGCGTAACTGTTTGTTCGTCTCACTGCTTATCATTCTTCGGCATTACCGACATCATCACTATCGTAGGGTGTTAACGTGTACCACTATTACCCTTTCTTTTAGAAACTTACAAATCCGATATATTACGTCGTTGATTCTCTTTACAATATTGTACGGACCCTTCTAATGTCTTTGTAGCTTTGGCGACAATCCACATTTCTGCCTGGGGTTGTATTGCTAGACGCGGTCGCCCTTTGAAAACCAAACTCCTGCGTCTTGTTGTACCTGGTCTTCCTCCGATGGCTTATGATCTGGATATTATTCCTAACGTCACTATGGACGTTGGGGCACCGTGCGCTTAAGTTTCTCAACATAGCGCTCGCTCACGTTGTCATTTCCGGGCGAAAACCCAACCCAAACTCAAGATCGCATAGTAGACGTATCTTGCGTCCCAGCATAGCAAATGCAAGCGTCAGTCTAGTGCTCTCATAAATCGAAGGTTGATAGGCCATTTAAAATGGATGAAATATTGAACCCAGTTTCACCGATGTTGAGAGACCGCTTTGGAAAGGTACTTGTCCAAGGTGGAGTTTACGCGTTTTACCAACAATACGTTTGCGAGTGCAATGGTGTTGTTTTGGATTTTCTCGTTCCCAAAATCCGGCAAACGTCTTGGAATAACGCTGACTTTAAATTTCTATCTTGATAGGCTATTTAAAACGACAGAACGGTTCTTTTACCAACACGTTAGCGACGGTAGCACTTCTTTGTTTGAATAGCACACGCTTCGGTCCACTTTGTAAAACAGTACATGCCTACCAAAATATACTTATCACTGGAGCCGATCTCAAGGATTGTACCAGCAATATCGATTGCCACTTTCTCAATGATGCGCACAGATGACACTTGCGGCACCGCTCGTTTATATCGTCTTTGCAGAAAAATTTAGTTCGAACTTGCTCTAGAGTCTTCTTAACGCTGAAGTGTCTTCCTGAGGTTCCATTATATAGATGTCCTAAAACCTTCGACCAGTAGGCTTTTAGGAACCACTACTTGAAGCGTACTTACGGATACATATGCATTCTTCAGGGATCACACCAAGATCCCATTCTTTTTCTTTTAGGTAATCCCATTGTGCCCAGTACGACTTCAGGGTGCTACTTAACGATCTAGTTTTTTTCTAGGAAGGTGTCTCTCCTCTGGCTTTTCAACCCAGAGTAACACCTAGGTCTGTGTCATTCCCTTATTCCGTTCGCATTTGTAGAGGCTTCCAATCGCCATTGATTACTTTAGACCGGCCAAGTACATCACACTTTGTTTCTAACGTTGAGCAATGGCTACAACCTTCGGGGCCAGACAGTCTCGAAAGCGCACCCGCATTACGATGATTTGTACCAGCTCGGTGTTCCTTGTGGAAATCATACTTCTGCAGCCTTTCTATCCCTCTGGGGACTTGCCTTTCGGGGTTTCTAAACTGTAATTGCTACTTCAGGGCGACGTAGTTGGTTCTCGGGTGAAATTTTCTCCTGTAGAGGTACTTTATAAATGTGTTTTAAGGATTTCACCACAGCCAACAGTTCCCGTCTTGTAATGCAGTAATTCCCTTCGGGTTTCAAGAACACCTTGCTAAAGTAACCTATGACTCTCTTGCTCGTCTTGCATCTGGGATAGTACACTTTCGATGGGGATACTGCTTGCGTTTGTATCCAACATGAATTTGCCTTCCGACCGAAGATAACTTAGGATCGGAGCTGTTGTCAATAAATGCCTAAGTTGTTGGAACGCATTCTGCTAATCTTCATCCTAAACGTAGTGACGCTCGTCTTCTATGATGTGAAAATGTTCGAACAATATGTTTGACAGCATACGTATCAAAAATATTAACTAGAATTGTACAAAGGCGAATAGAAAAACGAGCTGAAAAATACAAGGAGAAGACCAATTTGGGTTTAGGCGTAACAGCGGAACACGGGAGGCTATTTTAGCTCTGTCCCTTACCCCTACAAGTGCCAACTTTGTGTCCTATTATTAGTATATTCTATTTATAGTTAGTTTCTTATAAATTAGGTGGTAGTTATTTGTTTATACGCATAGACCCATAGTTAGAAAATAAGTTAATTATTCTAATTTTGATGGGCGATATGTTAAAGCTAAATAATTATTTCTCTAATAGCAACATTTATATTTTTGTGTTAATTATGTCTAGTACCTAAGCATCTTACTGGAAACTCTTTATATGTGTGGTTCATTAAATAATTAAAGTAACCCGTAGGTTCTTTAATATTCTCTGAAGAAATCAGTGAACTTTAAGGAAGGATTTCCTTAAAATGATGGAACGCAACTATCTTCCGACTATACTAGGGGTCTATTCCTCGGGTAGAGCTTATGAGGATTGGTCGTGGTTTTTTTTACAAAACATTATTTACTTACTGTGGCTTAATTTATACCAAAATAGGGGTATGGGAAGGGCGCCACCAAGCCATTAAGTTTTAAACACAGTTTCTCTAAGGGGAACTTGGGAGTCCTTAGAGAGGAATATTGTAATTACTGCTTACGCAGGAGCTGTAAAGAAAATTGAATTAAATTAACAAAGGAGGACACAAGAGGTCTACTCTTGCTACCTCATAATAAGAAAAACTATAAATATCAATTATGCACACACTTTTATAGACACAAATATGAGGCATCAAATTTTGAAAGTGCTATCAGTGATGCTTCGTCAGATGGGAGCTACAAATATCATTAAATTGAAGGTATGTATGCTTTTTATTCCTTGATCTAATTACCCTATTTTTGAACTCGCTTTTTCAAAATAAAACAATTAATTAAATGATGAATCTTTAATTAAATGTTGCTTCATGATAAAAGTTGTATGTACAAAATTAACGTATCAAAAATGGTACTTTAATTTCTTCTACACAGATGTAGAATGATAAATTCAAATAAAATATCAAATATGTTAAGTATTTCTTTTTGTTACAAAATTACCTCAAATCAATACCCAAAATATCAGATCTGTTATTAGGCTTACAAGTTTATATGGAAATATCAAAAATTTAATAATTTAACGTTCAAATGCTCTAACTATAATTACACATAAATGAAACTTTAATCAGAACTCAATTAAGGTGTTTAAGTTCGTTAGTAATAATAACGGTTATAACGCTGGATTTAAATATTGACAATTACAAAACATCAAAAGTCCTTTATAGTTTGTTAAGCAAAATAATAATTATAGGTCATCACAATGTTATTTTTCAGATGTTGCCTTGTATCAATGTTGGCCAAATGCGGACGTCATGTGAAAATAATAATGAACGCTTACCTTGTATAGCCAGATTCTTGTTTATGTAACTGTGTTACATTGTATTAAACCAGATGTGCATACATACAGTTCCTCGACAAACGTCGCTGTCCACATGTTGTAGTGCAGCCAATCAACTGTACGCTTCTTGGACACAATTATACAAGCTTAAAGCGTACTTCTACGCAAAAACGAAACAAACCAAAATCCAATCAAATAGCTATCACAAAAAAATGCGAAGCTTCCTTCTATTACGGCATTTCGTTCGTTACCAAACAATTATCTTGAGTGTAATTATCCACATTATTACCTGTAGATAAATCATAGCAATTAAAAGATAATCGTAAATGTTAATTATAGAACGTTTAATTTAAACAAAAGAATTGCTAATAAATTGAAGAACATTCCTTTTAAAGCTCAAGTATTACGGCCTCATTGAAGAACGTTTACATTAAATCTCAAATATTACGGTCAAGTTGAAGGACGTTCATATTATATCAAAAATTATTATCGCCACATTGAAGAACTCTCGTATTAAATTTAGAATATTACAATCAAATTGAAAAACCTTCATATTAAATGGTAAAATTGAAGAGCGGAGACGAAAAGGAAAGATAGGATAAAATAAGATAAGAGCGCTATAACAAAATTATTTAGTTTGTTTAAGGGATTAAATCTATTTGCTTACCATTATCAAAAACACTTATTCAAGTGCATATTACACTTGAACTAAACACATAGACCTAAGGCCACACGCAAATTGCTGGCTAGAACTCTAATGTTCTTCATGATGTGCTCGCATCAGGTGCCCCAGTCAGAGTGAGCGGTTGGCACGCTGCGCATATTATATCAAAGTTGTTTGACATTGAAGTGTTTATTCAAACAGCCAACGCCTGTTGTTAGCAACCAAACTAGCATCTCTGTATTATGATTGGGCTTCATGTTACCAAGACGATATTTACTTGTTTAATCGAACAGACAAATAGACGTATTTAGCTAATAAATTTTAGGTGATTTGCAGTCGTCAAAAAAAATTTACTAGCATCCCTAACCATTCCTCATCAAAGCGTTTCCAGTCTCCCTACTTTAGTGCAAAGACATAAAAGCACCCGGCGGTAGTGGAAACCGGGGAATATATAGTTCGTTCTCGTTCGTACTGATGGTGGTGCACCGAGTATCAAGTAGAAAATTCATTTGGTGGTGCATCAAGCATCAATTAACAATTTATTATAAAGTCAGTCCATTTAGCAGTGCAGTTTACAACAAGAAATTAACCCTTTCCTTATGTAGCATACATAGCATATTTAACCAGTAGCTTAAATTAATTCTCAAAAGGATTTCATTCTGTATAGCTTCTAAGACCTAAGTCAATCAATCTCAAATAAAACTTGTATATCTAACTAATGCCTCTATTTAATAAAAAAATGCACTCTTCTTATGAAGTTTAATCATTATTTACAAAAAGCAGCTAGTTGTTTGTAATGTTCCATTAATTAAATGTCTTTTCAAATAACACATGTGTATCTTCCATTAAAATTAAGCGATTAATTTAACAATTTTTATATTTTTTTGTGGGTTTCGTTTTACAGATCTGGCAAACACTACAAAAATGTCTTTAAACGTCAACAAACAAATATAGATTTGTTAACGATTCAGAAGTTATATAAATATACTTGAATTATTTTAATAAAGTATGAAAAGATTTTATTAAACTGGAACTATAGATAATTCCTTGAACAACAAAAATATATATCAATCAATAGCTGATTTAAAAAACATTAATAACACTGTTGTTTAACAAAAATTTTCCAAATTTAATTTTGAAACGTAATGAACTTCAACTTTACATCTCACTAAGTTGACAAATTTTTATTACTATAAAACTACAAGATTATATTGAATTTGAGGGTATCAATGTTTTATTAACAGTTCTTTGATAGTATTTTTATGGAACTAAATTTACCAAATGACTTGAATTTCAAACAACTTTCCTTTGATGACTTAAAAATACTTAATATAGTTATTTATATAAGAGAATTCGGAAATTAAAAAAAAAATGTAATCGTATAGGCATTGAAGAATTTTACTTTAAAAAACAGTGCATCAATGTCAAATGGTAGAAAGATCTAAGCATTAAATTTCACGACACCATCTGATATAGTAGAAACCACGAAAGAAGTCCTCTAGGTAATAGGTATCTAATTCAATTCAAAACATCCGTTTAAGATTATTTGAAAGCTTAACAGTAGGTAAGGTACCATTGTTCTAGGACAAAAAACCGGTTTTTCCCATGTTAAATCCCATAAGAGAATCTAAGGTCCATTCTGGTCATTTTTGTACCAAGCATTGAAATCACCATAAGCAGGAATTGAGGGTCAATTCAGGTTATTTTTAACATGGGAAATTCTAAGGTCCGTTCTGGTCATTTTTGCCAGATACAAAGGTCATCCACCCCGAGGTCGCCGCAAATATTCCTACATCTAGTAACAAAAATCTGCACAATAGTTTCTTCAACTAAGCATTTTTAGCTCCAGGCATGAATCACGATCCCAACACCCCGATCAGGGTGCTAGACTCCACAAACATTCTAGAAGTTGACATGCACGAACTGATACGAACACGGATCTAAAGTCTAAGTTTAAAATTATTCCGCCCCCCAAACCCCACCTTCACAAATGGACGGAAATCGGTTGGTTAAAGCATATGTCTTGGGTAGCGAAAAAAGGTTCTAAGGCTGTTGTTAAATAAAGATGGACAAAAATTGGCGATTTGGGCCTTTAAAAGGTATAACTTTGTAAGGGGTGGTCCGATTTTAAATCTATTTACAGATTTGGACTCTCTATAAAAATCTAATATTAGTTGATACCAAACAAAATATAGTTATTTTAAACGAGTGACTACCCTGCAGATAATAAATACAATATACCGCTTGTCAACAAAAAAGTTGTAGGGAGATTTAAAGACGAGTTTAATGGCGGTTTAGTATTAGAATTCGTCGGTACAAAATCAAGTCCTGCTGTATTGTAAGCGAGAAAGATACGATTAAAAAGATTAAAAGGGTCTCACGAAGTGTAGTTAAGTAAAACCGAGGGTCCAACAACCTATAACGAGCATATATTCCCTAAAGAGGTGGGCATGCGACAACGCAACAGTGCGTGGGAGAATAAGGATCCTCTCCAATAAGAAATTAAAGTTTCCTTGTACGTAGCGCCAGTCATTGGGAAATGGTAGAAATGTTTAACCTATAAACGCGATTAGTAATAGTGGTTTAGAAAAATGATAGTTTTCTTGGACTAAATAAAATAACTTAGACTGATTAATGTATATGGTTACATATTCTCATACACATCTACAAACATCTGCTTACGTTCACATACAGACATGGCGATGTCGATAGTTTTTGTTTAACAAATAGTAGGAAAGATACGTTAGGTGCTAGTGTGTGGAAGCTCGTCGGATCGTTGGATTCAAAAGAACGGTGCGGCGGAATGTATGGTGGTTCCCGTTAGAATAATCGAAAGTGGTTAATCGATCGTATTAGATGCGAAAGTGTAAAAGCCTACACGAGCAAAATTTAATTATCAGACAAAAAAGTGTGCGATGTGCTATACTTTTAAAGAAAGCATATAATGGTGCTTTGCATTGGTCCCTAGCAGTAAAAAAGGCGACTGACTTATTCTAGCAACTACAAGAATAGCAGTAGCGCAGAGAAGGGGAATGCATGTATTATACTGCGCACTGTTACTCTAAAAAATATGCTAGTTTACGGGTAGCTGGAACGTGTAATTGATCATGACTTATAGATCTCTTGGAGGTTTAAAAATTCTGGGACCATTATCGTTTGAAAAATATTTGGAAATTATCAGAACGGTAGCGGGTCGAAGTATAAGCTAGATGGATGATTGACCGAGTTTTTTCTACCTTGTACGAGGGAATCGGAAGTTGACTGACATCGTGCATCTAATTCTCTATTTAGGCGATATCGAGTACTTGTCGGTTCTAGAAATAATTACGTGCTGCCGACTGCTATGCGACGGATTTGGTTCTAGGAAATGAGTAACCTACGAAAGTACGAAATACACGGTATTAATGCTAATTGGTTTAGTGGCCGCGCTTGTGCACTCTTCGTGCGTCTTCTGCAATCTTCGCTTGTTTCCAAAGAAAATATTCAGGCCTGCCATTTCCGAAAATATGACGTAGAAGTTATTTAAAATTAGATTGCTTTATTAGTAAGTATTCTGTAGACAACAAGTTTGGTATTCCCTTAGTAAAGGTTTAAAGTGTTTTATTAAGTTTTTGTTTATAGTAGCACTGCATCTTCTACCACACGACTTGCAACCAATTTATGTGCGTGTGCTACCACCCTTTTGGATTTTTAATATGCACGTGATGTGATTGTTAATCTGTATAATATGGAAGACGTTTCCGATGTTTCTACTAGCTGCATTCGCAGCATGGTCGATGCGAACCGCTTGCATGCATTGGTGCTAAATCTACTGGACGAGCAGCATGGATTGGCAAAAGATGACATCATTTAGCTCCCCGCCGAATCCTCAACTTCGTTCGGCTGTTTTCGGAAACCCTCGGTTTGCATTCTATAGGGTACATAGAGCAGGTACGCATGAGTAAACTCTTTTAGTTATAGGTTAGTTCGCTTACAAGTTTAATCAAAAGTCCTATAGTGCGGATTTTGTTTTGTACTAAAATGGTGCCTACAAACGTTTTTAAATGCAACTCTTGCGGTGCTTCCTATACCTGGAAAAATGCTCTTAAAAGGCGCCAGAACAAATGTCGTGGTGTAACATCGTCCAATGTTAAGTTTATACATCCGTCGGCTGCAAAGTACTTAAACTGTTTGTCTTGCGGTATCGCTTTTACGAGAATGGATAACCTACTGCGACACAAGGAAAAACAGCACGGTATGTCAAGCCGTAAACGTTCAGCTCCGACAGCTGTTAAAGGATCTTGTACGAAACAACCGCAAATTCTGTGTAAAGTGTGCAATTTCGAGATGGGAAAGACTACCTATGCCGCACACTTGAGAAGCAACAGACGTAAAAATGCCGCAGTTACCGCTACTGGCGAAGATGGCGTAGAAATGGTTAGCATAGCGTTTAACAACCGTATGGCTAGCTATCGTATAAAGAACGCCAGCGCCGACGATGGAGTCTCCGAGTTTCTTTGGAAGCAGAAAGAGCGGTTTATTCGATTACTTAATGAAAAAAAAATACAACATACAGCAATAAAGTCTATTGCGAACTCTATGATATGACATTAAAAGCGAGTAGTGTTGTACGTAAAATTCTAGACTAATTAGATATATCATGTGGTTAAAAAATCTATAAGGGCGGTCAGAAATTGCCACCGGCAAAATCTTAAAATGCTGGTAGCTCCCTAGGGGATGATGTTATCTGAAAAATTCCTAGAAATTCTGGTAGCTGGGAAAATTCTATTATTAATTGATATCAAACAATGTACATTTATCTCGTGGGTTGAAATGGCTAGTCGAAGAAAACTATTTGGTTAAACACATGCTTCCTGCTTCAACTCCCGAAATATACAGCAATATTTTGATTGGTAAAGAATATGATTTTGTTGTGGTTAACTATGTTGTTATAATTGCATAATATGTTGTGATAATTGAGTGTATGGTTGGCCTTTGCATGTGCTTCTGAACAAAGCTAGATCCATGGTGCTTGCGGCATAGTTTCAACTCAACATCTAAAGTCTAGCGACTGGGCTATGAGGTAAACGTTAATGCACTGTGCTACCTTGCATTCAAATATCATCACAATAAGTAAACAATGCATAGTATTTAGCAGTTTTCATGACAGCGGCGATGGTGGTGGTGGTGGTCTTGTTCAGGGTGAGAGCACGATCCATGTCCCGGAAAATGTAGAAAACTATTGCGCCAAATTTATGATGACAATGTTATTTAATACTGTTACCAGATGTGCGATTATTTTTAGCTTGTGTCGTGGTGGTGGTGGTGGTGGTGGTGGTGACGGTGGTGGTGGTGGTGTTAGTGGTAGTGGTAGTGGTAGTGGTGGTGGTAGTGGTGGTGGTGGTGGTGGCGGTGGTGGTGGTGGTGGTGGTGGTTGTCTTGATCGGGGTGAGAGCACGATCCATGTCCCGGAAGCTAAAAATGTACAAAACTATTGTGCAAATTTAAGATGTTATTTAATACTGTTACCAGATGTGCGAATTTTGCAAGTGCGTCGGCGGTTTTGGGGTGGGCGGGTGGAGTCTAGCACCCTGATCGGGGTGTTGGGATCGTGATTCATGCCTGGAGCTAAAAATGCTTAGTTGAAAACTATTAGAAAACTATTGTGCAGATTTTTGTTACTAGATGTAGGAATATTTGCGGCGACCTCGGGGTGGATGACCTTTGTATCTGGCAAAAATGACCAGAACGGACCTTATAATTTCCCATGTTAAAAGTAACCTGAATTGACCCTCAATTCCTCCTTATGGGGATTTCAATGCTTGGTACAAAAATGACCAGATGACAAGTGATGACGCAGACGACTTTCATAGTTTTGACTATAAACGGTAAAACGCATATTGTGATGCTGAAGGAATATATCATATCGTTCGAAGATTATTAAGGGTGAATGAAGCGTTAAATTGGAATTATTCAAAAGGGACGGGATCCGGTAACAAAATTAGGATGCACCTACTAAACATTTCGGTGCGGGAGTAAGTCCCTATAGAAATAAATGGCGCAATACAACAAAATTGAACAATAGAACAAATTAACAAAGGTGCAATCTCAAGTTACGTTACCAAAAACACTTAAAATACTTTTAATCACTTTCAAGTTTAACGGCGCAAACTTCGTCTAGTCTGGTCAGATTCCATCAGGGTGACGAGTGACATAGAGGATGTTAATAACGGTGTCCTCCTGATGAATGAGAGTTCTTTAGGTGTAAACAAATCAAACAACACTTTCCGATTTCTACGTCACCTAAATCTATTTTAATACAATCATCATCATTAGGTCTTCAGTCCTGGAACTGGTTAGACGCGTACCATCATTGTTTCCTATTCTGAACTAACCTACAGATTTCTCTGAAATTTGCACAGTCTGCATCTATCACTATCTGATCTAGGTCTACATCTACCTACTTTTTCCTATCTCTGCTTGAAATATATACCAGACTATCCCCCAAAAATGCTTTAGAACGTATTCTGCCTTTCCATTTCTCCTATTTTTTCCCACAGATATTCCCCTACATTTCTATAACCTATTTGTTATTAACTTTGTCTGTCCATCTGGAGCACAGCATTCCAAAAGGCTGCCACCCTTTTTCTGTCTGCTTTTTCTACTGCCCGTAATTCATAGGCATACCGTACTGTGCTCCACACATTTGCTTTCAACAATTTTTTTTTGTTTCTATGTTCGCTGTCTTACATCATAGGCGCTGTTCTTACTCGTTAGATGCAGTTCGGTCTCCATCTATTGTTTTACAATTATATACCCAATTTCTCAGACATTCAGTGGTTGAGAAGGGGGGTAAGCAGCCTGTAGCTGCCAAGTTCCCATATCGCTTGAACATTTACCGATTTAATATTTTTTTCAATATATCTTTTCGCACGGTCAACATTAGTTGCAGAAATTTCACAACCAACACCTGTAGCTGTTTATAAGAATCATCAGATTTATCTGCGCTTATTTTTTCGTCATTAGGTTTTTCGTCTCAAAACTGGTTGGACACGTACCTGCAGATATTTATATTCTGAGCTAGCCTACACAGTTCCCTGAAATTCTCACACAGCCTGTATACAGCTCGGTTCCCCTTCGGTTGTTTTCTAATTTAAGCCCTATTTCACCGGGATTCAGTGAAGGGTGTTAAGAAACCTGTGGCTGTCAAGATCCCCCAACACTTAGACATTTGCCGAATTAATAGTTTTTCAGTAAATCCTTTCACACAATTAACATTATTCGAGAAAATTGCCACAACCAATACTTGTAGTTGCTTATAATAATCATAATGTTTAAGTACAGTTACTTTTTTCGTCATTAATTTATCTATCTTGGGACTAATTGAATACGTATGTCCATTGATTTCTATTCTAAGCTTGCCTACACATTTCCCTGAAATTCCTACAGCCTACATCTTTCACGCTCTGTGTGCAGTAGTCTAACCTAGGTCTTCCTCTACTTCTCTTTTTTCCTATCTTTGTTTCTAATATATTCCGCACTATTCCCTCATGCCGTAATATGACGTATCATCGTATCTCTCCTATTTTTTATCGGTTTTCACATATTTCTTTCTTCTCCTGCCATTTTTAGTACCTCTTCGTTCTTAACTTTGTCTGTACATGTTTCCTTCATCATACGTCTGTAGCACCACATTTCAAAGGCTTCTACTTTTTTCTTGTCTGCTTCTCCCACTGTCCAGACTCCACAGCCATACAGTGTTGTGCTCCACACATATGTTTTAAACAATCTTTTCCTTGTTTCTATGTTTGTTGTCTTTGAACACAGTAGTTGCTTTTTCCTGTTAAATGTAGTACGACCTTATGCTAATCTTCGTTTTATATCATTTGTGCTTTTCCTATCTTGCGTTATTTGGCTTCATAGGTAGCAGAGATCCTTAACCTCTTGTAAGTTCGTGTTACATATTTGTATTCTTGTCTTTGATTTATTTTCCCTTTCTTTGAATACTAGTACTTTAGTTTTAGTTTTGTTAGTTTTCATACCGTATCTTTCTGTTAGAACTGTTTCCATTTCATTAAGAGCAGCTTCTAACTCTTCTTTGCTAGATTCTAATACCGCTATATCGTCTGCAAATCGAAGCATATTAATCTTTTGTCGCTGCGTAATAATTCCAAATGTCTTCCTGCATTTGACAGTATTCATCGTTTCTGCTATGTACAAGTTAAAAATTAATTGGGATTCACATCCCTGTCTCACCCCTTTCCTAATATTTACTTCTCTACGTTGCTGCTCTAATTTTATTACAGCTGATTGCTCTTTGTAAAAGCTATGTACTATCCGTCTATCCCTAAAACTCATTCCAATCTTTTTAAGTATATCGAACATTATATCCATTTTACATTGTCGAATGCTTTTTCCAAGTCTACAAACTTTATATACACGCTTTCCCCTTTTTTTATTGTTTTCTCCATTATAACCCTTAGAGCTGAAATAGCCCCTCGTGTTCCCCTGATTCGCCTAAAGCCAAATTGATCTTCTAGTATTTCTTCAGCTGGCTTTCTATTCGTCTTTGTACAATTCTAGTTAATATTTTTGACACGTGTTTTATCAGACTTATGGTTCAAAATTTTTCACATCTATCCACGCCTCTCTTTTTTGGTATAGTTAATGTGATGTCACGTTTCAAATTTTTGGGTATCTCGCGTCTCATACATATAGCTTACAAGTCGGAAGAAACGTTCTATTACTGCTTGTCTAGCTGCTTTTAGAGTTTCTGCTTGCACCTTATATGTACCCGGCGCCTTACCATTTCTCATACTCTTTAATGCTAATTCAAACTCATCTCGCAGTATAGGATATCCCAAATAATCATTTTCGATGTCCCATTCTTATTCTAATGTTGTTAGTTCCTCTTATGCATATAAATTCCCTATATTTTCCTGCCATCAAACACTTTCTCTACATTTTGTATAATGATGTTTTCTCTCACGTGCTTTATATTTTTGCTATACGGTTTTATATCACTAAAATTCATTCTAATTAATTTGTAAGCTTCGTCTGTCTTTCCCATTTCCAGCTTAGTTTGTACCTCTTTGCACTTTTCATCAATCCACTGTTCGTTAGCTAACCTGCATTTGCGATTAATTTCCCATTTTATGGCTTTGTAATCTCTGTTTCGTCTGATGTATTTTTGTATTTTCGTCTTTCTTCTATTAAATTCAGGATATCTTTTGTTGTCCTTGATTCCTTATTTTCTTTTTGTGTATATATACCCCATAATATCTCTGGCCGCAATGTCTAAGCTGGATTTAATATTATTCCATTCTGTTTCTACTTCCTTAGTATTAGCAATTTTTCCGATATCTTTCAGCAATTCATTCGACTTTTTTTCGAATCTTTCGTGGATATATTTATCTTTTAATTTCTCAAAGTCAAAGTGCCTTTTTTCATTCTTTTTTTTTCAAATTTTCTAATTTAATTGCGGCCTTCATAATTACGATGTTGTAGTCTGTGTCTATATCTACTTCTGGATAGCTTCTACAGTCTTTTACTTGATTCCTAAACCGTTGTCTAATAAGAATGTAGTCTATCTGATATCTTCCTTTATCCCCTGACATCTTCCACGTGTATAATATTCTAGCATGATGTTGAAATAATGTGTTTGTGATGGCTAAATTGTTCTTGTCGCAAAATTCTACCCCCTATTTCCCCTGTCGTTTCTCATGCCTAAACCAAATAAACCTACTATCGCTCCTTCTCTACCCTCACCTACCACTGCATTAAAATCCCTCGTAATTATTAAATTTTCATGTCTTTTTACGTATCTTAGTACGTCTTCGATATCTTTATAGATCGTTTGTACCTATCTTCACTGTGGCTGGAGGTGGGCATGTATACTTGGATTATTACTGTATTTATCGGTTTAGATTCTAATCTAACCGTGAGTTCTCTATCGTTCTTTTGTAAGTAGTTTTCTACACAGTGTTTTTCTACAAAGTAGTTTTGGTATCGAAGAATGTTCAATCTTTATTGTATTTTACAAATACTCTTGTTTCATCAAATAATTGCATTTAATAGCTTTTATGTTTGAAACTACTTAAACGTATAAATTTCATGTCGTAAACTAAATTGCAGCATACAATTAGTTTTGTTTTAACTGTTACATGACGAATGACGAATCGTCAATTAATGAATCGCGAATTCATTAATCTTACACGGTGAATCTCGTAAATCGAAATGAATTCATGAGTGTGGATTACTTCCGTTTATATACAATAATTTTGTCAACGTCATACAGTTTTAAGGTGTATCAGTAAATCCGGCGGCTCCGTGGCGTAGTGGTATGTGTGTGACTACTACGCCCAAGGTCCCGGGTTTGAATCCCGACACGGTCCGCTTGAAAAATGTTAGGCGAGCATTTTTCACAAAAATACACCCTCGTTCGGATGAGAGGTAAAATGGAGGTCCCGTGTGTGAATGTTGTCACGCACGTTAAAGAACCCTACCTTGCTTGGAACAGCAAGGGTTCGGCAAAATTCCAAATTTTCCAGGTAAAAAAAAAAACTCGCTTCCTGGCCAATGTAGTACCTTCGGGTGGAGCATTGGAAAAATCACATGTAATGTATCAGTAAATCCTCTCTTATGAAAATCATAAAGGTGAATTTACCCATACAGTCAACTGATATTTGAATAACCATTAACAAAACAACTACTCGATTAGGTAAAAAGACAATAGCATGACGTAGATGTAGTAGTGTAAGAGAGCCCAGCATAAACACGTATGCGATAGAAAGCCAAATGTATTCGTCTATCTTAATTGCATTCAATGTACATATTATTAAAGTTTATTTTTATTTCCAATATATTGGTTGCGATAAGATTTTTTGGTTCAGTGTTGGTTTATTCCTTCTACTTAAAGGAATTCGTAGATAACTTTTTATTCTCCCCAAACTCAGAGTGACTTGGTAATAAGTTGTTTATCATCTGAAACGATACCAATTGTTCTTAATTTAAAAATAAAGTTTATTAAGAAAAGATTTAGGAAGGAGAAACTAGTGTAGTTTTTACAAAACGCTTTGTTCTATCATATGCTTAACAGTGGTGGCTTAATATATTATTACTACAATAAACCTAGACGGATAAGCTTAAAATTCTCAATTGAATTAACAGCAGGAAATCCAGCAATAGATCCGACGATAGAATACAGAATGGAGGTCAGCGAAATCCAAACTCAGTAGACTGTCAAACCCGATTAGGTTTGAGCTACAGAGAACTCGCGTGTACCCACAAATAATTGGTTATTTGGAAAACTTTTCGGGTACAGTGAACATGTCAACGTCAACTGCAATCGGGATCTATTTTCACTGATTTGGTGTGTGAAATTTAATCTGTTTATGGTCTTTGGGTTTATTATTAATGAAGCTTTCTCAGCTCTTCCTTGCAGTTAAATGAAATTATGTATGTTGCTTGTTGGATGTCTTACTTCAAAAAGGAATTTTGTTATTATTAAAACGTTTGTAAATAGCCTAGGGAAATCGTGAAAAAGCGACACGGGAAATTAGACTTGAAAGCTTTTTATTTCCCCAATGAAAATACTTTGTTGGTTGCTGCTATATTATTGCGCATCTTCCCAGACTATTTTGTTTAGACCTTTTTCTTAAAACTAGAATTTAGAAGCTGCTAAGAGAGGTTCGTTTTCTAACTTGCAAGTATAATTTTAAAAATATAAGGCCGAATTTTAAAGGAAATAGACTGTAGCAGGTTTATTTGCTGTACTCATTTCATATCTTTTAAGGTCCAATCATTGGCAGTGATAGGTTACAAACTTTCAAGCTATACTTGCGCAGGCGCTATAACTCATTCTACGCATTTGTGTGTCGTTTTAAACACAGTGGAAGGAGCGTATTTTACGCTGCATCAAAAATTAATGAGCATTGTGGGTCCTCTTTACGTCGCGAAAAATGTTCAAGTTCTTACGGAAGAAATGCAATTTAAGAATTGCGCTAAGAAGGTGACAAAATGAGCCTTTGTTAGTTTCGAAATCGATCTCTTTGCTAATGGTTGGTAAGAATTTTGCCTTTAAGTTTTAGTAAGACGATTTATTTTTAGCGCTAAGTTTGGAAAATAATAAATTGATCAGTTAATATTGATGCAGCCGTGCTAATGATGGCGTTCAACATTACACTTAAAATTTCAAGTATACGTTTACATGTAGAAAGTATCTGTATACGCCTCTTGGAAGGACAAGGGGCGCAAATAGAAATTGCCTGGAGTGCAGTAGGCAGTAAACCAGGGTTTGTAAGGTAGAGCGTGGACTGTATAGAGTAGAAGGAAATAAACATAGAATTGGAATACAAGTCACATAAATACTTAAAGCACTTACCGAAGCACAGACATCTGGAGCACTAACGCGGCATCTTTCAGTACTGTTTCTGGCCAGAGGTAAATAGGAACGGAATCAGGAAATGGTTATTTTAGGAAAGACATTAGAGAAGTAATATTGAGAATAAAGGAACACGTTCGCGTTCGCGGATGGTTGTTAATCGACTCTTTTAAATTATGGCATTCCTTATCTCGCCTGGCTTGATAAAGAATACCACGCTGGGAGAGCGAAATGGCGCGAACAGTATCATACCATGTAGAATCGGCTGTTCTCGTGAAGAAATTGTTTTTAGATAACTTAATTGCTTGTTCCACAAAATATTAAATTGATTTAGAAATAAGTCAAATTATTTTGACATGCATGTGATTGAAATGCTTACCGTTGTGACCAGGTTCATACCAAAAGAAAAATCAATGTAAATAATTTATTAATGGTTTTATGTTGATTTTAGGAATTTTAAAATTTTATAATCACCTGAAAGGTATTTAGATCTGAAAGCTAATAGGGGTGTCATACAAACTATATGTACCCCCTTTGTGTTAATAATTAAATTAAACGAATGAACTCTGCCGTTATTTCAAATCTAGACTGAACCATTTGGGATTATTCTTGTATATATTTTAACCAGACCTGTAATTAAAAATCAAAATTTTATACTATTTGAGAAATGAAAATATTTTATTTTTGGTTGCCTTACTCAAGGTATGAATAGTTGGTAAGTTTTAATTTTTTTAACATCATTACTTTGAATCACAAACGGCGATCCCATTGTATTTATTAATTGTAGCTTTCCTTTTCCGGTACAGTGCCTTTTAGTAGGAACCGTTATTGGGTATCTTCAGGAAGTTTGTGTTGTTGTCCCTAGTATATGGGTTACTACCTCTTCCCATGTGCATTGATCCATCCAAAATTGTAGGAGAATTAGAGGCAGTAGCGCCCTTCCTTTCCTCATACACTTATTAGCTAGCCATGTAAAGAATAATTCTACGACCACTCTCGTACCTCTTGCAGTGGGCGTGTCCAAGCTATACCGTGTTTGCTATATACCTTCTTATAAATCTGTTTGCCATCTGATACCTAGGTGGTAGCTGATAGGCAATCACTGTTGACCTACTAGTACAAGGTTATTGATAAAGGCGTTTCAGGTCTATCTTTAATTTCCCCCACGTAAAATATTTGTTTTACTAAAAGACTTTATAACGTTTTAAATATTTGAAGATTTTTATCTGAGAGCACAGTGGTCAAAGTAACTCCTTGTAACATCAGAACAATATAATTGCGAAGATGCAGTTAAAAAATTTGGTGGTGCTTCGAAAACAAGTGTCGTTCAAAACGAGATAGTGAGGAAAATAAGCCATGTGTGTCTGATTCAAGTATAAACTTCTGTTTTTGGCCAAAAAACGCTCAAGTGATTCACCACTTTCCACTAGCAAAACCACTTTTCTTTGGCCATCCATGCAGGAGCAACCTGAAATTTCAAAATTTGGTACGTTCATTTCCGACGGAAAAACCGTATCCGTTTATTTTGTTATTCATTTACATCGATTCCGTTTCTATTCTTAAATCCTCCAACAACACCCGGTATATTAGACCTTCCTACAATAAATACACTTTCTAGTAATTTTCAACTCAAATCTATTTGCTTTAAAACGAAAAGTTTATCCTATAAAGTAAATAGTCGAGACCTTGCTTTAGCTGTCCGCGAACTTGCTATACCTTACGATAGCGAATAATTAATTACTTTCTCTATTATTTCAATCTAAAACTCGTTGCAATAAGGTACTGAACTATCTGATAAAGCATGTTTCCAAGTCTCTATTCAACACCTGTGTATGATAACGCGAGTATTGTAGTGAATCCTTGCTAGAAAACTAGTTCATTTACTCGATTCTTTCTGTACTTCTATGACAACGCTAACTTGTTTTTTGTTGTTATCTTCACAATTTCGTGCACACACTGTGTGCTTCTTCCTTTGGTGGACCTAACTACCCGTGGAATTTCCGCTCCTTTTTGTTATGGGAGAACGCCACTGTGTGTTTTTGCCGTTGCACATGACAGTCTGATGCGTTTCCGCCCTTTTTGGTGTAGAAGGGTGCACAGGTGGCGTGGTCCCAGCCAGTTACCAGATTGATTCGTATATATATATATATATATATATATATATATATATATATTGCTGTGATATTCTCGCCCCACAGCTTGGGCATACATATTTTAATGCTGTAATATAACCCTTATATTAGGCCCCACGACTTGGGCATGTCATATTTATGCTGTGTTAACTCCTGTTAGCCCCTATTTATTATTAATATTTAGCCCCACGATTGGGTCGAGCTATTTATGTCGTGTTATCTTCCTGTAGGAAAAATAAAACCCTTGTTATTCTCGCCTCTCGGTTGGGCAGATATATTTATGCTGTGATTTATTCTCTTACTACTCAAGCACTTGTAGAAATGTTAATTTATAATTTTCTTTGCCTCGACTAGCTGATTCAATTAAATAAAGCAATTCTACAATACACAGTATAATGATTAAATATTTACCTTTTTAAATATCTTCTCCCTTTTTAAATTACTTACATCTGTTAGATTTTTAGAAAATCAAGCCAGCAAAACGAGCTTTTTATTACATTTAGAGACCTTTTGAAACGTTTTAAAATGTTTATTACCTTTCATAAATTTATCCAAGAAATCCCAGTTTGTCGGCTCTTACATTTTAAATTATTATTGAGATAAAAACAGTTTTTAGAAATAAATCATATCAAAATATCTAACCTGAAGTGGTTCAGTAGGTGCTCTGCATTCCCAAGAATTTTCGTGTGGAGTCTGAATGTTCTAAGTCTAAATTGAAGTCGACATCCAACCAAATTAGTATTCAAATCGTTATTGATGAGTTTATTCCAATGACAGGCTTTTCATTTCCGTAATAGAATATTTACCATTTTCAGAGATTATTAAATTGCTTTAACAGGCAGTATTCTCCAGTCTCGTATCCAAAATTGTATTTAAGATCGTAATTGATCGTTATTAAAAGTTTTAACAGGAATCGTAACAAGATCTTTATTAGGATCGTTATTTCGGTTGTAATTGAGATGGTAATTATGAGCCCTGTTTTATTTATTATTAGAAATGGTATAATTTCACTAAATCTGATCTACTTACGTCTTTAGAAGTACGGCTCGCTTGCACAATTATACACTCTTTAAAAATAATCTTCACTTTAATTTAATTTACTGTTCACGTGAATATTTAGCACTTTCAAGTTTAGTGACTGCCCAGTTTCAAAAGTATACTAAATCGATATTCAATTGACATCATATTTATAGGACCGGCCCCTTTTGTTTTCGATTCATTGACTCCACGTGCTGGGCGACACCAAGTGTCATATCTCTTGTTATTTTGGGAAACTTTACCAATTGTGTAGTTCAATTGTATGAGGCGATGCTCAATTTGTCACATAATTGATTATTATACCTCGCATTTAATTCAGAAATCCCAGGAATCTTCGTTCAACAAATCACGTACTATTGTTGTTGGCCTTATTCTAAACTGAATGGAATAATTCTTCTTAATCTTCTTTGGGAATGAAACCACTCATAGTTTTTAAAATCTATTTTATTTACGTTTCGATCCATGACCTAGGATCGTTGTCAAAATAATAAAAACTTCAAGTTTGACGTTTATGACATAAATTGAAGGTTACTTTGATTTATTGATGTTTGAAATATTTGGTTTGAGTACACTAAGCAAAAATTTTTAAAGTTTAAAAGAATGATTGCCTTCAATTTGTGTTGCGACCTGGGATCGACTTTCCTATGGTAGCCAATACGCTTAACGTGAAATCAGCTGATTCATTTTTAGTGGTGAATTTTATATAAATTCAATAATTTGGGAAACATTTTTAACATGTTTCTATTTATACAATTGAGAGATTTCTGATTTTATGTCTTATTTTACCGAGATTCAGTGAAGGGGGTTAAGCAACCTGTGGCTACCAAGATCCCCCAACATTTATAATTTGCCGAAATAATGGTTTTCTAGTTAATATGCTTATTGTTATGTAATTAGTTATTGTATGTATAAATAGAAATCATGTATGTAGGCTGTATTTCATGTTAATATCGCAAGGAAAACCCAGGAAAAACTTGCAATGCTACCTAGATATTGTGGGCATTTGATCTTCATTTGTTATTTCTTTTGTTATTTCTTTTAGTAATGGAATCCATTGTTTACTGAAAGTCACGGATTCGTTTGCAACGCAGTTATTTTTATGTAGTGGTTTCATTCCCAAAGAAGATTAAGAAGAATGCTAAACAAACCACAACAAACATACAGGGAGTATTTGGATGGAATAAATTTGGTGTTTGTTTATTTCCTAATTAAATTGGATTTTTGAACAAATGTGATACTTTTATATCACGTACACTTTTCAAATAATGCATAATTTCTGCCTGCGTTTAAGATGATATATTAACGCACTGAATATTTATCTTGCTAATTCATGCAGGTTTTTCCTTGATTTAATTTCAATTCGTTTCGTTACATTTTTAAATTCTTATCTTTACTCGTAGCTACTCTTGGATATCTGTTTAATCGCTTGTACTGCTATATACAGTGTGCTCTCAACTAATAATATTTATAATGACCTATTTCCTCTTCTAATATCTGTAATTATGTGCTTTTATTACTTGGGAGTTTCTTTTGTTTGTTCTACGACCCCTATGACTTAACCTACCCCTAAATTAACGCTATAATTACAGCTATATATATATATATATATATATATATATATATATACATAAACATTACTGATCGATGTTAGGATTTATGGCCGTTATAATTGAGGCATTGCTTTTGTTCTGAATGACTTAGATTGGTAGTGGCAAAATGATTATTTTTGGTGGGGTGTGTTGGTGATCTTCAATTAGTTAAGAAATGGATTTTTCTTTTTTGTGGGACAATTTAATAGGTTAATTGTATGTACGTTGTATTCCTGTTAAATTTGTAAATTTGGGGTTAATCAAGACGTGATATTAATACCTTTAGGTATGCAACTTTAGGTTTGCTATGAGAATTACGAGCTGTTGTTTTTTGTGTTGAATTTGGGGTTTTTTTTTGTTGCTATTTCAAAGGGGTAGCGACCTAAAAACTGCAGTTCGCCATTTTTTAAGTAATTTCGTTGTTCTGCCGGATATATGTGTATTGGAGTTATTGAATTTTGTTTTGGGGTTGGGAATACTGTGCTTTGTACGAAATTTTTTTTTTAATTAGAGGTTTCTTTTTTTGTATGTTTTGTTATAAGTTGTGGAGGAGCGAGTGAATTTATTTATTTTTCAGGCCTTCCTTTATTTTTGATATTTGTAAGACCGCCCCTACTCACCGGTTGAGCCAGGCTATTTTCCTTTTTTGGTTTTTTTGTTAGGCTACGTTGATGCACATAGCAAATTATAGTGTGCTACGGTGTAGTGACTTGCGTAAGATAACACTGATTCTTTGTCACGTCGGATATGCCATTATTGGTGTTAACGAGGAGTGTTTAATGAAAATAAATTTGAACTGTTTTATAAAATTAGCGTTAACTGGACACATGTTTTTCCACTGTAAACCGCCGTTGCACAATCCAGATAAGCACTGTTTACCACACAGTCCCACAATTTAAATCATAGCTAATTGAACAAGATGTGAAAAAACACTCGCATGCATGGATAAAAATAAAGAATTGTAGAAATTGGCGAAGTTGCAGATATCATTATTTAAAGATGAAAAACCATTAACATACCGCCTACCAAAATCTGTGTGCCAACACTGCCTTTATATATTTTCGTTTTTACAAACATTATTTATAATATATACGATTTTATGCAAAATGCTGTAATGTGTTGCTTTACGCTAACTATAAATTAGATATGGAAAACATGTAGCGATATTGAATGGATTGACTAAATATGGACGACCTTGTATGATAGATTGAACACGATATTTTAAAGTTTATTTCTATAAAAATATTATATCTTTTACATACTTTGTAAACATCCTGTACGCTGACTTAATTAACTGCAAATAAAAACATATCTCATTATGACAAAACACTGCGTTGTGCATTTCCCTTGCACGCGATAATTTACAATTGACAGATATCGTCCGTCACGACCACCAAGGGTATGAAAATAATATAATACTACAACAACAATATTAATTACATACATAGTTAGGGTGAAAATAACCTTTAATCATTATAGATTGAAGTTATTACATTGTATCACCGGATACGGACCACAATTAAAAGAATTTTATAACGAGAGAAATGACAAGTAGCCCACTGAAAAAAAATCTGCGAGTAGTTATTTAGAAAACGTCAAAACGTAGTTATACAAGGGAGTAATGTAGTTTCTTTGTATTCAGCCATTTTATTTATCATTTTTATTTATTATTTTTATATCTTTATTTTGACTATTATAATTTCTTCCACTGAAACCCACTCCCCCACCATTTAAGTTAACCGAAGCACGCTTAAATTGCTACGGGAACCCCGTCCCTTCTTCAGGACAAATGAAAATTTATAACGTAACGCTCGTTTTACACGTAACAATGCACATAAACCAAAGGAACTACATTTATAATCCTCTGCTCTTCTTAGCCCAAAGTTACACACGAATAGTAGTTTAAAGAGACCATTTCTGGATTTACGGTTCTATGTACAGTGTGTTCACGCTAATAGGTACTAGTAAATATTTCAACTTGATGACCTCGGATTCAAATGGGGTTTTCAAGAAGTGAAAGGGAGTACCGAATTTTGTGAAAATTTCAATAGTTTAACTATTTCAATATGCGCATGCGCAATACAATTAAATGTTTAAAAATAATTTTTGTTTATAAAGTTGTTTACTAATTACAAAATTGACAAAATTATAGTACTTAGTTTGAATTTAGGAATAAACCGTTTTAATGAATTTGTTCATCCTAAACTCAAGATATCTCTGACATTATTAAATGACAATTTGTTTTACAGATAAGACATACACAAATACTTATTTTTGTTCGTAATTTACTCTAATTGTATTCACGCGAGCAACTTGTCGATAACTACGACAATATTTAGAGGTAATATGATAAGACCTTGACATGGTTTGGTATTACTACTATTATTACGTTCCTAAAACTACTTTTCAAAGTCTAAGGAATTAATATGAGATGTGGACTAGTTGGTGGGAAACTATTACGTCCTTATTTTCATGACAAGATACGCACTGGTAGAAGATATTTAGAATTTCTTGAAAATAAATCACTACTGTTTGACGATGTTCCATTAGCCACGCAGGAAAATATGCAATTTCAACAAGATAGTGAACCAGCATACAATACCATCCTTGTCCGACAATACTTAAATGAAATGTTTCCAAACCGGTGGATTAGTACCTATGGAATACTTCCATGGCCGGCAAGATCCCCAGATTTAACTCCAATGGACTTTTTTATGGGGACATATAAAAACTTGTATAAGCAGATTCACCTATTAATGTTCAAGAATTAAAAAATAGAATACAAGTTGGCAGGTAATAATTTGAGTGAAGATCAAGTAAAAGGAGCAACATCAAGATATTTTTTGAGTCATACGGAATCATGTTTGGGACATCAGGTGGAAAGTTTGAGTAATTTATTAGATCACATTTATTTATTTTTATTTATGTCTATATTTAATAATATCGGACATATCTGAAGTTTAGGATAATAAACGGATTATTCGTAAATTCAAATTTAGATTTACTCAAATTTTATTAATTTTGTAATAAAAAAACTTTTTATATATGAAAATTGTTTTAAAAAAAAAAAATCTGTCGGAATCCGTAGGAAAAAGTTGGGGTTGCCATTAAAAAAAGCAAGTTGTATTGCGCATGCGCGAGTTACGTTTTGGGCCTTGGGAGCGGTGTTTTTAAAAACTACTTCCAACAACTTCGTAACAATTTATCAGTTTCAAACACATATTACAATGGAATTTTGATAATCTTGATTAAAATTACTCCAAGTCGAAAAATAATTACTAATTGAACTAATATTGTGAGTAGCCTAAGCAAACTGCAATGCTAAAGCTGAAATATTGAGACTGACTGATTGTTCTTGGGGCTCCCGGGGTATTTATGTTGTACCTGTCCCTTACATGTCTGTGGGAACTTAAAGAGCTCATGTCTGCTTATTTCTTAATACTATTTATAATATATTGTAACAATCTTACTTTTTAGGTAATAGCGGTATCTTAACCGTCAGTGACCTGCCACCTGCAGTATCGCTATCGTCTGGAATACAATGTGTGTCTAAAATCTCGGTTATAGTGGGTAGTGGATATTTGTCATCTACCGTTTTTTCGTTTAGTTTTCTGTAATCTATTAGCATTCGATATTTTCTCTTGCCTGAGGCGTCTAACTTCTTGGGTACTATTAATACGGGGCTGCTCCATGGTGAGTTGGAGTGTTGTATGATATCTTGTTCTAATAAGTCTGCTACTTATCTGTCGGCTTTTTCTTGGCTTGCCTGAGGTAGTCTGTATCGGTCTATCTGAAAAATTGAGCACACGTTTTCTTCGTCGTCTCCTCGTAATTCTCGCATGGTTCGTCACGTTCGTAATTTTCTAAATGGTTTGATTCATTGTTCGTACTGGGATGAATGTAATTATTCTGGTCATTGTCAAATTTTTCAATTTCTTGGTGAAATATTGCTTCCGATGTAAAGTTGCGTTTTGATTGTGACTTGGTCGGATGTGTGTTATTTTTGTATTTTGTCTGGTGTTACCAGATGAGGTATCCATAGGTGTTGGTTTATAATAACTATTAGGGTTGTTATTGTTATTTGTCATTGGTGTATTTCTAATGGGGTTCGCGCTGAATGCTGGTCTTTGTTGGTTCATATTTTGTTTGAATCTTGGTGAAAATGCGGGTTTTGTAAAATTTGAGTTGAGCGTTGGTTTTGGAAATTGTTTGAATTGATTATTAAAATTCGTGTTATTAAAATTTGGGTTGTTAATTCTTGGTTGATTCATTTATGCATTGAATGGTGTGAATTTTTGTTGGGGATTGTCTCGCGGCTAGTATGGTTTTTCTTGGTGAATAACTTTTATTCGCGTTAGGGTTATATAGTCTGTTTCGGTATACATTACGTTTTCTTCTTCTATTATCAAATTCATGGCTTCTTCTAAATTTTGGGGACGTTGAAATCTTATTTTATCTGATAGTCGTTCTGGTAGTGCATTTATATAGGTGTATAGGTGTCCAGTGCCATTTCGTCATACATTTTAGACTTTAAAAGTCGAATATTTTGGTCGGGTTCTTTGATTTTTAATTTTGTTAATATTAGACTTATTATGTCTTGGCATTTCATTCCGAATTGGTACGGGGATTGGTTACTTTCCATTCTTAGGTTTATTAGACCGCGTATTGGGCATTTTATGTTGCGTTGATTGCCAAATATGCAATCAATATCCGTTTAAAGTCTTCCCACAGTTCTAAGTCATCTCGGTTGGTTATTAGTGTTAGTGCCCGTCCGGTCAGTTTACTTATTATCAGGCGTAAAAGTAATAAATTTTTTCGTTATCTCCGGGTTTGTAGAAGGTTTTGAAAAATATTTCGCACGCTGCAATGAAATTTCCTAACAGGGCCTGATCTCCGTTGAATGTAGGGATGGTTTCGAGATAAATTTTCATATCTGAACTCATGATTGTTAAGGGTTGCTTTCGCTTTTAATTAGTTTCAAATTTTGTAAAAGTGAGGTTTGTTTTGTGGTTTGTACTGTTACTTTTTATTTTGGTTTGTTAATTTTCAGTTTGTATTGCGTTGGGTTATTTAAAGAATCGAGTTGCTTATATTTGTACATAGTTTTACGGTTTGTAATTGAACTGAGAAATTTGTGCTGGATAATGTCTGGGTTAAGTGCTGTAGCCTTGAATTCGTTTATTTATACTTCGCGGATGTTAAATTGTCGCGGGTTTTAGTTTTCTGAAAGGTTTCTATGTAATTAATATTCTTGCACTAATTTGCGTTGTACTTTGTACGTTTTGTTGCGCCAGTTACGATTTTATTTTATTTCTGTTTTGCTGATTAATTGAGTCTGCTTTAACTATCTCGTCTCCGTAGATGTTATGTGTATAAAATGTTTCTCTGTAATTGTATTGTCTTATTACCTTGGATATTTTAATTATAGAGTTGCAAGTTTTCAGTTAATTGCGTTGTTACAATATGTGCATGAACGTCTTTTTTGTACTTTAATTACAAAGTTTTTAAGTCTACTGAAAGATTTATTTTCAGTCTCACGATAATTTTAAATAAATTGCGTAATGCTTTTGTATAATTAGATATTTGTACTGAATTGTTTATATTTAATCGCACTACAAATTTGCACGCTTGTTGTATTCAATAATGGTTTAATGGTTTTATTTAATAATAATTACAAGGTGTTTCTATAATTTATAGAAGTGCGATGAAGGTTACGTTTGAATAAATTGTTTCTATAATTAGTTGCGTTTTATACATAAGCTTTCGGTATTAAATTTTCTGTACATAAAATTGTAAAAATAATTGCGTTCTATTTTTGGTGTCTAAAATCGTTTCGCTTTGTTTCAATAATTCGTGCGCCAGTTACGTTTTTGTATTAATTATAATTTGTAATAATTATACTTTTCAGTTTTGTTTAAAAATAATTCTCTTGCTTGGAAAATAAATTTTCTCAAAATAAATTCTCGTTTGAAAATAATTTCTTTTCGTAAATTATTTTCAAAAATTGGCATAAGTTGCTATAATTAACATAAAAAATTCTGCCATACATAAAATAATAAAATTAAAAAAAATTCTATTACTAGCGAATATCAATAAATTTGTCAAAATCAATTGGTTATAAGGAAAATGAACTTACATTAGTTTCATTGTATGTTTCTTTTATTTTCTGGTTGTGGGCTCGGTCGATTTTGTACTACATCCACGTTCTGTTTTTTTGAATTCGGTCGATGCTTGTACCTCTTTCAAATTTGTTTGGTTGGTTTCGGTCGGAACTTGTACCTCTTCCAACTTTGTTTGGGTTCTTCCAGAATTGTGAATTGAAATTCTTGGTCACCAGTCTTCCGATTTTTGGATTCGTAGTGCCCTTCTGGATCCGTACGACTGCGCCAGTTACGTTTTGGGCATTGGGAGCGGTGTTTTTAAAAACTACTTTCAAAAACTTTGTAACAATTTATTAGTTTCAAACATATTACAATGGAATTTTTATAATCGTGATTAAAATTACTCTAAGTCGAAAAAAAATTACTAATTGAACTAATGTTGTGAATAGCCTAAGCAAACTGCAATGTTAAAGCTGAAATACTTGAGAGTGACTGACTATTCTTGGGGCTCCCGGGGTATTTATGTTGTCCCTGCCCCTCACATGTTCGTGGGAACTTACAGAGCTCATGTCTGCTTATTTCTTAATACTATTCATAATACATTGTAACAATCTTACTTTCTAGGTAATCCCGGTAGACCTGCTACCTGCAGTATCACTATCGTTTGGAATACAATGTATTGCATTCGTTCTCATAACTGTTAATAACCTTTTTATATTTATCCTTGAATTACATTGTTGTACTTGACTTAATAATTTCTTAATGATTTCTAATAATTTCTTATTAGATTCTATTTTATAATACATATAAAAATTGGGGGATATATAACTCACGAACCAAAAAACGTTGAAATATTGAAATTTCCTCAAACTGTATTTTCACTTTTTAAAAACCCCATTTCAATCTGAGGTTATCCAGCTAAAATATTTAGTGTTACCTCTTAGTGTGAACACACTGTATAGACCTATGGATGGGATTCAATTTTTCAATGACATCCAGATTCTATCAACAAAAAATGCTAGGCTTAACAAAAATATTCAAACAAGAATAGATAATGCCGATTAACTCATTTTTCCTTATGTTGACGCGCCCAAATGCTCTGATACTCGAAATACCTTTGCCTCCATAAACTGCAGTTAACGATACAATAGGAACACATTTGCGAAAGTCATAAGGAAACAACACCGGTTGAAAATTCATTATATTACGTGGGATAGAAGAACACCTGTACTTAAAGGGGAAAAAAATGTAAAATTTTAGAATGTCTCCAATGAGCACCAGGGTTGAAAGAAATTCTTTAGGTGATAGAACCACTTATCTATAAATTTTTATAGGCACGTCTACACATATCCTCTTAAATTCTAGGTCCTCTTTATCTATTGTTACTTTCGAAACTGTAGTACTTCCAAAAAATTCAGTGTCGTTTCTGCTCTTGATTTTGCTGTTCTTTCTTTTGCAAATACGTTCCTTTACCATTCTTCAAATTTTTATTTAGCTTTATCGTTAACTGTCATTTTTATGTACCAAAAATCGATTACAAAACATTTTAAACAAGATTTGGTTGACACAGGGCAGAAATCGTCATTGCAGTAACACACACACCTTCAAATGTAACCATTTTGGGCTATGAACAACTTGCGATTTAAATTTTTTAGGTTATGATGTACGTCTCCAGTGTAGATGTCAATCCGTGTCGAACACGAAGAAAGACTTGATACTCTTAATTGTTCTCAGGGGTTCAGGTTAGCAAATATACAACAGACCGAAGGCAATATAACATTTATTATTAACTGTTGAAATACAAATTGAAATTACTTCACACGTCGTACCGCTGATAATAAAAAGCCAACTTAACAATGTTTATAATGTTTTATAATACACGCAATCAAACACCCCTTAATGCGAACCGATTACAGCACGTGCTAGCGCACAGATTTATACAAATTATCTGATTAAAATAAGGGTCAACACTTACGTTCTAGAAATCCTTACAGGTGCAAGCGTATAAATACCTGCCGGTGCGCCGGGTGGCTCCACCACAAAAATCCTTTACTCTACTTGCGGTTTACACTAACACCATCGTCAACACCTTAAATTACGCTACAAAAGCATCTTCAATATCTCTAACGATTTATATAATACTTGGCTAAATCCCTAAAACACAACTAGCAAATATTTGCAATTGATATTTACAGAGTAAATATCAAAGCTTTTATCCTAGATGTATTTGAACATTCGACTAAATACCTTATAATTAATAAACCTGATACACCCTCGGTATAGACAGCTGGCATAGCCACCTGCCTCCCCCCCCCCCCCCGATTGACCTTCCTATCTAAGCACCCTATATTTTATCAGCAAGGAAATACCAGGCTGATGTATTTACCGCGCAGCGCTCATATTTTAAATAATGTTATGAAATATAAGATTAATATATGTTTACATATATGGCGCATTACACCAGTTGCATTTAGCGGAAATTACATTTAAAAGCTCTGACACAGTTATATCTCGTTAATCTTAAGTTATCCAATTTAATACTAATAAAGGTATGACAGCTTTTCGGCCTATTTAATTGCAAAACATTACTAAACTAGAACTTACCTGTTACTCGACACCACTAAACATTTTGGAGAAGATGAGAACGGAACCACTGTCATAAATCCAAGTACGTTGCTGATCATTAAACTAGCGTAAATTCGTGGAAAGGTTGTTTTTGTTTTTGTCACGCTCGCAGTCAAGACTTTAGACGTCTGTTACATATATCTTGAGTCTCCATTCAGATGCTAGTGATTATTTTAGTGCCAACATCATCTCCAGAAATACCGAGTTCAATTACCCGTTTAGTTTGTTAAATATTACAACCCCAAATGCATACATTCTCGAGAATTCATTATTCCGTCATGATCCACCTATGCCTACATTTGATTTTTCAATGATTCACCCGAAGGTACTACATTGGCTAGGAAGCGGTTTTTTACTCCGAAATTTTGAATTTTGCCGAACCCTTTCTATTCCAAGCAAGGTAGGGATATTTAGCGTGCGTGACAACACACACACGGGACCTACATTTTACCTCTCGTCCGAACGAGAGCGTATTTTTGTGAAAAATTCTCGTCTAACATTTTTCAAGCGGTCCGTTGTAACAATTACGATTTTCTGTTATTCAAATATACAATTTTGTTCAACACACATAATCAATAATTATTAAATTTCTATTGAAACCTTTTATTATGAATTCATATATAGTACGCCACCTACATTAGAATAGCAAAAGTAGGCTTTAAGTGAACTTCTAGTTGTTTGTATCTTGATTCGATATCTCCCTTCCCGGCGCATGCTTGTATAACTAAGATTGCCTCGTGGAATAAGCCATTTTTTGATATCAGATTTCGTCCGAATACCAGTATTATCCAGGGCCTACAGGTTTTTAATTAAACATGCCGCCCGAACAATTAGTTAAGTGGCCCATAAGTACCATAAGTTTAGTTTTGATGATAGTATCGACCTAAAATGCTTGTAGATATATTTTTACGCGCAAGTTTTTTTTTATTTTAGAGTTTTACAGATTAAACTACCATTTATTGTAGATGAAGACAATTTGAATTCCGAGTTTTAAAATATTAAATTCAAGTTACAAGTAATGAAGCAATGGAAATTAAGTATTATAAAAAAACAATCGTTAACCATAAGGCAAGCACGAGACTGAAAGGCAGCTTCAATTGTTGCTAGGCAGGAAAGTGGAAACTCCCACAGGTGATTGGTTTGTATGAAGGTTAAAATCCGGACCCCTGCGTCAGCCACGCTCAAGTATAAGAGTAAGAACGCAGATGTTTAAAAAAAAATTTAAAAGAAAGAAAACCGGCCGTCAAACAGATAGCCAGTGGTGAGTCATCTTCCATTTTTATATGTATATTCTTTTCAAGGGACTTTCATTTAAAATGCATAAATAATTTTTGAAGAAGCTATACATCAGTTTGTTTAAAATTAATTCTCGAAATTTTGTTAAGGTTCATAGATCAATTAATTTTGTTTCGCGTAAAATTTAGTTTGAAAATTTAGTATTTGGATAAGGCATAATTGACCTTAATATTTTCAAGGTATTTGTGTAAGATTATGTTTGAAATTACAAAGTTGTATTAAAAGGTTTCCTTTACTAAACATGTGATGTGATAAGAATTGTTTGCCGAATTATTGTGTATAACACATTGTGATAGTACACATGAAGTATAGCTCAATATCGACAATAAGTATTTTTCTTTGACCTTTGATTTTATTAAAGATAGCTATTAAATTATAGAACCATAACCAGCGAAATTTTTTTTGAATTTGTAATTTGTTTCTTGTACACTGAACAGGATCCTATTCTAGTAGCATGAAGTCTCTGTAACATAAAATAAAAGTCATATATTTCTTAAAGAGAATTGAAATAATTTATGCAATTAAAGAAAAAATATTCCGAGAATGCTTAGAGATTAATATTAAATAATAATAACGGAACTGTTTCGAAAGTCTCCCTATAGATAAGTTTGTATAAACGATGTATATAAACATATTTTTTTTTAAAAATCAATAAAAAAATATTAAGTTGTCTCAAAATTTTCTTTCTTTGAAGTCAACAGTAATTATCCTACAGAAGCAAACAGTTTACAAATATGAAATGTTAATATTGAAGAAAGGTATTATTGGTGTTAAAATTAAAAGTTTTTTTTGAAAGTATCATTTTGACTAGTGGATTTATTTATAATTTTTTTGTGATAAAATGACTAGGCTCTAACGAAGCTCTAGTTTGAACGTGTTTAGGTGTGGTTAACTTTTCAGATAGCACGAGATCGTCGTTCCCATTCCAGATTGCAGAGACCAAAGTAAGTATATTTGTTTATGTTGCTCGTCGTAAATTTTTTTCTTTTTCGAAGATTTCCGTATCTGATCTTCGGATAGTTTCTCATCAAACACTCATTAAGATACGGTGGCGTTCAATAAAATTTCTTTCGTTTTATCGTATACCATCCTACGACGCTAGCTCATAGCTCTGCCCTAAGTTGAAGAAGCTTAGCTGGCTGGAAGATCTCTTTAGAGGGACCCTTTTTTCTCAAAGCCATTCAACATCCTTTTTACCCTGGGCTTGACCGTCAAACAGGAACCCCTCGTAATCTATCGAGGCTCTGCCGCCTGTATGGTAGAGCAGACATATTATTTTCCTTTTGAGGAAATTAATACATTACACCGTGTCGGAGATTGAACCCAGGACATTGGGCTTAGTAGTCACACGCAAACCAACTAAGCCGCTATGATCCACCTATCAAGTATAAACTTTATTGGACAGGATCCAACACCAGCTGGCAGAATACAAGCAATCATTATTTAGATTAATCCAGTAATTTGCAGGACCTGATGGAGCTCTCTCTTTCGCACTAGAGTCATTCCCCAGTTGTATTCTTCAGCATTGTGTATTATTATTGTGTAATAGATTTGTAGTTTCCTCTTATCTTGATAATAACCAGTAAACTAAGCACATTGGGAATAGTATATTACATTACTAGTGTGGAAAGTGACCCATTTCACACTAGTGGGAGAGTTATCGCACGGGGCGTCAGCTTCGTGAGACAATCCCACGAGTGTGAAGTGGCAATTTCGACACGAGTACTGTACATGATTTTTCCGACCACCATAACTAAAGAAAAAAATTAGGAAAATTATTTTGAATAAACGTACACTGTTGCTTTTTTTCCCTTAAATACCTTACCTTGATGCAAGGTCGTGTGATCTAGTGGTAATGTCGAACAAACCCTACATCGTGTTTTTGACATTGGGCATGTTGAGTCGTCTAGATAATTAACGTACTAACTTTTCATCCAGCATATCACTCTAGAGTTGAAAATTATTTCAACACCACAGTGATGTTTACTTTCGCACTCTAGCGTAATAAACGCCACTTCTTAAATAAATAATTAGTATGCAATCTGTTGTTTTCATACGTGGACGTCTAGAAAAATAAAAAGCTCACTAGTCCAATTTCTCATATCATTTTTCACATTTTTTCTAAGATTTTTGCAAACATTTTAATAACTTCCTTTTGAAGACAAAGCTTTACAACATACAACAAATAACATCCTTTGAACTGTAAAGGGGGCAGAAAAGCTTCATGAATAATAAACCCAAAGTCGGTCAGCCGTAAACAGATTAAATTTCACACACCAAATCAGTGAAAGCGGCCTCCAAATGCGGTTCATGTTGACATTTTCACTGTACCTGAAAAGTTTTCCTGATACACCAATTATTAGTGAGTGCACGCGTGTTCTCTGTAGCTTAAAGCTAATCGTGTTTGACAGTCTAGTGAATTTAGATTTAGCTGACCTCTTTTCTGTATTATGTCCCCCCCGGGTCTGTTGCTGAATTTCCGGACTGTTAATACAATCGAGAATGTTTAGTTCGTATTAAAAGTTTGCTAAAGTAATAATACATTATGCGTGCAATATTTAGGGTAAGGTCTACACTCACAAATTGCTTTTGGAACGTATCTCGAATTTATTGTAGTTGGTAAAACAGTTTCTTACCAAGCTCTACTTGTTAGTAAAAGACAGTGAAAGAAAATTTTAAGAAAGACATTCGATATTAAATTCATGCCTACAACCAAAATGAATGAACCTCATGGCTGTTTCTGATACTGAGATAACTAACAACTTATTAGACAGGTTTATTATCATTAGGTCTTTAGTCCTGGTACTGGTTAGACGCGTACCTTCATTGTTTCCTATTCTGAACTACCCTTCACATTTCTCTGAAATTTGCAGTCTGCATCTATCACTATCTGCATGCGAAAGTCTGATCTCGATCTACCTCTACCTCTTTTTTCCTATCTCTGTTTGTAATATATCCAGTACTATTCCCCAGAAATGCCTTTGAACGTATCCTATTTTTTTTTTGTACCGATATCTTTCTTCCTCTACTATTTCTATAACGTATTTGTTATTAACTTTGTCTGTACATGCTACCATCCCATACGCCTGAAGCACAACGTTCCAGAAGGCTTCTATCTCTTTCTGTCTGCTTTTCCTACTGCACATTTCATACACGTCTGTGCTGTGCTCCACACATATGTTTTGAACAATTTTCTTCTCATTTCTATGTTTGTTGTCTTTGAACATAGCTGCTGTTTTTTCTTGTTTGATGCAGTTCGATCACCTTCTATTGTTATACAGTTATATATCTTATTTCCCAGATATTCAGTGATATGTGAAGGGGGTTGGCGGCTTTGTGATGTTGTTGGTATGCGTGTGACTACTATGCTCAAGGTCCCGGGTCCAAATCCCGACACGGTCCGCTTGAAAATTGTTAGGCGAGCATTTTTCACAAAAACACGCCCTCGCTAGGATGAAAGTTAAACTAGAGGTCCCGTGTGTGAGTGTTGTCACACACGTTAAAGATCCCTACCTTGCTTGCAATAGCCAGCGTTCGGCAAAATTCAACATTTCCAGATAAAAAACTCCCTTCCTGGTCAATGTAGTACCTTCGGGTGGAGCATTGGAAAATCAAATGTAAGGTATGTGAAGGGGGTAGGCAGCCTTTGGATGCCAAGTTCCTCCAGCCTTTATCGAATTAATAGTTTTTCCGATATATCCTTTCGCACAATCAACATTAGTTGAAAATATTTCACAACCAACACCTGTAATTGTTTATAATACTCATCAGATTTAAGTGCACTTATTTTTTCGTCATTAGGTTTTACGTCTTGAGACTGGTTGCACGTGTACCTCAACTTATTTATGTTTTGAGCTAACCTACACAGTTCCCTGAAATTCTCACAACAGCCTATATACAACTCGATTCCTCTTCTATTGTTTTTTAATTATGTGCACTATTTCACTGAGATGAAGAGGGTCAAGCAGCCAGTGGTTGCCAAGGATCCCCCAACACTTAGAAATGTGCCGTATTAATAGTTTTCCAGTAAATCCTTTCGCACAATTAACATTAGTTGAGAATATTGCAAGACCAATACCTGTAGTTGTTTATAATAATTATCATGTTTAAGTGCAGTTATGTTTTTCATTATTAATTTTTCCATCTTGGGACTGGTTGGATGCATACCTCCATTGATTTCTATTCTGAGCTAGCCTAACATTTCCCTGAAATTCCCACATCCTACATATTTCATTATCTGTGTGCAACAGTCTAACCTAGGTCTACCTCTACTTCTCTTTTTTCCTGTCTCTGCTTCGAATATATTCTGCACTATTCCCTCATGTCTTAGTATGTGGCCTATATTTCCTATTTTTTACTGTTTTCCACATATTTCTTTCTTTCCCTACTATTTCTAGTACCTTTTTGTTCTTAACTTTGTCTGTCCATGATAGCTTCATCATACGTCTGTAGCACCACATATCAAAGGCTTCTACCTTTTTCTTGTCTGCTTCTCCTACTGTCCAGACTTCACAGCCATACCGTGGTTTCTTATTTTCTTAATTTGTGTATACCCCAGAATATCTCTGACCGCCATGTCTAAGCCGGATTTAATGTTATTCCACTTTGTTTCTACTTGCTTTGTATCAGAACTGTTTGCTATATCTTTCAGCAATTCATTTTTTTTTTCAAATCTTTCGTGGATATCTTTATTTTTAGTTTCTCAAAGTCAAAATGCCTTTTTCCGTTTCTTTCTTCAAATTTTTAAATTTAAGAGCGGTCTTCATAGTTATGATGTTGTGCTCAGTGTCTATATCTGCTTCTGGGTAGCTTCTACAGTCTTTTACTTGATTCTTAAACCGTTGTATAACAATAATGTAATCTATTTGATATCTTCTTATATCTCCTGACATCTTCGTGTGTATCGTCTTGTAGCATGATGTTGAAATTATGTATTTGTGATGGTTAAATTGTTCTTGTCGCAAAATTCTACCAGCCTATTTACCGTGTCATTTCTCGTGCCTAAACCAAATAAACCTACTACCGCTCTTTCTTTACCCTCACCTACCACTGCATTAAAATTATTAATTATTAAAACTAAAATTATTAAATTTTCATGTCCTTTTACGTATCTTAGTATGTCTTCGATATCTTTGTAGATCACCGCTACCTCTTCCTCACTGTAGCTAGAGGTGGGCATGTATACTTGTTTTATTACTGTATTTACCGGTTTAGATTCTAATCTAACCACGAGTACTCTTTCGTTCTTTTGTAAGTAGTTTTCTACACGTCGTCCTATTTTTTCTTTCGCATAATTATCCCCACACCCGAATTTCATTCCTCTGATCCTGTATGAATTACCCTGAAGTTTCCACTCCAAAACTCCCCCGCCTCTGGCCAGCGGACTTCGCTGATTTCTACTGTATCTAGTGCTAACCTATCCATTTCGATTTTCAGGTTCTCCAGCTTACCTACTTACGTCATACATCTGACATTCCACGCTCCGACTCGCAGAATGTTCACGACTCTTTTTTTATACTTTCGGATCACATCCCCGAATTAGTACCCTCCCGGAGATTCGGATGGGGTACTATTTTAACTCCGGAATTTTTTATCTTGGAGGACGCCATCATCTTTACTAACAATTTCTGTACGCAATGTACTTGGGAGGTTATGTGATAGTTTCTCGTTGCCTTCTACATCGCAGTAGTGTGTCCTAGAATGTCATACAGACCCCTATGGTCTCTGCCACTCTAAGTACCGAAAAAGCTGTTGCTCTCTTTCGAGGACCTGTCTTAGTCTGTTTCCTCACTAAAGACCCCTACTAATTTGGTTAAACTTATAGTTCGGCTCTTTAGCTCATTGAAACACGCAAGCCATTCTACCTGTTGTAGTATTTAAAACGTCGTCAAGGTGCAGGTTCGTTCCGAATGGATTTTACACAGGTTGAAGTACAGAAATTTTTGTACCATTCATTTTCTTTAAAATTTTTAATAAAATTCAAGATCCATTTTGTAAAGTTTTGTACTTTTCAATCAATCCTATCCGTTCAAATTCCACATGACCTCATCAGGTAAATCAAACACTGATCGGTTCACCCTGATGTCGTCACGTGATTTTTGAATGGTTAAGATTAAAAGACACGTACATTTTTAAAATGTCGTCATGTGATGTTTGAACAGTTAAGCTTGAAAGGTTTAAAATTCTTAAAAATTAAGCTTGGAATCCTACTGGTCATTTACTTGTGAAAATGGCCAACTTTAGCCTCGTACTAAGTTAACCTATCTACTCTTGTTTACTATTAAGAACTTTCATTAAAATTAAGCGTACTTAACCTGTACTTCTCAACTAAGTTTAAGGTGTGATAAGTTGTTAGTTATCTGTATCAGAAACTACCTTGAAATTTGTTCAAACCTAGTTACTAGCTTGCGAGTAGTACTGTTAAATACATACCTGCTGCTTTTCTACAAACAAGTTGAATGTACATATTAAAAAAATGACCATTAGGAGGAAAGATATTCATTAATTGACTCAGGTTAAATACGATGCCATGTAGCGGTCACAACCTGTTTAATACTTGCTTGAAACACTAAATAATAATCCTTTTTTTAAATGCAAGGTCAACTCTGTAAAATGATTAAACAACGACACCGTTATGAGACCTTACCTCTGGATCACATAGTAGGTGCTTTGTTTTTCGCTGTAGGAGCTATCAAGAGGTAAGTACCTTAATAACATCGTAAAATTAATACAGCATCTCGCTAGGTAAATGTTGTTAAATAAAACAGCTGAGTGGTTACAACCAAGTTTATTTATGCTAAATAAAAAAATTAAATCAATAAAGGTTTCATATCAGATATGGAATTACAAGTATTTACAGTCAGTGCGTAATAAGGCACTTTCTTATAAATAAAATATTAAAAAATTAATCGACAATCGAAAGTTAAGATTCACTTACCAACACCTTGAGCTCAGAGTATCGCTAACAGTGTTACAGCCAATAAGAATGCCATAATTAAAAAATTACTGATTAGAATTGCTTGTTGAATATCTTAAGGAATGTATAATTTATTGAATACACCAATTTAAATGTACTGTTATTTTTTATATATTTTTTGTTCTTGTGAGAAAGATATTAACGAATATAAATATCTGAAAACAAACCAGTTATATTAAAGTAATGTGATTGATAAATACGTTGTTGACGTAAGTATCATTGCCGCCTGTTCACCCCAGATGTCGAACGTTCCAGTACTCAAATATTTATAGAGAAAAACTTTTACATTACCAAAATAAAAAGAATTTCCATAAATAGCTGCCTATAATACAGTATTTCCAGAGAGCATTTCACACTAAATGCATCACTTCAGTTCAAAGGATGATCAACAATACCAGTCCAAATTTATCAGAAGGCTCCAACCATTTAGTGCCAAGAATCCCGTCCCGGCCACAGCATCGCGGTTTCAATAAAATTAAAAGCTTTGAAAGTATACTCCGTTCTAGTTGGTAAAAAATTTTACATTCTTACGAGTGAAATTTGATTAATAGCGCAAGACAAATCGTGTCCCGTACATGACTTCAACTACTTCTATTGCCAGCTCAACAAACTTGTTACAATCTTGTTGAAATACCAAAAAGAACCAGACATGGTGATGGCAAACCATCGTCCACCATAACACTAAAAAAGGGAAGCAGGATGACGTATGGAGCTGCGCTTAGCATTAACAAAACTGCACATTCCTTCTCTATCTCATAAGATAGGATGACAAAGAGCAGTTCCTTCTCGCTCTTACACACGTAATAAATATGCACATATAGTTGTCTAACTTCCCAAACTAGTAACAGGGAATAATACTGTTACAACCAGTAAATGAAATCCATCGGGGTGTAATAAGTATTCACTCGGCTAGTAAAAAGCACGCCAGTTGGGTTACTTACTACGATGACACTCGGTATCCAGACCCAACCCCACTTGTTGTGTGTCCAGGTGCCAGCTCGTCTTGTTTTTGTAATCGCCCCATGTTGCTGCATTATTTCTGGGTTTGCCCGGTTTTAGTGACGCAGTTGTCATAAAACTTAGCCTACGTCATCCATTTATGTTCTCAAGATGATATCCTTCGTGATATCAGTTGTACCTGGTTTTTTTTATATTGCAATAATATTAAACTATTTTCTGATATACGTTGTTAGATCTATATCTGACTGTGGGAGCTCTAATAGCAGAGTTCCCCTGACGCCAGATACCCTGTAGGAGATCTACAAATGGGGAATAGATTATTATTATTATATGAAAAATGCTCACATGATTACCTTAAACTGCATGCTTTGTTAATATTACCTTAATAGCTGTGATTCACCTCATCATTATTAGGTCTTCAGTCCTGAAACTGGTTAGACGCGTACCATCATTGTTTCCTATTCTGAGCTAACCTACAGATTTCCCTGAAATTTGCACAGTCTGCATCTATAACTATCTGATCTAGGTCTACATGTACCTCTTTTTTCCTATCTCTGCTTGTAATATATCCCATACTATTCCCCTAAAATGCCTTAGAACGTATTCTGCCCGTCTATTTCTCTCATTTTTCCACATTCATCTATAGAAGTATTAAAAGATGTTCTCCATCATGTTTTGGCCCTTGTGAGCATGGTAGTTCATTTTGTGTGCCTCTGGTAAATGCATGGTCCATGGCGATCGCGACATAGTTCCATCTCGACGTCTAAAGCCTGGCAAGTAGGCTATGAGGTCAATGTTAACGAACTGCACTACCTTGTACTCAAATACCAGGTGGAAAGTTTGTTACAGAAATCACCCAAATGTGTTGAGCAGTTTTTGTGGCTGCCGCGCTCGGTCCATAGCGACATTCGATGCCTATGTTTTCTTGGAAACCAATCAACACTGAGGACCTTAGCTTTAATACCGATCGTTGTAAAATCCGCCTACCTTTGGCCATATGAATGGTGCCTTTGACTTCCAAGGGGCTGTAATGGCTATAAATTACTCGCCGGTTGACCTTTGTCGTTTACCATTATTAATATATAGCGGTAAGAGTCTAAACTTTATAGGTAAACGGAATCCATGAAGCATGAACCATTAAAAATTTCTTTTGGTAATATTTTTAATTCAAACCGATTATTCTATATTGATCGCTAATTTTCGGAAATAGCTACTATTGCTTGTTGAATCTTTAATTACCGCACCCGCTTGGTCGCACGCCAAGGCACGTTTGGGGCTACCGGGTTGCGTCTGGTCGCGTGTAGAGCATGTCGATGTACGAGCGGAGCTTCTCATATACACCACCATATGCCACATCCTTCTCCATACAACCTCCACCTATACATCACCACCTTCACCACCACATTCGACTTCCAACACCATACACCTCCACACACGACTTCCACCCCCACCTCTATAAACATACCACCACATCACCCTACCTCCACTTTCTCCTCCACATACACCAGCACCCCACCTCTACATACACACACCACCTCCACCTGTTCTTTGCAAAGGAATTCCAGTTTACATTTATTAGTCCCGTAACATGTATGTATGGGTCACGTGAGGTGAATGATCTTTGGAACTCACAAAGATGGTATTTTTGGATCTTAGATTTTCCTATGTTAGATCCCATAAGAAAGCCGTTTCTTTTTGCGCTTGTGGTGAGTTAACACATCTTCTATCTTGAAATAGTTGCAATTACGTAAAACATTTTGTTATCAAGCTCTACAATAAAAAACAGTGAAAGAGAATTTTAAGAAGTCAAGTTTGAGGAAGTTACGCCGAGATGTTGACGGGCGCAAAGATTGGGGTTTAACTTATTTGCTTGAGCTACCTAATATTAAGGGATTGTAATTGTATGTTAGATTCTTAGTTCATTTGAGATGCAATGAAAACCATTTAGCACGTAACAGCCTTCAAGGCCAATAAGCGAAGAGCAACATACGTGAAATAATTATTTTTAGTTTGTTGCCGGTAAGAGCAGCGAACTTTTACATATTTCTTTGTGTTCAAACTTGAAACTTAAATGTAGTAAAGAACTATGTGTTTTACCCAAAGTGTAAACGAATTTAGTTAAACTTAAATAAAACTGTAGTTGAACGGATCGCATTGTGCGCTCACCTGGAACTCCTCTAGAATAAATTTAATATTGTTAAAATGTTGCTACTATAATTATAAAACGAAGAATATCAAGGAAACGGTGAAGTACAATTATTGGAATAAGAAACGCAATAAGAAACATGAACTGATAACACCGAAATATTCGTTACCCATAGTGGATACTGCAATGAATATAATTTATTTTGAAGATTTAGTAGGATGCACGCATATTGAAGCGAAGAGAAAGGAAGCGTTGCGAAAAAACGTTATTCAGGATGTAAGTGACTCAATCGACATCCCACGGTATTCAGCCAAATATGTTGAAACAAGATGCGAAATTTCCAGGCCAAGCACAGAGGTGGTGCAAAGAATCATAGTACAGTGCATTTAATTTTCCAATGCTCCACTCGAAGGTGCTACATCGGGATTATACGACAGCTGGAACCCACGACTCAGACTTAAGCATCAGTTACGGATATACCCAAAATACGAAATCTGTAAACCGGGAGCCAGGCAGTCACGCGGAAAGGTAAAGGAAGTTTTTCGTTATACAAGAATTTTCATATCTGCCCGTTCGAAATTATGGTAGTTGTTGTAAATGAATACAATAACCAAACAGGACAACCTGTTGTTACGAAAAGATTAATTCGTCCAATTCACGACGTTCAAACTGGCTTCTTTTTAAAAATGGTCACAAACCTCTTTCCAATAGCATAACCCAATATGTCTTGATAACAGGATCGCGCTCGTTTTTATTCCACGCCAGAATCGTGAATGCAATAGAAATGATAACGTACGGAGATCCCATTATTCCATGTATATACAACCTTACATTCACAATACAAAAATTTGGTGTTCAACTAACGTATAATACAATTTGCTTTATCAGTATTTTCAGAAAACCCATAATAGTAAATTAAAATAAAATGCAGGCATAATTCCAGAGAACACGTGGTTTCATCTAATTACAATTTAAATGACAACAATTAAGTATATCAAATATTGAATGTTAAAAGTATTGTAGGCGAGTCGTATAATTTAATAATATTTCCAACTGTCAAAGGGAATATTGGCTAAAACTGGATATTTAATTAGAAGAACGCAGGAAAGTTCTAACGTAGAGAAATGAACGTAACACATGGTTACATTTAACCAAAACTAGTTCCGTCGCTAATTCTTAGTCGAACAAAATAATTAATTATACATTCTATTAAATTCTTACTACATGAATACAAATCTTTAACATTTACAACCCACGTGTATATAATTAAAAAGTACAAACACGGCAGCTCATATTTTACTCACGATTTAATTCACTTCTTAAAAGGTTAAGGATGTCCAGAAACACAAGTTTTTCCTTCAAACAAAAGCCCAGTTAACAGAACAAAGCACAAAAGCTCAATTACTGAAGGTGAGGTTTCCAGTTCCTACCCCGTTTTTCCGATCGGTAACGACATCATTTCACGAACACGTACATAAAACCCACGCTGCATTTGCAAGCGTAGTTCTAGAACTTGATCTGCACGCCGCGTGTTACCTTGCGATGTCCACGTTCACATCTTACTGCTTGCTCGTATCTACATTTCGACGTTTCTAAATAACTTTCTGAACTTCTTTTTTCGGGCTTAGTCATTACATAACATTTTCCTCTTCTTGTTACGTAAGCTAACCGCAGTCAAAATTCCGTTTACGCAATGATTTTAATCATTCTTAATAAAGGGATATTATCACGTTATTTTAGTAAACAACACATAACGGTAGTAGAGGAAAATCAGGCAACCCACCGCCACATTTCCACCAGCATCCACATTTCCACACACATCTGGACCAAAAAGTTTTCTTCGACTAACCATTTTTCATCTTTCGAGATAAATATCTTAAATTTTTCATCTTTCGAGATAAATATCTCTTAAATTTTTCCTCCCACGAGATAAACCTATTTTTAAGATTTTTTACCGCTAACATTCTGGACCAAAAAGTTTTCTTCGACTAGCCATTTTTTTATCTTTCATCTGAACCAAATAGTTTTTCTTTGTCTAGCCATTACATCTTTCGAGATAAACCTATCTTGTTTGGTATCAATCAATATTAGAATTTTCTCAGGTACCCGAATCTTTAAGAATTTTTAGATATCATCACCCCCAGGAGCTACCCCATTTTAAGATTTCTTACCTGTAGCGACTTTTGAGCGTTCTTATAAAATTTTTTAGTCATGCGATACATCTTGTTAGCTTAGAATTTTATGTAGAATTTGAATCTGCAAACAGATTTGAAATCGGACCACGCCCTGCAAAGTTATACTTTAAGCTCTCAAACCTCTAAATTTCGCCTTTGCTCGTATATATTTAACTCCATTTTTAAAACCTTTTCGCTACCCAAGGTATATGCTTTAACCAACACAAAATTAAGAACACAAAAGTTTAATAATTTATTTATCCAATTTACAGTTTAATAAACTATTACAATTTTACAAAGTATAGCATTATTTCCTGTGTGTAGCCGAAAGTTTAACCTGTAACAAAAAGAAATTAATAGGTTGTTTAAATAGACCTGTAACAAAATGAGATTAATGTAAAAAGAGGAGACGTGTTTTCAGTCAATAAGACATATTGTCGTTAACAATATGTTTTACCGTCCAGCGACACCACGTGGAGGTAAACACATGCCGCCGGGAACAAAGGAAATTTTAAGGATAGGGAGGGTAGATATGCTTATAACTAACTTACATACTATATATACACAATAAAATATAAACAACTTAACCTATATCCTTATGCCCCATGCATATGTTGATATGCTTCCGGGGATGACGTAACGCTTGTCATCTGCGCCCGATAAACTAATTTTATTAATAAGCTGTGTATAAAGTTGGTGTTTCTTACTCCGGATTGATACCATCGTATTCATGAGGGCATCTCTATTATTAATAACAACATCCTTAAAACTATCTACACTAATCCCCGCCACCACACTACGACTAACACCCTTAATCTTTTAACAATGTCTTTCTCACTTACTATGCAATACGATTTGGCCCTGGTGCCGACGAACTCCAAGACCAAATCGCCACAAAACTCGTCCTTAAACTTACCCAACACCTTTTTGTTTATAAGTGGTATATTGTACTTATTGTTTGGATGGTAATCACTAGTATCAAAATGTATTATGTTTGCGCTAATGTCACTGTATAAGTCTGGCGTCTCAACACTATAAACTAAAGAGTCTGTATCCGTATAAAGCAGGGACAATCTGGGACCATACAGAGGGATCATAGTGTTGTAGTGAAACTCATACATAAGAGTTTTGACAAATCTAAAATTGACAATCCTGCATAGATTGGTTTATTATAATTAATTTTAACACGATCCATCTGTATAATCGCCAGATCTTCCCCCAACACGGTACAACTATTAAAGTTAGGTTTAGCTATTAGTCCACTCGCGCACAACTTTTGTCCCTCGTGCTCCCACCGCGACACAATCTTGACATCGACCCTTTTGTCCACGTTCTCCATTGTTTTACCAAAAACCGCATTGTTCATAAGTTTGAAAAAATCTTTTTCAAACGCGTTAGCGGCAGAGGTACGGAGATTCGTGTTGAGATCAATGTAGGGTTTGAGCCACGGTGATTGCTCGAACTCCAACACACGGTGAACTGTAGTTAATTGTAAGCCATTGCGCAGAGCCTGTTGAAGTGCTCGGTAATGGATTACATATTTCTTCTTATCAAAAGTGTGGTGAGTAGCTTTGGAGTCCTAGAAGACAGTGTTGGTGGAACCATGGTCTCGGGACAGAAAGGCAAGTCGTTATGCAAATCCTGAAGCTGTTGTGGGTAGTGCAGATCAACCTCTAGGATGTACCCCATATTGTGTGTAATGGGGATATTCAAAATGTTATCTTTCAGATGGTTAACCTGATCGATGTTTAACCACCTGAAAACCCATGTGGTAGTGGTTGACTCATAGCCCATCCATATAGGTTGTTGGCATCGAGGTATGTCAAGTACATGGAGGGTTCACTGGGGTTGTACTCCTCCATATACTTGTTGTTGGCACGAGCATACCGATGACTACACTGAGTGAGACCACCTCTAATGCCTTTCTTAATAAAGTGGTGCATATCAACATCGGTTAATAACTCCAACTTCACCTCAGTGTGTTTTAGCATTGCATCAAAGGCGAGAGAAGGAGCTGTCACGTACTGAGCCGGGTCGAGATTGTACGTACTTAGACAAACGTTTCTGAAATTTTCAAAAACGTCTGCCAACAGTAGAACATCGCTCTTTAAATACAGATCGCTGTATTCACCCAAGTTTCGTACGTGAAACTCCTCCCACACCTTCTGCGCATGTTTATAATCCGCATCGCTAATAGTTGTAGAAGATAAGTCGTTGAAGAAAGCATGTTTTGCGGGCAAAGAGGTTTCATTCAATACACTTACATCAGAAATGTATGAATACGGGAAAACACCTTTCCTTGTCAGCAAACTACGCGGTCTATCGTCTGAGAAAAATTTTTGGATCTCAACAAACTGTTGAGGTTCTAAATTCTTCGTCAACTTATCCAACGATGATGCCATAAAACGAAGCGAATCTATGAAACGCAGCTGGATCGTTGAATTGTGATCATCTTCAGTATCTGCATCTCCTGCTAATCGAACATACTTCGTAAATGAAATATATCGTTCCTTATTGTTGGGGATCACCTCTACACGTTCTTTATCACATCCTAGCTCCCTTACGATAAAATGTCCATCGTAACCACTCAAATTGTGAAGAATCACTGGGATAAATTTAGGTACCGTGTATTTAATGTTGCATTGGGAGTGTGCGGCAAAGCGAAATCTCCCTGAGAGGTGGCAGTGATCCTCACCCTCTCATTTCCCAAAGGCTGCTTACAGATGCCACACTCCTCAACCATATGAAACAACAACTCATCTAGGGGTTCCATTGGAAGCATGGGGGTGTTTGTTTTTAAAATTTTTCCCAATCGTTGGGCTTCCTCTTTCATCTTTTCCATAAAACTTTTGCGGCTTCAGGTCCTCTGTACAGCTCAAACTTGTTAAACGAGTCATCGTATGAACATTTGATATAGTATGCAAAACTGAAGGGTTCGTGGTGTTGTGTGCTGTTGGTGAAGGAAGAGGTGGGATCCGGAACTGCAGAGCTAATAGGCTTCAACACACTTTCAAAGTCTGCATAAATCACGAACGGTACCCTCATTTGCTTGTGAACGTTCGTGAACTCGAGGATGTTGTTGAAGTGGTTCGGCATGGTTGTCACCACATGGTTGCAGTCGTTTGTTGAGTGTTGGTGTAATTTGTCTTCGGATGGAAAAACACCAAGCATCCATCGCAAATCCATTTGCGGGTATGCTCACGAGAGATCTGCTTACCCACTAGCTTCCCCAAATCTTTGATCCAACAGTAGTGGGACTTGCATCCATCCTGAATGTACAGTAGGTTCACATGCCGAACCCTTTTATTAGCGGTGAAATGTAGCGGTCCAACGATGGACTTGCCTTCTACCCCAAAGACGTTGATGCTGATGTCGTTCTGCTCCTCAAACCTGGGAATGTCCTTTATGGGCATCGGGAACAGTACTCCTGTTACGCCGAGTACCGTCGAGTAATGCGGATAGCTACTGACCCTTTGCGGATCGTGAACATGTCCAGGATTCAGCGCTGCCACAACACACCAGGCAAAACATGCATTGTCTTGATTCTGGATGTTAACGACGGCTCCCTTATCCTGAATCCATTTGGGAAGCTCGATGTAGGAGGATCCGCGCATTGGTTGGTACTTGTTAACATTTACCTCCAAGTACAACACATGTTTCAGAGTCCATCCTAAAATTTAAAAAAATTAGAAAAAATTAATAATTGTAGAAACTAACCAGAATCACGTTCTTGGAACTCGTCCGACTTAGCCGACATCCTCTCCACAAAGGTGTTGTAGACCGCTCCCAGGTCACTGGAGGAGGTGACCACAACATTTCGGGTGTTGAAAGATTTAACATCTTCAACACCCTCTGCCGCAGTCATCTTGGTGTAGCCACCAAACAACTCGCAATTAACCTTGAGGGAGGTGTGTATAGCCAGCTGTTCCCCGACTAAGGTTATGAACCTCTCCTTCTGCTCGCATAGAAAATCCAATAGACCTAAAAATACGAACTAAGCAAACACAAAATACTTATAAAAAATACATACCACTAGTATTAGCATTTTTAATTCTGTATGTAGCGATTCGAGTTTTGAACGCGGTTGCTACTACTTCTACACCTCCATCCAGGACGCGGCTAGCATTAGCTTTGTGTGCGTTTGTGCGTTGGTGGGCTACCAAGTTGACAACGTCCACATTGCATTCCGCGCATCTCCGCGACTTCTTGGGGCAGGTCCTCAACCGTTGGTGCGGTCGGTCGTTTGATCCCAGATGGTCCGGCAACGGGGACAGCCACACCATGTTTGGCGTCCTTGTGCCGTTTTAGGCTATCCTTCCGCGAGAAGGATGCAGGGCATGCATCGCAAACAAAAAGACCGGTGGATTTCGATCCCACGTCATGTTGTTGGAGCTGGTGCCTCTTCAAGCTATCACCCCTCGAGAAGACAGCCCCGCAGACGTTGCACACGAATGATGCCATTTCTCTATAAAGAAATTAAAACTGGTCAAAGACTTTTAACAGTTGTAACTAGCCGAAGACTAAACAAAACTGAATTTATATCGCCTCGTACCATGCTTTTATACATAATTGGTATAATTAGCTACTTTACTTTTAAAAACCCAGCGTCGTTTAACCTTGAGTAACATTCCAAACTAGTCTATTAACGTCGGTGAAAATCAATTAGCTAGTTTACTTTTAAATTAGGAGAAACCCAGCATCGTTTAACCTTGAGTAACATTCCATACCAGTCTAATCACACCAGTAAAACCTAATATTCTTAACTAACCTTGAATCGGATTACAAACTAGTTCATGCCTGTCTGTAACATACTGCAAATGATAATGAGGAGCATGCGCAACAACAACCCTGAAACATTTAAAAGGATGATCTGCATAGCATCCTTCTCAGTCATCTCAGTGAAATCAGTGCAAAGCAATGGAGTCTGCAGGTGTTAATGATGCACAAGTTTCGTATACCGAAAATCTGATTAATAAGTTTACGTATAGTTTAAGTGAATTGGGTGAACACCCTCATAATGTGGAAATTGGGTTTGTTATAAACCAGAGAATAAAACCCGTATTACGATTGGTGTGTAGCAAGAAATATTGTGGCAACCATGTTCTGGAATTGACATACGAAAATTGGTTAGCATTTACAAATTTTCAAGTGGAATTTCAAATCAATGTATTTTCTCGTGACGTACTAAACACTCGATTAAATGGTGCACCCGAAATGGAAGATCTACACATACAACTAGGAGGTCCGTTTTTTATCACTCTGTCACCAGTGTCTGAATCAACCGAGAACGAAACGTTCCAGTTAAAAATAATAATGGGTAATAGTTCGATAGTTATAAACGAATTGGAGTGCCGTAAACTATTCCATATGCGAGAGCTGTTTGAGTATCAACTTAAGCAGTTGGAAAGTCGCAACTTCCCAGCATTATACAGCGAATTAGTAGGATTTGTTGCTAATTCTAATTTAAATGATTGCGATGGGTTTAATACTATGACTGAAGGGGAGAAACGAATTAAAATCTTGATTGAAGGCGAAGTTCGAATTAGCAATATTTTATTCTACAACGAATTGAATCAGAGCGCACTAAATGCATTGGAGCTGGTTATATGTTTTCCGGATATATTTGTGCAAGATGTGATGCGTACAAGAACATTAGTGGAAATGTTTAGACGTTTAAATTTGTCAGAATCTGAAGATTCTGGTTATGGTGATAACTAGAAAGAGTATAAAAGACAGCCCAAGAGACATGGATGTAAATGTATTGTTATTGTAAATATATTGTAAATTTTTTTTTTTTTGAAAAAGTATAAATAGACTCGTTGTTGTTTATTTATTTAGTATAGTTTGAGATTTTTTTGAGTAAACACATGATTATCTGTTCTGGAGAGGGTTTAATCAACAGCGCTATAAACAGGTTACCGTTTGAGCTGCATATTCCAGGTTATCAGTACTGCGGTCCTGGTACAAAGTTGGATGAGCGCTTAGCAAGAGGTGATCCTGGAATAAACGAATTAGATAAATTGTGTAAAGACCACGACATTGCATACGCCAAGTACCCCGACGATCTTCCAGCCAGACACCGAGCAGATAAAATTTTAGAAGAAGAAGCCTGGGGAGAGTTAAGTCTAAAACGCAAAGTTTGGGGAAAAAGCCGCAGCTTGGTTTGTGACAAACGCCATGAAAGCGAAGAGAAAATGGGTATGGGTTTAAAGAAGAAAATAAGTTTTAAAGGCGGATTCTTGAAGAAAATACGCTCTGCAGTAGACCGAGTTGGTTCCGACAACTTGAAAAAGCTACTAGACGTTGGTATTCTAATTGGTAAAAAAATCATAAAAGGAGCCGGTGGGAAAAGCAAAATTAGAGTCCCACGTATTATACCAGTTCCACAGAAAGGAGGTTTTCTACCATTGATTCCTATATTTGCGGGACTAAGTGCCCTAGGGGCACTAACAGGTGGTGCTGCAGGGATAGCTAAAGCAGTAAGTGATGTCAGGACGGCCAACGAACAGCTTAAGGAGAGCGAACGACACAACAGATCTATGGAAGCCATTACCGTTGGGAAAAAAGGAAATGGATGTTTCTAAAACCATACAAAAAGGCACGGCATTATTCTTGAAACCGTACAAACAGGGGCGCAGCATTTGTAAAAGGTATCAAAAACTAAGCAAGTTACCTCGAAGAGCTCTTACCGATGTAGATATAAGGAAACACGCATCTAACATTCCTCATTTTCGCGGTGTCTTTTCTAGAGATCAGTTACAGAAGATTAGACCGCATGTCAACGAATCGGGTGTGATTAATTTGGATACCACCAAAGGTTCGGGTACACATTGGGTGGGGTACCGAAAACGCGGAAATAGTGTGTATTACTACGATTCGTTTGGAGACTTGAGACCGCCGGAAGAAGTAAAGAGATATTTTCGAGGTTGTAAAATTTACTACAACAGTGTACCGGAGCAGACTTACAACACGTACAATTGTGGACATTTAGTGTTAAAGTTTCTTAGTGACAATGGCTAAAACAGTGAGCGTGTTCGGGTATGGTAATGTCATATCGACAGGATCCATTTACCCACCAATTAAATTGAAACAGGACGGTGAATATGCTTTGGGTCTAGTGGGACTGTACACTTGTAACACTGTGCAAAACATACATCCAGGAAACAATAACTTGTACTTTAACGATCCAGAGCATCGCAGAATAACCATTGAACCTGGATCATACGAATTAGAAGAAATAAATGCATATATACAGGACGTCTTCAAAAATGGTTCAGTCAGAAGCCGGACATCAACGAGAACATTGAAAAATATTTTAAACTGAGTGCCAACAATAATACATTAAAGTGTTCTATACGAAGCAGTATACCGATAGATTTTGGGGCAAACCGTAAAACAATATTGGAAGCATCTTGGGGTTTACCAACCGCAAATTGACTGCAGATACCGTACATATCGCTAATCAGCAAGTGAACATAATATCGGTCTCAAACATTTTGTGGAAACCAATATCACCAGCGGATCGTTCAGAAACAATTTTCTTACCCACAGCATATTCGAATTCAGTCTATCTGTACCACCCGGGTATAATCTGGAAAAGGAACCTAACCACGTCATATATTATCCGCTGAGCGTGACAGAAATCGATAATATTACAATCAGACTAGTCGATCATTTGGGTGAATTGGTAAACTTTTCCCCGGAAACATACACCTGTGTGAGACTGGAAATAAAAAGTAGCTGAAAATGCCTATCGATTTTGTATATAAAGCACGCTACAACACCCCCAGACGATTAGAAGTGAATACGGTGTCAAAGCGTCAAGTTGTCGAGAGACTTACAGCAGAAGAAATACGTTTCTTAAAATCTTTGGGATTAAAAGTTATAAATGATGGGAGGCAGAAGTAAACGCAGCTTAGATCTCCACGGTGATGAAAACGTTAAACTTGGAAGGCTTAAGTATGAGGACGTGCCCAAATTGGATGTGTTTGGAGGTTATAAATTAGACGAAACCATAATAAAAGAAGATTATTATACATATCTTCCCTTTACATTGAATGCAGAAAACAACGATCGAATTTCAATTGAAATCCAGAGCAGTGATAACATCACATACCCCATGAAAGTTTTATATTTATAAAGGGTACCTATAAGCCTACGGAAACATTAAGGGAAGCGTCAACAACTGGAGACCCGATTAGAGCAGCAGAACCAGACCCTAAAGCTTACGAATTTACTAGAAATGCACCATATTTTCTGTTTGAGGAAATTCAATACAAATTGGGTAATAATCAAATAATAGATGTCTGTCGAATCCCTGGAATTACAAGAACTATTAAAGGTTTAGTATCCATGGAAGAATCAGAAACAAAATCTATTACACATACCGGGTGGAAACCCGATACCATATTCCAAGATGGACGGTTTAGTTGTGCTATACCGCTAAAACCATTTTGGGTTTTTGAAGATTACAAGAAAACTATCGTCAACATGCCTCAAGAGCTGATTTTAATCAGATCCAAGTCGGACGTAAATTGCTACAAGTCGATTGGAAATACAGTAACGTTCAAAATACAACGTATTTCATGGGAGGTCCCGCATATAACATTAAGTGACTTCGCCAAGGCGTCGCTGCTTTCGGAAATGCAAAATCAATCATCTATAATGGTTGCATTCAGAAAATGGGAACTACATGAATTACCGTCTCTAACACAATCAAAGTCGCAAGTATGGAGAATTAAAGTATCGAACGAAACAGAGAAGGCTCGGTGGATATTACTGGCGCTGCAAAATGGGAAGTACGACAGGAAAGAAGAAAATGCTACAAGCTTTACGAATGCCAATATAACCAATGTCAAAGTGTTTTTAAACTCTCAGATGTTCCCTCAAGGTCGATTAAATTTGGATTTCGAGCAGAATGACTACTTGCCAGCGTACCTGTCTTATGCATCTTTTATGGAAAAATACTATCCGAACAAATCGTCAAATAAATGTTTAATGGACTACAACAGGTTTAAGGAATCACCTGTCTTTGTAATCGACTGTCGTCATCAATTTGAAAGCATCAAGGATGCAACTGTTGATGTAAGAATGGAATTAGAAGCTTCAAGAAATTTTGAACCGTCGATGAAGGCTTATGCTTTAATTATACATGACTCTATGTTTGAATATAATCCGTTTACGGAAATTGTTAATAGATTTATTCACAATTAAATTTTTGTATATATATTTTAATAAAATTGTATAAAAGCAAGGAATTATTTTGTTTCAATTAGTCTACTTTTATTTGTCGAATGGTGAGCATCTCCCACTCTGTACATAAGTTCTAGTTATTTTAGAGCGAATTTACCTCCATCAGAATAGGGTGAAATTGCCCTATAGAGTGAAATTGCCCCATAGAGTGAAATTGCCCCATAGGGTGAAATTGCCTCCATAGAGTGAAATTGCCCCATAGGGTGAAATTGCCCCATAGGGTGAAAGTGTCCCCGACAGTATTGGTTAGCATGGTTCGCAATTACATAAGAAAACGAAGTAGTGGATACAGTAACGAAGCATTAGAAAAGCTATAGAAGAAGTTCGGCTGGGTAAATCAAGTATTTACTCCATCAGTAAAAATATAATATACCGAAAGAGACGTTAAGCTATCACCGCAAGCAGCAGCAAAAGCAAGCGTACGCTCGAAGCAATATGGAGACTGCGAAACAAGAAGTTAAAATACCTATACAGAATTATGATAACTTTGCTATTGCTAGTGCAAGAGAGGATGGTAAACATGGTTCATTGTTCCCGTCTAACATACGAGCTATATTCGCTGGACCATCGAGTTGTGGAAAAACTAATGCTCTAATATCTCTGATCTTGCACGAGAACGGTCTTAGATTCCAAAACGTTTATGTGTTTTCTAAAAGTTTATATCAACCGAAATACGAATTATTAAGAAACGTTTTTACACCATTAAAAGAAGAAATTGGGTACCATGAGTTTGAAAATTACGATGATTTGATTGAACCCAGAGATACCAAAGAAGATTCAATTATGGTTTTCGATGATATACCTGCAAACGAGCAAAGTAAAATCACTCAATTTTTCTCGTTCGGCCGACATAAAGCAATAGATTCGTTCTATCTATGTCAAACTTACGCTAGTGCCTTAAAACATAGACTCAGAGATAACACCAATGTAATCGCATTATGGAAACAGGATGATACAAACCTTCACCATATCTTTTCGGATCATATAAGTGGTGACATGACATATCCAAAATTTAAAGAAATGTGTTTACAGTGTTGGGGTGACTCAAAACATAATTTTATAACTGTTGTGAAAGATTTTGATTTGGATAATGGTCGATATAGGAAGAATTTCGACGAGTATATAAATATTTGACATTATTCAAAAACAGCTAGTTCTCATCCAAAGTTTCATGATGACGGACGTTAACAATTTTATTGCGAATAAACGCAGTCTTCATCTTATGCAGGATGCTGTACGAAAAAGTTTGTAGCGTACAAAAGGGAGACGCTACATCTCAACAAAAATTCAAAGAGATGCACAAACAATTGATTGATCCCTTGAAATAACCGCTTCCCAGTTGCAATCGATCACCGAAAAATTCCCACACCTACAACAAAGGTTAAAGTTGAAAACATGGACGTGCCTATAAAGAAAATTAAACAACTCGTTCCAGAAGAACCGTTCCATCTTTACTATGCGGATGTGTTAGCTAGAGACGAGGACGAAAATATTGACAAATCAATTTATGGAGTAAAGTATAATGCGGAAACCGATACATGGAGTTTGTGGAAAAGTGTATTGGTAATTAACCCGGAAACTAGCGATATAACATTAAATAATGTGATATATCCAGGTACGAAGGGTTTATACAACCTGCTGGTTTACAAAGACATCAGCCCCGAAGATGGCGATTTCAATTTGCATGAAGATTTACCGAATTACTTGGAAATGATCAAATCTGCATCGATTTTGAGAAGAAAGTTTAACCCATTTGCGGTGCACGATTTAAGCGGATTCCCAACAAATAACAAAAGTTTAACAAATATGTGCAAAAATATCTCACCGAATTTCGGAGGAATCCCGAAAGAAAACAGCCAAAGAGAAGAAAACAGTCTAAGGGATCGGGTTTAGGCTTTTCTAATCGGTTTTACAAAAGTTTAAATTCAAAGCCGGTGCAATATGTCTACTGGAATAATGTACATGAACTTGTGGATCGACTGAGATTGTTGAACGCATCCAACCGAGCTGGAAATACAAGCGAGGAAAACATTAACGAGATGGTGTCCATAATAGAAGAGTTGAGAGAAGAAGGTATAATACAGTGAACTCAGCAAATAATTACACAGTTTTAAAATGCCTATCGACCGCTTCGGACGTTCAGAGCGTAAAGATGCTGATATTCGGCGCGGTCCTCCAGGTCGAGGATTTGTGCTAACGTTGGATGGTGATGGGTACGATATGCAGCAAAGAAGGTTAGTGAATTCATCAGACCCGAAAGAAGATGGTGATTGTGTTAATCAGAGGAGTACTATAGTATTCAAGTCTGGAGAAGAAACAATTAGTTTTCGTAAACGAAGGCTAGTGGATGTAATGGACCCTAAAGAAGATAGTGATTGTGTTAATAAGAAATCTGTAATCAAGCTCGTGAATCAAGCCTTTTCATACTGTCTAAAAAGTTCTGATGATATACAACGTAAAGATAAGGCCTTCAATGCAAGAAACCAGCGTATCGCAATGCTTGCTCAACCAGTTGAGCAATCTGATGCAGTTAATAAACAATATGTAAATGAAAAATTGGATAAGCTTGTATCTGACTTTAAAACGTTTATACAGTTTTTTATTAATTTGACTGCAACTTCTGAGACAAATGAGAAGGAGCTCGGTCTTGCAATAGCATCGATTTACGAGGCGTCACCAGCAGCTATAAAAAACAAATACTACAAACCAAAGCTTCAGTTTATGTCAAAGGTGCAATTGGATAAAGATAACCCTATTAGTTTAGCAACAGTGTTAACCAAAATGAGTAAAGAAATCATCGTTAAGGAATTATTTAAACCTGCAAGAAAAATTTTCAGCGTCGTCATACAAATCTGAAACATGTGAAACGTGATCTTATCCAATCGGACTTGTGCGAAATGCAGCCTTACTCGCGTGTGAACAATGGGTACAGATATATTATAATAGCAGTGGACTGTTTCACAAAATATGCTTTAGCTGAACCTTTAAAAATAAAACTGGATCAGAAGTTACAAATGCTATGAAAAAATATTGGACAAAATGCTGCAAGGAGAAAATAACTTAAAATCAATCTACAAACGGATTTTGGGAAAGAGTACTACAACCGCTGTTTTAAAAATCTTATGCAAAAATGTAAGATAAACCATTACTCTACGTATTCCACAATCAAAGCTAGCATGGTCGAGCGGTTGATTAGAACAATCAAAACAAATTGTACAGAAGATTTTACTTGCAAGGCAGTCATAAATGGGTGAATATTTTACCTAAGGTTATGGAAGAATACAATAATACACCGCATCGGGCTATTAACATGACACCTATGGAAGCAGAAGAACATCCGGAAAGAATAAAACTTTACACCGCTAACAGCGTTTCTAAAAGTTACAAGAAGTTGTATAAGGTTGGAGACATTGTGCGTATATCAAAATATAAAGCAGTATTCGATCGAGGATTTCACCCAAACTGGAGTACAGAACTATTCAAAATTGTTAAAGTACAAAAAACGAGACCGACAACCTATCTGCTACAAGATTTGGAAGGTCGGCCAATTCTAGGTGCTTTTTACGGCGATGAAATTCAGCTCACAGCAGCACCCGACACGTACTTAGTGGAAAAAGTTTTACGGAAACGGAAGCACGGGCGCGAATTATTAGTGTCGTGGTTGGGGGGTGGTAAAAGTTGGATTAAGAAAACAGACTTGCTTTAGTATCATCCAGATAATTACCTGGATGAAAAAAAATCATAAAAGGAGGGAGTAAAGTCCCTTAACTGGATATACGGGAGAGATTTGCTTAGAACCCCATTCCCATCTGTGATTTGAAGCAGGAAGCATGTGTTTCATAATCGATTTACAAGGATATCAATACAAAACTAGTGATTTCTATTGCAAGGAGATTGCCATTTTGGATGTAGCGAATAATGTAATATGGCATGAGATACTGGACATGGTTGTGGAGTATAACACCCTAAGTGATGATTTCAAAAAGCAAGTTCGGTGGTTAAAGCGAAGAATCCATGGGCTTAGCTGGGATGGACAGTCCACAAGTGGATATACAAATGTAGGCGATTTGCTGAAAGAAGTCATACCACCCAATGCTACTATCTATGTTAAAGGAGAACAGAAAAGACAGTTACTGTCAAAATATTTATCAAACAACATTTTAAACATGGAGAGTGTTTTCTTACTTCCAAGGCTCAAAGAATTAAGAAGATTCGGTAATAGGTACAATCACTGTTTAAACCATTGTTTGAATAATTTAAGCTGTTCTAAAGAAAACGTATTGGTATTGAAGCATTTTGTTAATGTATTAAATTTTAATAAAATATTTTGTCAGAATTGTTTTTTATTCTAGCAAAAGCATACCTTTAAAATTTGGAAAAAATATATCTGTAATACAGCGCATTACTTTGGAAAAATTAATGTTTTAAAATACAAAGAACCAATAACCGAATACATAATAATTGGTGTTTGCAAATAAATTCAGTTCTACTTTAATAAAAAAATGTAAACTTACCTTAAATCTTCCTTCAAAACTTTCCACAAAAAGAACTACGCGAAACGACGGTTTAAAATTTCGACGAACTTACACGAAAGCGTGTGAAACTAATAGAATTTTTTTCTAATGACACCGCGTTATATACGTTTTGAATCCGTTAATTATACTACTAAATGAGGTTTGTATTTTCCGTAAATACGCACTTTTCAGCACCTCGTGGTATTGGTAATCTACAAACAATTATATCTCGATTTGAAATGCGCGTCATTGAAACATATTCTCAACATAATTAATAGAAAGTCCAAGAAAAGAAATTATAAAACAGTATTCAAATGTTCGTTAAGAAATCTAGAATATTTGTTGGATTACGAGTTACTTTCAGTACTTAATCTGGTTTATTACATTTTGTTAATTCTGGAATTTAGGTAGTTAATGATGTCATACACAAAATTTCTAATTAACATACATGGCTGGTATCTAGCGAAAGTTGTAGCATGCATTTTCAATTACGAATGCATTCTTCTTTCATTACAGGAGAAATTCCATAGATTTCATACCAGCAAAATGCGCTTTCTTTTTAGATATTTAAAACACATTACATTGGACATCAAAAGTCGACCTTGCCATTTTCTACATTATTGTTAAGCATGCATTGGAATTTTTGGATGCGGTAATTTCTTGTTTAAAGTAACTTAGTTAAATAAAGTGTAATTTAAAATTCATAAGTGATTGTATAGTCAGTTATTGCAATTGAAAACACATTCAGGGAATAATTTATTTGCTCTATATATTTTACAGTAGCGTTTCCGAACAAAACTTTCTGCTTTTAATTAAATTTCCTTTGTTCCCGGCGGCATGTGTTTACCTCCACGTGGTGTCGCTGGACGGTAAAACATATTGTTAACGACAATATGTCTTATTGACTGAAAACACGTCTCCTCTTTTTTTACATTAATCTCATTTTGTTACAGGTCTATTTAAACAACCTATTAATTTCTTTTTTGTTACAGGTTAAACTTTCGGCTACACACAGGAAATAATGCTATACTTTGTAAAAATTGTAATAGTTTATTAAACTGTAAATTGGATAAATAAATTATTAAACTTTTGTGTTCTTAATTTTTGTGTTGGTTAAAGCATATACCTTGGGTAGCGAAAAAGGTTTTAAAAAATGGAGTTAAATATATACGAGCAAAGGCGAAATTTAGAGGTTTGAGAGCTTAAAGTATAACTTTGCAGGGCGTGGTCCGATTTCAAATCTGTTTGCAGATTCGAATTCTACATAAAATTCTAAGCTAACAAGATGTATCGCATGACTAAAAAAATTTTATAAGAACGCTCAAAAGTCGCTACAGGTAAGAAATCTTAAAAATGGGGTAGCTCCCTGGGGGGTGATGATATCTAAAAAATTCTTAAAGATTCGGGTACCTGAGAAAATTCTAATATTGATTGATACCAAACAAGATAGGTTTATCTCGAAAGATGTAATGGCTAGACAAAGAAAACTATTTGGTTCAGATGAAAGATAAAAAAATGGCTAGTCGAAGAAAACTTTTTGGTCCAGAATGTTAGCGGTAAAAAATCTTAAAAATAGGTTTATCTCGTGGGAGGAAAAATTTAAGAGATATTTATCTCGAAAGATGAAAAATTTAAGATATTTATCTCGAAAGATGAAAAATGGTTAGTCGAAGAAAACTTTTTGGTCCAGATGTGTGTGGAAATGTGGATGCTGGTGGAAATGTGGCGGTGGGTTGCCTGATTTTCCTCTACTAACGGTCATTCCATACCAAATCAACCAGTCAGCCAACTTGACCGTCTCCGATCTCTTTGAAGCTTTCATGAACCATTCTCCCAAAATAACTAAATTAAAATATATTTTTAAAACATTCACATCTTATTAGGTTTTGATGTACTTTATTTGTAAAATTTGCATAAAAACAAGATTTTTCGTTTGCGCTGATATTTTCAATCTTTATTTACTTTTATTCTACAAGTGGTATAGTGTTTCACCCCTCATTTTAAAAAGAATTCCATAAGGATAATTTGATAAACCCCCTTGACTACCTTGGGTAAAAAATATTGAAGAAATAGTTTTTAAAAAAAAACTGAGAAGTTTTTTAAAAATTTTCAAAAAAATATTACTTACAAACTAAAAAACCTGAAATTTATGGTGTGGAATCTCAATGGGGATAAGGAGTTATGGCAAAAACTTATAGCTAGCTATCCTGAAAAAATTCTCGTTTGGTGTGTGATTATAGACCGAGTTTTTAAGTTTTATTACATAATCTATCATACTAAATCCTAATACATCCTCAAACATAAAACGAGGAAGAATTGTCCCAAGAAGCTAAAAGTTTTACCTGATAAAAATTAATGAGTTTTTTTAGAGTTAACAGTCTGAGAAGTAGTTGCGCCAAAATAGCTATAGGATAGTTCTTTTTAATTTAACAAATAATTTTTTGTTTACCTTTTTGGTCTCTGTAAGTCGATAAATTCTTCCTGTAGCTGTTGTAGGATCAGCCTTTGTTAAAACTCACTTCTATTCTCAACTCGTATATTAAATTGTGTGTATTTAGAGGACGCAGAAGGACATGTGGTTCAAAAAACGTATTTTTAACTGATTTTTTGTCTTCTATTCCTAACACAGCCTAACCACAATTTGTCTGAGTATTGACATGTAAGCCAACAATGACATTAATCTCCAGATCATCATCAGTGTCATCAACTGACAGTTTTTCTACACTGGATTCCCCTGAAAATTAGTAGCGTTTTACTAGAACTCCTGTTTCATTCATAGAAATGTAGCTATTAAATTGTTGAGTACCTTTTATTGTTGTTGCTGCCACAAACCTACTTTTCAAGTTCTTTCCCTCTGCCTGATATTTATATGTAGTGGAATACAAAAAACAGATGTTGACAATATTGTCCTTAGCTCAATTATAAAGTTGGAAAGGGGCTCATTGTAAACCATTCGTAAACTGACCAATACTGCTAGTCGTGTAACGGTCCCTCCAATATCGTCACATTTATTTCTTTTATATGACGATTCAAAGACTTCCATTCTGCCTTAATGCGAAAATCTTTCTCATGGTGACAGAGATTTAGAGAAAGTTTGATTTGTTTTTATACTGCGATGTTGCTGCTCCGTCTGAAAAATAAATCAGCTTTTCAGCTTTGTGGAGCAGATTCTGTTTAAGAAAGTCAATCATGAGGCATTGAAACAAACGAACAGCAACTAATCCCATTGAGATTTCACTCTAAAATTTTCAGAATTTAAAACTTATAATATTATTAAAAATATATCTTTTTTCGAAATTTAAAAAAACCACTGACTTTAAAATTTCTATAGTTTTTTATTTCAAAATTTTAAATGAAAATTTTGTTTCATCCAGCGTAATCAGGTTACACATCAAATTAAAGCTTATTGAATTCCTTTTAAAATGAGGTGTAAAGAGAAGTTCAAGATAAAAAAGCCAAAAAACCATAATTTTTCAAAAATTAAAAAATTAATTACGTATAAACTCGTTGAGATAAAAAATTTTAAAAATATATTCTGATTTATGTCATTAGGGAGAATAGAATGATCCCTGGAACTTTCATTGCAATCTAAAATGGTCAGGTTGAAAATTGAAATTTTATAGTTTGTTTGGTATGGAATAATCCTAACACTATATGTAATTTGTATTATTGTTTTGGTATGGTATTATTTTATTGTCAGGTCGAGTCGGTGCGGACGACATCTGTCTATTGTAAATTATCTTTTCATGGGAAACGCATACGTAGCATTGTGTAATATTAAAATATTTACATTTGCAGTTTTAAAATCAGTCATCATCCTGGACTATTCCATTAACATTGTATTTAAAAGAAATAATGTTATACCTTATTATCTATATAGGATGCGTTATTATTTATTCTGTCTCGAAAATTAAAATTTTCCTTTCCTATCGGTTTTTATTTGAAGTAACGCAAACGCGTTACAAGGTTCACGTAGATATTTAACTTCTGTATCAATCGTTTTAAAAAAATGTGGTTAAAAAACAATGTTTTAATATTCTTTCCGTTTCTGGTCAATGTTGTATTAATTATTCAAAAGCATTTTTGCCATGTTTATTACAGTTACTCTTTTCACCTAAAGTGAATTCCTTCTATTTTCTTGAATTAAGTAAAGAAAATAAAGTTAAGTTGGCTTATATTCATATATGTAGGATTCTATTTCTGCGAATAAAGTAAAACAATTTTCCTTTTGCATACAAAAAGACACGTCCGAAAGAGTTACGCCCTTGAAGTTTTACTACTTTTCGATTTAATAGCAGTATTTATGTAAATGTATAAACTTCTTATGGCAGATATCAAATAAACATTGTTGTTACGAACTTAATCAAATGAAACCTCACGCACGAATGATCAGTCACTTCGCTAATTGATCGCATTGTGGAATTTTAATTAGTACAAAGCCGTGGAGGGTTGCTGTTATCTCGGTTTAGAGCACGTCACTTACAATACAACAGCGTTTACACGCAATCTGACTTTACAGGAATAGTAAATTTAATATAATGCCACTGACATACTAAGATCTAAATGAAACTCCCTGTCAAGCAAGCTTTACATCGGGAGAAACATGATTTATCAGCACTTGAATGTTGCCATTACCACAAGAACTTCGTCCTACCCTAATTTATTGATTTGATAATGCTTCAATGCGTTTTGTCTATTAGAATAGGTAACCTTCGCGTTATACAATTTTCTTTTTTACTTTGTTAAAGAAAAAGATCGGCCAAAAATATTAGAGATATGAGGAACCGTTCGTATAGTTTTTGGGCTGACAAAAACGTACAACATTTTTAAAAAAATCCTTGTTTTATTTTTTAGCCGTCTTACAATTTAATGCACTTCAACCTATTTTCTATCCTTTTAATACCCTGATTATAAAGCGATTGACATGCTTGCCTTAATAAGGGATGTTAACAGTTTCGACCACATCACCTAACTTGAAACTTCAACCAGCGAGCTATTGTTTCGGGCTTGGGCAAAGGAATAGTTACTAATAGCTTTGGCTGCAGTAAGTTTTCTTCAGTAGGGTAGTTCCTAGTTGTATCAACATATGCGTATTCTCCAAAGATATTTGACAATCGTACTAGGCGGATTCGTGGAACAGATAGGTTTGCGTTTAACTACTGATCCCAAGGTCCCGTGTTCGATTCTCGACACGGACCGCTTGAAAAAACATTTTTCAAAAAAAATACACCATTGTTCAGATGAGAGGTAAAATGTAGTTCCCGTGTGTGAGTATTGCTTGAAACTGCAAGGGTTCAGCAAAATTCCAAATTTTCTGGTAAAAAAACTTGCTTCCCTGCCATTGTAGTATCTTCGAACGGAGCATTGGATCATCAAATGCAGGGACATTCGTACTTTTCTAAAAACCGCTTTTTAATAACTGAAAGCAACGTTAATGGTCTCGTCCGTTTTTTCCCAGGTGAGTTTCTTTCTAGAACTTAGCAGAGATACTTTCTAGATATGCTTTTAGAATTCCTATCCTTTCTAGAAGCTCTGAGGAACTCAGAGTGTGATTGAAGTGAATCAGGTTGCTTCATTATCATCATCATCATCATCATCAATCACTCTTTATTTTTGCCTATTCACAGGTCAAAGGCTTAACCTAGTTGCACAATCTACAATTGTTGACTATATTTACAAAATTTAATAAATTTTCTAATTTTTTGGTTATTATGCGGTTGCTGAAGTTGTGGCATCGCCGTCGATCGATATAGTAAGCGTAAGACTACGGATCCCAAGGTCCTGGGTTCAAATCCCGACACGGCCGACTGCTTGAAAAATGGTAGGTGAGCATTTTTCACAAAAATTACGCCCTCGTTCGGATGAGAGGTTAAATGCAGGTCCCGTGTGTAAGTGTTGTCACGCACGTTAAAGATCCCTACCTTGTCTGGAACGGCAAGGGTTCGGCAAAATTCTAAATTTCCAGGCAACAAAAAACTCGCCTCCTGGCCAATGTAGTACCTTCGGGTGGAGCATTGGAAATGTAAATGAACGGTTGCTGAAGTTGAGGCTTCGCGTTCTTGCTTTTGTCGCCTCCACATCTATACTGTTCGTTCTATATGTAGAGTGTTGTGAGTTTAGATACTGTGTACTAGTATTGGCGAGGTTAAACTTTGTGTGTGTGCGCGTGAGTGCACGCGCGCGTGTGAGCGTGCTTGCGTGCGTGCTATTGTTAAACGAATGGTCTTTCTGAGTTAGCGCCGCGAGTTCGGGATGGGTGGTTTGCTAGACATGATTTCAATAAGACATTTGTTCAGGACATATTTGTGGGTGATGTGAAGCTAGGAAGTTTAAATTCGGTAACAGAGTCTACGGGCCGAAGTTGAGTGTAATTTTAAAGTTAGGTTATGATAGTGGTGGTGAATGGGCATGAGTAAACAAGATGTAGAATCGTTTCTTGATTATCGCAGTACAGTGGGGCATGGGATAAAGTGTAATTGATAAAGTTTGTTGCGGAAAGAACCCTGTCCGATAAAGAATTGAATGGTAGATGGATTGCAGAAGGGAATGTACTGAGGGATATCCGTGATATTTGGAAAGATATCGTAGGTATGTTGTCAGTGTGGGCGAAGGACCAGAACTCTTGCCAGTAGTGGAGCAAGGAACGATGTGTAAGGGATTTAATTTCAGTCTTGGGGAAGGTATGGAATTCGTCTGAGAGTAAAGTTCTGTAGTGTGTAGGAATTCAGGGTTAGTTTAATAGGGGGAATTTGAAGTAGGGTACAGAGTGCAAAAGTAGAAACTGTTCTGTAACCTTGTGAGTAGTAGAGAAGGATAGGTAAAATGGTTGTCTTGCCGAAGGAGGAGTTAAAGGGAGCCAACGGGGTATCGGACTATGGGGATTATAATTTGATTAAGGATAATCCTACGTGTGGTATTTACAGAGTGAGCGAAATTTTAAAGGATATTCTTTGTTTTGGTACTGAGTTTGGTTAGGTGGGTGTTGATTTTGAAACGGGTGTCTGGTACTGACGAGGAGAAGGGGAGGGAAGTGTTCAGGATGTGAACTATGAGGTTACTTGGGAGAATCAGGAATTTTTTGTGGAGCATCTTGGATTTGGTGTGGAGGAAAGTGGTTATTTATTAAAGCAATACTGGGATTTTACAGAGTTCATTAGTATTTCGCTTGCATATTCTAAGGACGGGGGGTTTCCATGGATTAGAAAAGCGAAGTCATCGGTATATGCAAAAGTGGATACATTAGGGATGTTTAGTTCAAGGAGAGAGTTGATTGATAGGTTTTTTAGAGGAGTGGATAGGTGAGATTCTTGGGAGCAACCTTGGATTAAAGATTTGTAGACCGAATAAAAGTTGGAGGAAAGTGTGGCTGTTATGGATGTTGGATAAGATTTTATTACGTGCAAGAGGTTAATAGGAAAGTTTGCATGTTGGAGTTGGTTTACGAAATTCGGCCACCAGAGAACATCAAGGTCTGAATGGAAGTTTAGTAATAAAGCTATAACATGTTTGTGGGTGGGATTGGGCGATAGTGATGATGAAGCGGATTGAGTTCGATGCTGTCTTGTGCGGAAACCGTGTTAATTGAGGGATAGGAGAGAATATTGGTCAACGTGGGAATTTAATTTATGAAGCATTACGTATTCTAATCGCTTACCAAGGGAAGGTAAGAGGGCTACCGGTGTATGTGATTTGGGATCGGGGGAGTACATTGGGGAATATGTCCGAGGAAAGACAATTCTGGAAGAAAAAATGTGTAGGTTCTCTGATAAGGAACAAGGATTTTTGCAGAATAAGATTGGTTATTTATTCGGAACCTGGAGCTTTATTGGGATTTAGTTTAGTCACTAGATTAAGAATATGATACCGAGGTCGGTGTTTAGAGGGATTTCTGAATTTGTTGGGTTTATGTTGGGACGTCAATCGTAACGGATGGGATTGCAGTATCCAAAAACGTTATCATTATATTGTCAAAACTGGAGAGGATTGGATATTTGAGAGCTGTAAGAATTTGTGGTAGTAGGTTTAACTGGTTTTTGACAGATTGTCCAGGGTGTTCGTAAATGATAGCGTTATAGTGGCGTGTTCTGGCGGTGAAAATTGAATGTTTGTAATGTCTTTTGTCTGCGGTATGGGTAAGGGATAGTCTGTTTATAAATGCTTGATGTGAGGTACTTCGTCTCGCTGTCTGGAGTCTGTGGAGTGTATTGTTAAGAGCATATCTGGTGATCTTCTGTTTATGTGTCCACCATGCAGAGAATTGTAAGCAGTGGTATTACCTGGAGACGCTGTTCGAGAAGATTGAGTGGATGTAGCCTAATAGGCTAGTAAGATGTGTGTACTAGTATCAACCAAGGTAATAGAGGGAATTACAGGAATTTGTTAGACCAAGAAGTATAGGGCCTAGTCTACTTTACCAGATTGTAAAACGAATTTTTCCGGTGCGTTCTGGGGGATAGGTTAGACAGGATTTGGAAGGTGATGGTGTTGTGGTCGCTAGATTGGAGTATACGGGCGACTGACCAGGAGTTTAAAAGATTAGAGGTTGCTTAATGTGATTGACAGATTTCCAGAAAGTAGTAGTCTTCTATTATTGTTTGAATGAGTAGTTTAGTGTAGTTTTATGGGGTGACTGCACCGGAGGTTTTGTAAGGCTAAAACTAGTTCGCATTTACGTTGAGGCGGCGATGGCAGATGTCTCTCTGATAACGATAATATCTTTGCCAATTACTGGGTTGGAAGTGATAATTTTCTTTCCTTTGGGAAACGGTTTAACTATTTCTCTCAAATATTATGTTCTCAATTTCTCGAGCAGTGTTGATTTCAGAACTCGTTCGGTCGATTCTTTTTGCTTTTAATGATGGGCGACACGCGACTGTTGCGTTTGCGGCGAAAGCTTTATTTGTGATATATAAAAATACACTTTAAAATTTGCAAGTAATGCCCGAAATGACAAACCATAAAATAAGGACAATAAAATGAGATTTACCTAATGGAGACAGACAGTCGGAGAATTTGCATTTGCATGTAGATATTTCAGTTTCTTTGTATAGACAAATCCTTATCTAAACCAAATATTTACACAGCGATTCCTATAGGTATAAGTTGTTAAATGAAAAATTTTATTGCTCATAGCTAAATATCAACGATAAGCGATACATGAATCACAACAAATAATAAACTACCGGTATAATAATATACACTAATACTATTATTTTGTAATCAGCCGGTTGGCTGGTTTATGCAACTCTCCAAAAACCACTCTATTCTACGCTAGTTGCCACATTCCTACATACCTAACGAAACCTACAGTGATTATAATCACCGTATAATCTGTGTAAGGTATCCAAACCTTTGTCTTTTCATGCATCTTTTCTGTCCTCCCTTTCATTACAAGTGATACCCCATCCTGGGCGTCGTATGTGATGGCATACCAAACGATCCTTCCGCTTTACTGTATTTCCCAGAATGTACTGTTTTTCTACAATTCATGTACCTCTTCAATTCTCCTGTTTACCCAGATAATTTTATTTCCCTTGATAGTTTGAAATATTTAAGGTGATATTCGTTGAGAAACATTTAATTTGGCAATCGATTTTCTGAAAAATAACTAAACGTTTCTAGAATAAACATATTGTTGAAGTAAGGCAAACGTCGTTCTTTTATGCCTGCGAAGACTGACTTCGTAGATATCATTGATTTTTTTTGATAACACACTCTCCCAAACATATTTTGGAGATCTTGGTGACTTTATTCATTTTAGGACCATTTCTGTCTTATTGTGATGTCCTTAGGCGCATTAATTTAAGAGCCGCACCTTTTTAGGATCATCAAGCTTCAATGTCGTGCTCTTTTCCAGATCACGTAATGATTCGGGTGCGAATCTATTATTTCGATTTGGATATACGTTATGTGCAGTCATTGACCAGTGTTCCAGTAATAAAGCCCTATTCCACATAGTGATTGTGTTTGTCGATCTACTTTAGAGTTTCGTGCATTATTCCATTCCTTGACATACTCCTTTTAAGTCTACCATTGATTTCATTTAGTGACCAACTTTCCGCCATATGATCACTGAACCAATTTTGTAATCAACTTTTTTTTCCGGCTAATAGCCGCGTTATATTTACAATCATTCCTCGGGACAGTGACTACATACTTTCTATTAACGCGTCTGTAGTAGAAGTAATGTCATTTTGGTATATAGTCTGTTTGAACTACTAGCACCTAATTATTTAAAACGGTTTTCTGCAATTTTGAAGTCGTATGACTGGATGGATTGCATCCAGAAGGGTGACAAACGCCACACACACTTCGACCCCTAGTCCTGGCTTCCTTGTTTTAAATTGGTTCATCATCCTTGCAAGTGAATTTGAGTTTGTCTGACTATGGGATGTCCCTGATTCTGTCCTTATCAGGCCAGATGTTCTCCGGCATGGATTCTTGAAGTCGGGAGTATGGCGAACATGTGCACAGAGTGTGCACCGGCGCCTCGTCCTCCTGCTAGGAGCCGCAACAAGTGAGGTCGGCTGACAGAGTCATTCTGTGCATATGCTTCTTTAATTTGCAGTGTCCTGTCAGAATATCGACCAACAACTTTAGTTGTCGATCTCAGTCATGGGAGACCTAATAAACATTTTTACCTGTCCTCATGACGGCGTGGGTTGTTTGCGTTGAGCTAGAGAATCTGCATTTTCATTGTCATATACTTCTGAATGCCTTTTGTGCCAAACTAGATCAAGAGCGAGCTGGGGACGTATCTTCAGTATTAAAACAAACCCAGACGCGCTTCGCGAAAATCAATGTGAGTGCAACGAGCCCCACTTTTTTCAGGAAAGACTAGATGCGCACCGTCTCCCCTTGTATGTTGTGTTGTCTACCTCTGCCGTCCATATCGAGCCCTAGACATTTGTTGCCATCAGAGTCATCTCCTCCACATGCAGGTCCAGCGAAATGAGGTCTAGAATGGTTTCTGAGGCTGCCACGAGGATGCACCGCATTATGTCCGTAATGCGCAGACAGGCCAATCTTTGGACGTCAGATAGCTCTTTAGCTGCATGAGCTAGCCCGGTCGTGGGCAATCAGACTAAAGCGCCATAGCAAAGTATTGGCCTCACTACCGTAGTGTATAGCCACAGGACAGCCTTTGATGGCAAACTCCAAAACTTTGTTATGACGCTTACACTGCCAGAACATTAAGTTGGATTTCGTAGTTTTGGCTTGTAGATGTTTGGCTCAATTCAGCTTCTTATCAAGAATAATGTCCAAGTACTTAACCTCCTCCGAAGTTGGCAGAGGGGTTTGTTTGGAAGAGTATTGGCAGTCTAGTTACCATTAACTTCCTTTTCATTGGAAAGAGCGTCAAACCTGTTTTATTGGGGTAAATGGCTAGAAAGCTATCGGAGCGCCGGTGCTCCATAATATTTGTTGCTGCTTGTATAAAGTTTTACACTAATTTTTTCCACCAGAAGGTACTAAATTGACCAAGAAGCGAGTTTTTTACCTGGAAATTTTGAATTTTGCCGAACCCGTGTTGTTTCAAGCAACACTCACACACAGGACCTACATTTTACCTCTCGTCCGAACGAGGACTTATTTTTGTGAAAAATGCTCGTCTAACATTTTTTAAGCGGACCGTGTCGGAATTCAAACCCCGGAGCTTGCAGATAGTAGTAATACGCACACCAACTACGCCACGCAGTCGCCTTGTATATAGTTTTACATAACTTGCTCGAAATTGCCGACTACCACTTTAGTTATGTCGATCGCATAACCTATTGTATTGAAACCTGCTTCATTAAGACAATGGAGAAGTCTGTCTACTACTAGATTCCGTTGTAGTCGTGACAACACTACCCACGGGGACGGGCTTTACTTACCGTATTCATATTTCAATTATGTTGTAAAGTTATTCAGATCTTATACATTAAATCACCAGTTCATCATACCGGAAGGTTAATTTTCAAAACCATTGTCACAGTGTAGTCATTGCTTTCTGAATCAACCATTAGTTAATGAATCATTACATTTAGGATGACCATTGTCTCGTCTAAACGCACGAAACGCTGTGGCTCACCTCATAATTTCAATGTTTTACTTTGTTTCAATACAATGCATCTATATTGTACATTTCATTCGCCTGAATTTTAGCTTTCAGCCTTCCAACTCCAGATATTCTTAGCGATTCATAGAACTTCCTTAGGTCCGTGAAGTTGGTACCCCCAAATGGGAGTTATGAGTAAAACAAAAAAATGGAGTTAAATTTTAATCCAGCGCCCCCATGCAAAAAATTGTTCAATTCGTTAGTAGAATTTGATTGCCCAAGATTTGCACACGTTTTCGCAATACAAATTTTTATTTGCCCACCTTGTGAAAAAAAGTTATAGCCAAATAAAAAAATTGGGAAACCGTGAAGTTAGCACCCCAATTGCGAAATTTTTCAAAATGCACATACAATGCGTTTGCCCATGATTTGCCTATGTTTGCCCAACATACATTTTCGTTTGCTCACCTCCCAATAAAAGAATTTTTAACCCAGTACCCCCATCCAAACAATTCTTTAATTCGTGAGAAGAATTTGATTGACCATGATTTGTACACGTTTGCCCAACCAAAATTTTTATTTGCCCACCCTTTAAGAAAGTAATAGTTAAATAAAAAAATTGCGAAATTTTTCAAAATGCACATAGAATTCGTTTGCCCAGCACACATTTTTGTTTGCCCACCTCGCAAAGGATAGTTATAAATAAAATAATACGGACAATCATTTAGTATGAGCAATTCTGAAGTATTTTTTACGCATTAATAGCTGGAATCGTTTGCTCACTCGTTCTTTTTGTTTGGCCATGCGTTAATGTTGTTTGCCCACCTCGCAAAGGATAGTTATAAATAAAATAATATGGACAATCATCAAGTATGAGCAATTCTGAAGTATTTTTTACGCATTGGGAGCTAGACGCGTTTGTCCACTTGTTCTTTTCGTTTGCCCATGCGTTAATGTTGTTCGCCCACCTCGAAAGGATAGTTATAAATAAAATAATACGGACAATCATCTAGTATGAGCAATTCTGAAGCATTTTTTACGCATTGAGAGCTGGAATCGTTTGCCCACTCTTTATTTTCGTTTGCCCACCCGTTCTTTTCGTTTGCCCACTCGTTCCTTTCGTTTGCCTATGCGTCTGTGTCGTTTGCCCACCTCGCGGGATCGAGTAATTAGCAATCTATACTGATATACGTCGCAATAATAATACATTATAATATGTGTATAGATTGATAATATGTGTCCAGTAGAGGAGCTTGGAATAATCGCGACCGTCGTCGCGTCGATGTGTAAGTCCTTAGGCAGACATAAAAACTAACCAATCGGTGATACGTAATTGACAAAACAAACTTTGAGTGCGAGTACGGGTACCTTATAAGTTGTATACTTCAACCCATTTTCACCTATGTATGTTCCTGAATATATACAGGTGCGCGCACAGACATACATGCAGGAAATGCGGTCGTGAATCCTCGGGACGGATAATCTGCAATTTTTCGGTTTTGTTTGTCAATTACTCGATTCCGTGAGGTGGACAAACGACAGTGACGCATGGGCAAACGAAAAGAACGAGTGGGCAAACGATTCCAGCTCTCAATGCGTAAAAAATGCTTAAGAATTGCTCATTCTAGATGATTGGCCGAATTAGTTTATTTATAATTATCCTTTGCGAGGTGGGCAAACAAAAATTTGTGCTAGGCAAACGTGGGCAAACGAATTGTATGTGCATTTTGAAAAATTTCGCAATTTTTTTATTTAACTATTACTTTCTTAAAGGGTGGGCAAATAAAAATTTTGGTTGGACAAATCGTGGACAATCAAATTCTTCTCACGAATTGAAGAATCTTTTGGATGGGGGTACTGGGTTAAAAATTTACTTCGTTTTTTGTTTTGCTCATAACGAAAATTTATGTTGCGCAAACGTGGGCAAATCTTGTGCAAACGAATTGTATGTGCATTTTGAAAAATTTCGCAATTGGGGTGCTAACTTCCCAGTTTCCTAATTTTTTTATTTGGCTATAACTTTCTTCAAAAGGTGGGCAAATAAAGATTTGTGTTGGGCAAACGTAGGCAAATCGTGGGCAATCAAATTCTACTAACGAATTGAAGAATTTTTTGCATGGGGGTGCTGGATTAAAATTTTGGTCAATTTTTTGTTTTGCTCATAACTTTTTATTGGGAGGTAGGTAAACGAAAATTTGTGTTGGGCAAACGTGCTAACTTTACGGACCTAACTTCTTTAGATCTAAATTTTGTATATAACAACTTGATGCGGTATAGATTTTTGAGCATTCCTTGAATTCGGTCTCGCGCATCAACCTGACCATTTATACACACTTTTAATATTGTACTTGAATAAATTAACGTATGTTACTATGCGCTCCTGATATGCTTTTTGTATATTATTACATGTAGATATCAAATGCAAAGCAAACATATTTTACAGATGTGTCAATGTTTTAACGCTAAAGAACAATCGCTTCTTTGCAATTGATTAAAACACCTATGAATATTGCTGAGAGCCTCAATCTGAAGATGACGAACTAGACCACGAGCAAGAAACAAAAGAGTTCATCAGTGAATCAGACTACTAAGAAAGCCATATTTTACATTTTCAGTCAAGAATGGGTTGGGTTTAGTTGGTATGCCATGGCGTACCGGACGATCCCTCTTTATTTCTTAGAATAAACCGCTCTTCTACAATTCATGTTAGTCCAGGCTTATTTCTCCTACTTACCCAGCTAATTTTATGTTCCTACATTGGAATCTGTGTAAGGTATTTATGCCGTTGCCTACTCATGAATTTTTCTGTTCACCAATCTTTCATTATAAGCGATACCGATCCTGGCCGTTGTATGTGATGCTGTAGCAGACGATCTCTCCTTTTCACTTTCTTTTATAATTCATTTTAGTCCTTCCTTATTTATTCTGTCTGCCCCGCTAATTTTCAACATCTACGTACTACATTTCAAAAATTTCAATTTTTTTTTCTGTTTTACCCTATGGGCTCACAACCATACAGTACTACACTCCATACAAATATTCTTAAACTTTTTGTCTTATATTTGTATTAACGATTGATGTAAGCAATTATTTTTATGGAAGAACACTTTCGTTACTAGCGTAATTTTGTGCTTCATATCATTTGCTTCTTCCATTTCTTATATGCCGGTAATTAAACGCGAAGCTTATTTATTATACATTGTTTCCGAGGGGAAGTGAAAATACACTATTCACAATACTTCTAGCATACGTACAAACCATAAAAATATTTAAATGCGCCTTCATTCTAAAAACGGCGTAACAACATTTCTAAGCAATAAAAATTACTGACGGAAAGCAGTAGAGGTATTCGTCCAACCAGTTCCACAACGGAATACCTTATGACGAAAAAATAATTGCACTTAACTTGATGATTATTATAAACAATTACAGATGTTGGTTTTGCAATATTTTCAACTAACCTTGATTGTGCGAAAGGATTTATTGGAAAACTATATTCGGCAAATGTTCAAGTGTTGGGGGATCTTGGTAGCCACAGGCTGCTTACGCCCCTTCACATACCCCTACTTTTGATTTTTTCAATGCTTCACCCGAAGGTACTACATTGGCCAGGAAGCGAGTTTTTTTTACCTGGAAATTTTTTATTTTGCCGAACCCTTGCTGTTGCATGCAAGGAGGGATCTTTAACGTGCGTGACAACACTCGCACACGGGACTTCCATTTTACCTCTCATCCGAACGAGGGCGTATTTTTGGGAACGCAGAGAAGTAAATATTAGGAAAGGGGTGAGACAGGAATGTGCCTTATCCCCGTTTATTTTTAACTTGTACATTGAAGAGGCAATGGATACTATCAAATGCAGCAAGGCATTTGGAATAACTATGCAGGGACAATAGATTGATATGCTTTAATTTGCATATGATATAGTGGTATTAGCATCTAGCAAAGAAGAGTTAGAAGCTGCTCTTAATGAAATGGAAACAGTTCTAACAAAGAGATACGGTATGAAAATTAACAATAAATAAAACTAAAGTTCTAGTATGCAAAGGAAAATAAATCAAAAATAAGAATACAAATAGGTAACACGAACTTACAAGAGGTTAAGGTTTCTGCTACCTAGGAAGCTAAATAACGCAAGATGGCTAAAGCACAAAAAATCTAAAACATAGATTAGCACAAGCTCGTGCTACAAGAAAAAGCAACTACTGTGTTCAAAGACAACAAATATAGAAACAAGGAAATTGCTTAAAACATATGTGTGGAGCACAGCACTGTATGACTGTGAAGCCTGGGCAAGAAAAAGGTAGATGTCTTTGAAATGTGGTGCTACAGACGTATGATGAAGATATCATGGACAGACAAAGTTAAGAACAAAGAGGTACTAAAAATGGTAGGGGAAGAAAGAACTATGTGGAGAACAGTAGAAAAGTAGGAGAGGTGTAGGATGATAGGCACATACTAAGACATGAGGGAATAATGAGGAATATATTAGAAGCAGAGATAGGAAAGAAGAGAAGTAGAGGGAAACCCAGGTTAGACTATTGCACACAGACAGTGTTATTGCAGGATTGAAAACTGCTTAGTAATACTGGCTATTGCGCCATATCTCACTTGCAGTTGTTTGTATGTTTAGAACACTAAACGAACACTTGCTTATTAAGAGACCACTAAAATTTTCAGTGTCGCATAGGATAAACAATACAATGGAGAAAAATATAACTTTTGTTGTCAAACGTGAACAACTTTTACTAAAATGCACGCATTCTATTTTGCCCAACAAAACTTCTAACAACACCAAACTAGTACATTTTAAATTACATTTAAAACCGAATTTCATTTTATATTTGAACTGTTTTTAAAATGCCACACTTTATGAATACCAGGAAAACCCATTTCACACTCGAAGCATGCGTAATCAAGTTATCGTGTAAGATAAGGAACCAGAGTATACAAATAACGTGCAGACCGTGAATTAAATAAAGAACGAGCGCAGTTGGTTGCCTATCATATCTACGCGTTTGATACTATACAAACGTAAATTAAAATAGGTAGGAAACTGAAAAGGTATTTAAAGTAAGGAGGCCGCGAATTATTTTTTAAATATGAAATAGAGCGTAGCACGTCCATTACTAAATTGAAAATTCAACGCTATTTTAACCTCAACACATTATTTTTGCACATGCACCCTTTCGATAATTACGTTCTAGTTGTAAAATCTATCCGGTACTAACTTAAGTTGAAACTTCAACGCCATTTTCCCTTCAAGATGTTTTTCGCCTCAACACTGCCACTTTGATGATTTTTTAAGTAGGATAATTTTCGCAAATGTACCCGCTAGATTTTTGCATTAGTAGGAGAGATGTAGGATGATAGGCCACATACTAAGACATGAGGGGATAGTGCGGAATATATTAGAGGCAGAGATTGGAAAAAAGAGAACTATAGGTATACGTAGGTTAGACAATTGCACACAGATACTGAAAGATGAAGGATGGGTGAATTTTGGGGAAATGTGTAGGCTATCTCAGAATAGAAACCAATGGAGGTATGCATCCAACAAGTCCCACGATGGAAAAACAAATGATGAAAAAAATAACTGTACTTAAACATGAGGATTATTATAAACAACTACAGGTGTTGGTTGTGAAATATTTTCAACTAATGTTGATTATGCGAAAGGTTATATATTGAAAAAACTATTAGTTTGACAAATGCTCAGTGCTGGGGGTATTTGGCAGTCGCAGACTGCTTACCGCTTACTGCTCCATCCGAAGGTACTACATTGGCCAGGAAGCGAGTTTTTTTTACCTGGAAAATTTGGAATTTTACCGAACCCTTGCTGTTCCAAGCAAGGTAGGGATCTTTAACGTACGTGACAACACACACACGGGACCTCCATTTTACCCCTCATCCGAACGAGGGTTTTTTTTTGGACAAATGCCCGCCTAACATTTTTCAAGTGGACTGTGTCGGAATTTGAACCTGGGACCTTGAGCATAATAGTCACATGCATACCAACTACACTACGGAGCTGCTCTCCCTTCACATACCTTACATGTGATTTTCCAATTCTCCATCCGAAGGTACTACATTGGCCAGGAAGTGAGTTTTTTTTACCTGGAAAATTTGAAATTTTGCCGAACCCTTGCTCTTCCAAGCAAGGTAGGGATCTTTAACGTGCATGACAACACGCACACACGGGACCATTATTTTACCTCTCTTCCGAACGAAGGCGTATTTTTATGAAAAATGCTCGCCTAACATTTTTTAAGCAGACCGTGTCGGGATTTGAACCCGGGACCTTGGGTATAGTAGTCATACGCATACCAACTACGCCACGGAGCCGCCTTCTCCCTTCACATACCTTACATGTGATTTTTCAATACTCCACCCGAAGGTACTACATTGGCCAGGAAGCGAGTTTTTTTTTATCTGGAAAATTTGGAATTTTGCCGAACCCTTGCTGTTCCAAGCAAAGTAGGGATCTTTAACGTGCATGACAACACGCACACACGGGACCATTATTTTACCTCTCTTCCGAACGAAGGCGTATTTTTATGAAAAATGCTCGCCTAACATTTTTTAAGCAGACCGTGTCGGGATTTGAACCTGGGACCTTGAGTATAATAGTCACATGCATACCAACTACACTACGGAGCTACTCTCCCTTCACATACCTTAAATGTGATTTTCCAATTCTCCATCCGAAGGTACTACATTGGCCAGGAAGCGAGTTTTTTTTACCTGGAAAATTTGAAATTTTGCCGAACCCTTGCTCTTCCAAGCAAGGTAGGGATCTTTAACGTGCATGACAACACGCACACACGGGACCTTTATTTTACCTCTCTTCCGAACGAAGGCGTATTTTTATGAAAAATGCTCGCCTAACATTTTTTAAGCAGACCGTGTCGGGATTTGAACCCGGGACCTTGGGCATAGTAGTCATACGCATACCAACTACGTCACAGAGCCGCCATCTCCCTTCACATACTTTACATGTGATTTTCCAATGCTCCACCCGAAGTACTACATTGGCCAGGAAGCGAGTTTTTTTTACCTGGAAGATTTGGAATTTTGCCGAACCCTTGCTGTTCCAAGCAAGGTAGGGATCTTTAACGTGCGTGACAACACTCACACACGGGACCTCCATTTTACCTCTAATCCGAACGAGTGTGTATTTTTGTGAAAAATTCTCGCCTAACATTTTTCAAGCGGACCGTGTCGGGATTCGAACCCGGGACCTTGGGTCCCTTCACATACCTTACATGTGATTTTCCAATTCTCCATCCGAAGGTACTACATTGGCCAGGAAGCGAGTTTTTTTTTACCTGGAAAATTTTGAATTTTTCCGAACCCTTGCTGTTCCAAGCAAGATAGGGATCTTTAACGTGCGTGACAATACTCACACACGGGACCTCCATTTTACCTCTCATCCGAACGAGGGTGTATTTTTGTGAAAAATGCTCGCCTAACATTTTTCAAGCGGACCGTGTCGGAATTCGAACCCGGGATCTTGGGCGTAGTAGTCACACACATACCACTACGCCACTGAGCCGCCTCCCTTCACATGTCACTGAATCGCGGTGAAATCGGGTATATATTTACAAAAGTATAGAAGGGGAACCGAACTGTATTTAACAAGACAGCAGCGGCTGTGTTCGACGAAATAAACACAGAAACAAGGACAAAATTGTTAGAAGCATATGTGTGGAGCACAGCACTGTAGGTCTGTGAAATAGGGATAGTAGAAGAAGCAGGCAGGAAAAGGTAGACGCCTTTTGGAATGTTATGCTTCTGATGTACGATGAAGATAGCTTGGACAGATATAGTTAATAACAAAGAGGTTATAGAACTAGTAGGGGATTAAAGATATCTATGGAAAACAAAAACAAATGGGGGAAATAGAAGGACAGAATACGTTTTAAGGAAATAGTGCGGGCTATATTACAAGCAGATATAGGAAAGAAGAGAGGTAGCTGTAGACCTGGATTAGACTATTGCACGCAGATAGTGAAAAATGTAGGCTCTGGGAATTTTGGGGAAATGTGTAGGTTAGCTTAGAATAGGAAACAATCGGGTTACGCGTCTAACCAGTTCCAGGACTGAAGGCTTAATGATGATTATGATGAGGGAATTTTATAGGTATCTTGGCTTATACATCTTAATAAGCAAAAGCATGAGAAAACGATTCAATTTTTTCCTTGCAACTAGCCTCTGATCAAAACGGGATACTGTAGTTAAATATCTAACCGTATGAAGTGCTTTCCAAGAGTCGGCTAGTAACGTAATTTTTTATTATTCTTTCTTGCAGTCTCCATACGCTAAATTAATTCAACACTGCAGCGAGTTAAAGTTCGGGCCTTTGGAGCTGGTTTTTTAAAAAAAACTTCGATACTTTAACAAATTTATTTGAAATTAAAATTTAGATAACTTGTACATAATACTAAAAAATAATTATTGTACTAGTGAGTAGCTTGAACAACGAAGTATGGAGTTCGAAGACTGACTCGGTTGAGTAGCTCAAACAACGAAGTATGGAGTTTGAAGACTGACTGCCGGGCATTGAGCTCCCGGGCCTTTTATAATAACCTGCCCCTCACACGGCTTGTGGGAACTTGCAGATCTCATGTCTGCTTTACACTTTGTTACAATGTATCAATCTTAATTCTAAGTAACTGCGGTATGTTGACCGCCTGTGACCTGCCACCTGCAGTATCACTGCCCTCTCGGATGCAAAGTTGCATTCCGTTCTCATGAACTGTCGATAACCTCTCTGGGTTATCCTTGTGTTACAATGCTGCATTGAACTTATACTTTATTTAACAATTTCTAATAATTCCTATTAGATTCAATATATCAATATATATAGGTAATTGGGGGATACATAACTCTTCCCACCGTAAATGAAAAATTAAGGTTTTTCTTAATTTTTTAAATACATAAAATTCATTATTTAAATTCATTTAAAATTCATTGTTTCTAAGGGTATACTTATTGTTTCCTTTTTTCTCTTTGTTTCCTTAAATCTAGAACTGTTTCCTTCATTCTTATATCTAAGGTACATTTTGTAAAATACATATATAATTACAAAAATTATTAAAATGATTAATACAATTGTCCAAACACTTATATTATTATAATGCAACTTTGGCGTTTTGAGTTCATTTAATTGTTCTTTATAACTTTCCACTAATTTCACGGCGTGGTTGAGATCGTCTAAGTCTAGATGCTCTAGCTTCATAGGTTTCTTGATTAATTCTTCGTCTTCTTGTAGTATCTTGAATTGTAGTTCCGGTAGGTTTGCAAGTTTCTTTGTTGCTATGGGATCTTGGTAAACTCTGATTACTTCATCTTTCAATTTCACATAACAATCTTTGAGGGTAATTAGTTTGCTTCCGATTAATGCTTGGTTATTTTCATCTTGGTTGCAGTGGATGGTTGCTATTACTTCTGTTGGGAAAATGGCTATCCATTTGTTATCTGTAACTTTTTGAATTTTCATATTAGTTATTTGCACTTGTTTGGTTTCACACTTTTCGTAATGATTTAAGAATTTTAATAGTTGTACTTCACAAGGGCTGTCTTCTTGAATGGTTGTTGTCGTCATCGATTGACATAAATATTGGTTTGGTGTTACTTCAGTACATTTTTCGTTGGTATAACCATATCTCAGTTCATTTAGGGATAGGAATTTGGTTTTGGGTATGATTACTTGGTATGTGCTAGTAACCTTTGTTGGAAAAGCAAATAAATGATAATATTGATAATTGTTACTTTCTACTATCGGGATTTCTATTAAAAATATTATTTCGTTATTCTTAATGTAGCCTTTTACTAAAGCTATCTTTTCAAATATTAGAATGTTCGATTCTGTTACATCAAAAGGTAATTTACTGTTAATTATAAGTGATTTAATTCTTATTAATTCGTTTAATAAATCGGTTGGTTCAATAATGCTAGAGTGTAAGGTATTTAATTTTGCCAATGTTACTGCGTTTTCTAACGTTGCTAAAATTTGTTGCATTAAAGTAAGGGTGGATGTTATTTGAGTAAATATTGTAATTTGTATACTGCCTAGTTTATTGGTAGTATACCGGGGTTGTTTTTTATTTATTGTTATTACTTGGTTGTCCGTTCTACCTGGGCGGAGGTTGACGGTAAGGGTGATGACTGTCCATCTGAAATTACAGGGTGTCTTAGGTTTTTCAAATGAATATACTTTGTTATTTTACCGTTGTCTACTACTGCTATGTTTTTATCTGATATTTTCTTAATTTTAAATGGTCCTAAATTTCTGGGTGCTGTTTTATGTCGCTTGCTTTGAAAGTTTTTCTCATACACGGTTTGTCCTATTGAAAATTTATTTGAGTCGGTATTTTTATTTCGGGTTGTGGTGATACGTTCTTTATCGTTTTCTAATTTATCTTTTACTTTGTCATAAGTTATTTTTAGTTTTTGTTTGTGTTCTTTTGCATATTGTTGATATACTTCCTTGTTGTAGTGTATGTCATAGGGATTTCGTGAATCTGAATGTCCTAAGGTTAATTCTAAGGGTGTAAAATTTGTTGATGAGTGAATTGTATTATTATGGACGATTAGTGCGTATGACATTAAATTGGTTATATGTTCCTTTTTATAATTTATTCTTAATAATCGAATTTGTTCTAACAGGGTTAAATGTAGTCGTTCAATTAGTCCGTTTGATTCAGGGTGGTTTTCCGTTATGAAATGAATGTTTATTTTGTGTAGTTCTAAAGTGTTTTGAATTGTCTCATTTTTGAATTCGCTACCATTGTCTAAAGTTATTGATTCGGGTGTTCCGTAAAATGTGAAATATTGTAAAAATCCTTGGGTCACGTCAATGCTATTTTTGGATGTGATTGGTATTGCTTGGCCTATTTTTGTGAATGCGTCTACAATTGTTAGATAGTTTTGCGCTTCTACTACTAGAGTATCGGCATGTAGTTTTTGAAATGGTTTGTCGGGTGTTTTGGTTAACATTAAGGGTATCTTTGGGGGTTTCCTATCGTATTTCGCTCTGTCACATAGTTCGCATTGGTTAATAAAATCTGTGGTCAAGTCCTTCATGTCTTTAAAATAATAACGTCTTATGAGTTGTTTTATTGTTTCGTTAATTCCACGATGGTTGGTTTTTCCTTCGTGTTGATTTCTAATTACATCGTTTATTTCGTCAGGGTCGTCTAGTGTTATTAGTTTTCTAGTACATCTGATGAGTTCAGGTCCAGAGTTGTTGAATAGTTTAATGTATAATTCTGAAAATCTTTGGTATAAATGTTCGGTGTTGAAATAAAAATAAAATCGTTTTTTCTCGGAGGTGTATTCTTTTAAAATTTTAATTATTTGTTCCTCGTTGTCATCTTTAGTTATTTGAATTTGGTATATCTTTTTGTTATCTACTTTTGTATATTTTACTGGATTGGGGTTATTTAAAACTTCGGTTATTATAAATTGATTGGGTTTCATATCGATTGCTTCGTTTAAAATTTTAATCGCGTTTTTTGGTTCTTCGTTTTGTGTCGAATGTATTGTGTCGATCTCGTCTGGATCTTCCCTTATTTCTGCTTCGTCTACGTTTCCTATAATGGATTCCGTTTCTAATGCATTGAGTTGGATTCTGCTTAAAGCGTCTGCGTTGTTGTTATAAATTCCCTTTTTATATATAATTTCGTAATCATACTCTTCGAGTCTGATTCTCCATCTCTGTAATTTTGAATTCGGTTCTTTCAGTTTGCATAGCTATACTAGTGGTCTATGATCAGTGTATATGTAAAATTTTCTTCCGTATAAATAAGGTCTAAAATATTTTGTTGCCCAAATTATGGCTAATAATTCTTTTTCTATAGTGCTATATTTTTGTTCGGTTTCATTTAGGGTTCTGGATGCGTAGCTGATAGGTTTATCGCTACCTACTTTTCCTTGGCTCAATACTGCGCCTAATGCTACATTCGATGCGTCTGTCGTCAGTATAAATGGTTTTGTAAAGTCTGGGTATTCTAATACAGGGTGATTCGTTAATATGTTTTAATTTTGTCTACGGCTTTAATAAATTCCGGGGTGTGTTCAATTTTGTTTCCCTTTTTTAAACAATTTGTCAGGGGTTTGGTTATCTGAGCGTAACCTTTAATGAATTTGCGGTAGTAACCACTAAGTCCTAGAAATTCTTTAATTTCTTTGTTTGTTTTTGGTAATGGGTAATTTAGAACTGCATTTGTTTTGTCTGGATTTGGCATTACTCCTTGGGGTGTTATTACATGTCCTAAAAATGATACTTCTTTTTGTAAGAATTCGCTTTTGTCTAATTGTACTTTAAAATGTGCTTGTCTAAGTCTTTCGAATACTTCTTTCAATCTTTCTATGTGTTCTACCAATGATGTGGAATAAACTATGATGTCGTCAAGGTATACAAGGCATTTTTCATTGTGTATTCCTCGTAGTATATTGTCCATGACTCTCTGGAAAGTAGCGGGTGCGTTCTTTAGTCCAAATGGCATTCGTTTGTATTCGTAATGTCCTCTAGGTGTGCTGAAGGCTGTTTTTGATATGTCTTTTTCTTCCATCTCTACCTGATGGTTTCCTGATGCTAGGTCTAATGTTGTAAAATATTGGCATTTGCATAATTTATCTAAAATTTCGGTTATATTTGGTAGTGGATATTTGTCATCTACCGTTTTTTCATTTAACTTTCTATAATCTATTACCATTCTGTACTTTCTCTTTCCGGTTGCGTCTAATTTCTTAGGTACTATTAACACGGGGCTGCTCCATGGTGAATTGGAGTGCTGGATTATGTCTTGGTCTAATAAGTCTGCTACTTGTCTGTCAGCTTCTTCTTGGCTTGCATGAGGTAGTCTATATACTTTTGTAAAGATTGGTTTATTGTCTGTTAACTCGATATTATGTTTTACTGTGTTGGTGAATGTTAATGGTATTCTTTCGCAATGGAATATGTCGCGGTATTCGAAACATAAGTTCTTAATTGCTCTTTCTTCTTCTTGATTGATATCGGTGTTAAAGCGGATGTTAGTTAAATTTTCTCTTAACATTTCGTCATGTTCTATTGGGTTGTAATTGTTTTCTAAATTTTCGTCTATTTCCATTTCGTTAAAATTTAGTTCTTCTACGTTAATTGGGTCTGTCAATGATAATTCTACGGGATAGTCGTTTGAATTTAATATTGTTGTGGTTGCATAATTATCTTTTATTTGCACTAAGGCGGTTGGGGTTTCTACTCCTTGCTGAAATGTCATATGATTTATTATTCCTAAATTTTTGTTACATTTTACTGGGATTTTTATTTTTCTTTCCGTTCGGGGTCTATAGTGTATTTTTGTTCAATTTGTGTGTTTTGAAATTTAATTGGGATTTTTTCGTATTTTGTCCTTAATAAGCGATTTTTAATGTCAATGTTGGCTCCTAATTTTCTTAGAAGATCCATTCCGATTAATCCGTCATATTTGTCGTTAAATTCGAATACACAAAATTTATGTTTCATTTTAACATTAAATGTTCTCGGTAAGGGTATATTGGCTACGAATTGGTGTAGCGTTGTTTGGTGGGCTGTTTTAATTTTAAATGGTTCTCTTTCTACATAATCTAAATAGTGTTTGTGTACGGTTCTGGGGCTAATTAATGTTTTTGATGATCCGGTGTCGATTAATAGTTTGAATTTGGCGTGGGGTATTTCTATGTATGGTAATACTAAGTGATTTATGTTATTTAAGTTTATTAAGTTTGGTTGTCTATGAATGGGTCCATTTGAAAAATTGAGTTCGAGTTTTCTTCGTCGTACTCCTCGTAAGTTTCGTATTGTTCGTCACGTTCGTAAGTTTCTGCATGGTTTGGTTCATTGTTTGTAGGTGTCTCAATGTAATTATTCTGGTCAGTGTCAAATTTTTCTATTTCTTGATGGAATAATTCCTCTGATGTAAAATTGCGTTTCTGATGAGGGTTTGGTCGGATATGTGTTATTTTTGTATTTTGTCTGGTGTTACCAGATGAGGTATCCATTGGTGTTGGCTTGTAATAATTATTAGGGTTGTTATTATTATTAGTCATTGGTGTATTTCTATTGGGGTTTGCGTTGAATGCTGGTCTTTGTTGGTTTAAGTTTTGATTAAATCTTGGTTGGAATGCGGGTTTCGTAAAAGTTGGGTTAAATGTTGGTTTTGAAAAATGTTTATATTGCTTATTAAAATTGGTATTGTTGAAACTTGGGTTATTACTTCGCGGTTGACTTGTTTGTGCGTTAAAGGGTCTGAATTTTTGTTGAGGGATTGTTTGTCTTGCAGCTTGTATAGTTTTTATTGGTGAATAACTTTTATTCACGTTGGGGTTGTATAGTCTGTTGCGGTAATACATTACGTTTTCTTCTTCTATTACTAGGCTCATAGTTTCTTCTAGATTTTGGGGTCGTTGGAATCTGATTTTATCCGATAGTCGTTCTGGTAAGGCGTTTATATACGTGTTCAGTGCCATTTCGTCATACATTTTTGTTTTTAAATGTCTAACGTTTTGATCGGGTTTTTCGATTTTTAATTTTGTTAAAATTAAACTTCTCACGTCTTGGCATTTCATTCCGAATTGGTAGGGGGATTGATTGTGTTCCATTCTAAGGTTTATTAGATCTCGTACCAGGCATTTTATGTTACGTTGGTCTCCAAAATATGCAATTAGTAGCTGTTTAAACTGTTCCCATTCCTGTAAATCGTCCCTACTGGCGATTAAGGTTAGTGCCCTTCCGGTTAGTTTACTTATTACCAAGCGTATAAGCAATGAATTTCTTTGGTCATCTCCGGGTTTGTAGAAGGTTTTTAGGAACATTTCGGCTGCTCCAATGAAATTTGAGAGATGGGTCTGTGTGCCCTCAAATGTCTGTATTGTCTCTAAATAGAGTCGCATGTCTGTGTTACTCATGTTGGTTAAGGGTTGTTTTCGATTTTGGGAAATTTTTAAAAAAATTTTTTTTTTTTTGAATTAAGCTTTATTTCGCTATTTGTATTGTTATTCTCGCTTCGGATTTACTGATTTTCCGTTTGGGTTGTAAAATTTCAAATTTTGTAGAATTTGGGGTTGATTTTCTATTTGTAACGTTAATTATGCTTGGGATGTATTAATTTTTCTTTTGGATTAAATAATTTCGAATTTTGTAAAAATTGGGGTTGATTTTCTATTTGTAACGTTAATTATGCTTGGGATGTATTAATTTTTCTTTTGGATTAAATAATTTCGAATTTTGTAAAAATTGGGGATGATTTTCCTATTTGAAACGTTAATTTTGCTTTAGTTTTATTAATTTTCCTTTTAGATTGAATAATTTTGAATTTTGTAAAAATTGGGGATGATTTTCCTATTTGAAACGTTAATTTTGCTTTAGTTTTATTAATTTTCCTTTTAGGTTAGGTGAATTCAAATTTTGTAAAGATTGAGATTTATTTTGCTATTTTCGGCGTTATTTTTAGTTTGGAATTGTTAATTTTCAGTAAGTAAAAAATTTGGTAAAAATTGAGGTTAATTTCGTACTTGTAATATTAATTTTGGTTTGGATTTATTAATTTTAAGTTTAGACTGCGTCGAGTTATTTTTAAAATCGTAGTCGCTGATATTTATTTTTAATTATACAGTGCGGTGATGTACTTGTGAGATCTGTATTCAATAATGTTTAATTTAATTACCGTAGTCTTGGATTTGCTTGTTTTTTATCTTTCTGAAGAATAGTTTCTCTCGGTATTTACTCTGTTTTGCGTTAGTTCAGTTCTGTTAACTCGTAATTAATACTCTTTCCGTGGGTTTTACTGAGTTGCGTAAACGTACAGTTCGTCTGTCTTGTATTCTAATTATGACTTGAGGTTAATTACTTCTGCACTTTATTGTTGAAATTGAATACTTAAGTTGTAATCTTTGTTATTTAGTCACGTACGTTGAGGTAATTGCACTTACAGGTGTTAATAGGAATCAAACACTTCACTTTGGTACTCGCTAATGCTTGCATAAAGTGTTACGTCTATTTATTTTTAGATATCTCGGTGATGACTTGTAATTGAATCTCTCCGTAATGTTAGTTTTCAGCGTTTTAATTAAAGCTTCTTATGATGACCGTTTTACTGCACTTTATAATTGATGAGTAATTTTTAATTGAAAAACGTTTTAGCTTTTTATTCAGTGTTTGTTGCAATTGTACACGTTTTTATGGATTAATTACTTGTAAGTATTAAATGCAAAACTGCATTGCTTTATTATTCCGTGATGGATTTAATTACTTATGATGCGAATTGCGTTGTTGAAAGTTAAACTTTAGTACTGTGTAAAGATTCTGAAAGCGATTCCTCTGAGGTTTTATTTGTATAATAAGGATGCTTTCTTCGCGTATTTTGCTTATCTTAGGTGGTTTTGGGTTACGGTAGTTTTAAATTACCGTAGTTTCAATTATTGCAGAGTGTTTTTGCTGTGATTTATTCAGTATTATAGAGGTAAGTGTTTTATATAATCGTTTTTTGTGATTGCTTTAAAGGATTAGCTTTAGCTTTGAAATTAATTTTGCGTTCTGTGTTTTTATTTTACCGGATTGAAAACGTGCTTTTGAATCGCGTTGGTTAATGTTTCTTATTTTGGTGTTAGTGAATGTGCGCCCGTTATTTTTGGATTATTTTTGTTCTAATAATTGTGGTAAGAATCTCTTTTAAATTCAATTCTTATTTGTTTTTTAAGAAAATCTCTTTGTAAATAATCAGGTCTCTTTTTTGCTTTTTAAGAAAATCTCTTTTTAAAATTCAAGTCTCATAGAATGTTATACAGTCTCGTTTTTTTTGGAAATAATTCACTTTGTAATTATTTTCAAAACAATATTTATAAAATAAAATTCATAAAACAGTAATAATAAATGGTAATCAATAATTATAATACTAGCATATATCAATTGTAGTTTTTGGTTAAAAAAAAGGTATGGAAATGAACTTACATTAATTTCATCTGTTTCTTTGGTGGGTTCGATCGATGCTGTATCTTGTCCACCTTGGTTTGTTTGTTGGCCTCAGACGATTTTTGTTCTTTGTCCAACTTGGTTTGTTGCTGTATTTAGACTATGCTTGTTCTTCCTCCAACTTGGTTTGGGTTCTGCCAAAATTTCGAATTAAAATTCTTGGTCACCAATCTTCCGATTTTTGGATTTTCAGTGCCCTTTTGACATCCGTTACGACTGCGCCAGTTAAAGTTCGGGCCTTTGGAGCTGGTTTTTTAAAAAAAACTTCGATACTTTAACAAATTTATTTGAAATTAAAATTTAGATAACTTGTACATAATACTAAAAAATAATTATTGTACTAGTGAGTAGCTTGAACAACGAAGTATGGAGTTCGAAGACTGACTCGGTTGAGTAGCTCAAACAACGAAGTATGGAATTTGAAGACTGACTGCCGGGCATTGAGCTCCCGGGCCTTTTATAATAACCTGCCCCTCACACGGCTTGTGGGAACTTGCAGATCTCATGTCTGCTTTACACTTTGTTACAATGTATCAATCTTAATTCTAAGTAACTGCGGTATGTTGACCGCCTGTGACCTGCCACCTGCAGTATCACTGCCCTCTCGGATGCAAAGTTGCATTCCGTTCTCATGAACTGTCGATAACCTCTCTGGGTTATCCTTGTGTTACAATGTTGCATTGAACTTATACTTTATTTAACAATTTCTAATAATTCCTATTAGATTCAATATATCAATATATATAGGTAATTGGGGGATACATAACTAGCGCAACAACAAAACCCGCCCAAACAAAGCCAGTAACAGATACGCACGTGATTAGCCGACGAACATAAAGCACACACCAATCTCCAGCCTGCTGTTCTTCCTACTAGAGCAATGCAGGATCCACCGCATCAGAAATTTCCGGTCGCATCAAACATCCAAGAGGATTTAACTTTCAAAGAGATTACTGCACCCTCCCTTTTCACTTCGCACCTGCTTTTCTATTCGAATTTTAAGTTTGTTTTAATAAACTTCGACGGATATCTTTTTGCTACATCAAGAAAGCAACACCGCCCGGACACAACGTTACTGCATATAGTTTTTGTATAGTGGACGTTCGTACAGTGGAAGTAAACTTGGCCTCTGTCTTCTAAAATGATCCTAGACGCCGACTAATCAGGTGCATTGCATCACGAAGTGTACGTTTTATAAAATTTACTTCTGTTAGTGCAAAAACCATCGCGACACACCACGAATTTTAATTAGAATACATTAATTTGTTGTTTGTAACTTTGATGTTGTTAATATTTCATTGTTCCTTAACTAGCTTTAAATCTTTCGAATCTTGCTGAAATAAAGTGGTTGTTTCTAGTGGAGCGATATTCGTAGATGATGCGCATGTGGCTAATATCGATATATTATTGTTAGGGTTTTCAACACCGCTGAAGGTTTTTCAAATTACACTTCTTTATTCTGTTCAATACATCTAACTATACGTAAATATTGTAACAAATTTTATTACGCCCTCATATTCTTGCATTAATTTATGCAATAATTTTCAATATAAATCATTTGAGGGATTTTTTTAATGTTTTTGTCGATAGAATAATATAAGACAATTTTATTTAATAGCTGGTTTTATATATACGCCGTTCTATTTCAAATAATTGACATATGTTTGTAATCTGTATGTTCTAAAACGTAAATAGTGAATTGAACTTGTATGTAGGTAATACTATTTATTCGTGTGTAGTTCAGATGTTGTAATTCATCGTCAAAATACTTCTTTGTTCGTATTCGCGGAGGAATATAGCACCAATTGAGAAGTGACATGAAATGTAAACGTGATGTTGAGTTTTAGTTTTTACTCTGAACGTAGCGGGGCTTGGTTAGTTCCCGGTCCCTGAGACTGGTGTTGAGTTGTGCGGTCAGTCGATCGAGTGGAGTTCGGTTTCCACACATTGGAAGAATGGGGTTGTCGGTTATTCACTAGCAAGCGGGAATTGTTTGGATGTGGGATGCTCTTAATTTGGTTCCGGATAGGATGTTGGCTGGTGCAAATTATAGTGCTGGTTGGTTGTTGTTTTCGCTGTCGTTTGGTTGGATTGGACAACGATGGCCGTCGCAGCTGTTGATGAATGCCAACTGATTAGATGGAAATTCGTTCCTGCGTCGATTTGTTTATGTTGGAGCATTTGTTCTGTAGAGCGGGGTTGGTTTGTGGAGGTATATTTGTCTGATAATTGTAGTCGTTTTGTTGGGCTGAATCGTTTGTAGTGTATGTAAATGCAGACATTAGTTGTGTTGTTGTTTATGCAATGCGTAGGTTGAAACTCATGCTTCAACCTGTGTTTGGAGAATTTTTCTGTTGGTTGAATAAGTTCTGGTTTCCGTAAAGTTACATGTTTTAATAACATTTGTTGTTCTGATTAATTGAATTACAGATTGTGTTGTGCATCTGTTGCTGGATGGGCTTATGTGTTGAATTTATAATGCCTGTATACAAAACAAACTTGCTAAGAGCTTTTTTGTAGTGCTGTAAATGGAGAAAACAAATTATACTTAAGTCAAAGTAATTCTTGCACTTGTTCTTATATTGTAAAATTGAAGTTCTAATAAAAATTAAAGTTTAAACTAATAGATGCTGATTTGAAACTTGACGCCGATCCACTAAATGTGGTTTGTTCTCTTTGAGATAGTTTGCAAATTCCAAAAAATTGCGCGCGTAATGTGCATAAGTATCTATTAGTAGAGTATTTATATAATCTTAGGCTGTTAACACGATCTAACGTGTAATAAAATTATTAATTTGATAGAAGTTGAGTTAACGTGTTATTTTAGTTAAACGGAATTGGAACATTATTTGTTTAATGGAAAGGCGTTTTCATCGTGAGGGCATATAGCATCATCTCGTAAACATCCAACGTCGTAAACTCGAACAAATCCCAGAAAAAGCTCAAATTATGTAAATACTTGTTTGCATAGAGAAGCGTATTTGGGAAGACGCTAAGTGGATGCATTATAAATGCATAAAGATATGATTTTTAAGGGGTTTTTGGTCTATATTATATAAAGTTAATAGCGTTCTTATATACAATTAGTGGTATTTCACTATATTCCGCGCGTAAGTGGACGTTTTTCAAAGAGCTTCATCCACGAAGTACTCAATTGTGTAACGATTACAAGTATATGCGTACTTATTATAAAAGATTTTCATGTTTGCCTTTAATAAAACGGTTCGTGTACTGATACTCTATGAAGAATTGAAGTTGTGGTTGGAAAGCGCATTGAATTTCATTTTGCCGCGCATATTTTAATTTTCATATTTTCATATAACCTTCAACAAAAACGCATTGATTAAGTTCGCAACGAATTTAAATTCAAACGAAAGAGCGTATTCAATATAAATATCAATCGATATTCAAAGAAAAAGTAACGATTTCATTGAACATATTGTGGCATAATCCAGTACTAAAATGGAACATATAAGTAAACGACATCGTTCAATTAAGGCGAGTTTAGCTACAAAGTCGTAAAGATAAAATTAGATTAGGTACAATCATAAATCTTGAATATTGATAAGATTAGGAGCGACATTAACTAATTAGTTTAGTTCGAATTTGTTAGAACACGATAAATCTGAATGTTGCATCATTCGTAAAAATTCTAGATGTTTACGCAAAAAGACAAGCCCACTTAAAGGACCAATCCGAACATGGAAACAGCAACTAGAGTCACTTCGAAATTTCTAGGAGCGCGACGTTACAAGAGGTTCGCTCTTTATAAATCAAATAGATGCGCGAATGAAATTAGTTCATCAATTGCTATTCAAACTTCACCATGCTAATTTTATAATACGTAGTATTTGGTAGTGAAAGTTATAGTGACAGACGGGTTCACTAAAACGTTAAAAGATCATTGTAACTCGAAAGTGTAGATAATTACAATGTTTTTAAATATGAAAATGTATTAAAAATTAATGGAAACTAACGTAACAGTCTCATTAAATGCAATGGTCTGTTACACGTTATATGAAGCAATTTGCATGTAAAAGCGTACCTGTAAAACAACTTGAGCGGTTTTGGGAGCTGTAACTGGGAATTATGGTCTGAAGAAAACAACAAACAGATTTTTAAGTTAAAAAATTATATTGTTTAAAATTTTTAAAAACGACACAGCTATTAATTAGTTAAGGTATATGATAAGATGTTTTGCTTTGTATGCAAGTTTTTGTGATAGTGGTATGTACAAGTCGATAAATTGATTTGAAGGGTGGCATGCCTTTGGCGCAGGTTTTGTCAGTGTATAAATAAACCTAACTCATCAGAATGTTTAAATCCTACTTTATGTGGCTGGATATTGAATTATCAGATTTTTCGTGATATATTTTATACATAATAAGAAAATTAAGAGATTAAGGTTTGTGAGTGCTCTTCTTAATTAGAAATAAATTTGTACTCTATTCTTAGCTTAAGCAAGTGCTTATTCTGAAGTTATGTTTTTAGATTTAAGATATTGATCGTAAAGAAATGCTGTTGTGACTATTTTGGACTCTATTTTTAATATTTAAAATTTGTATTGAGAGGAAGTGGTTTTTCTTAGATATTACATGTAAAATATTGTTTGTTAAAAATAACAGTTGTGGACGTAGTAATTAATATTTGAAAAATTGTCTGTTAAAGGATATTACGTATCTTTTAAATTTGATATCTGATTCTAGTGGTTTTATTTTGGAGAGAACTAATCAAAACTAATTATACAACGGCAAATATATAACATTCATCTTTTATTGAGGTTCACTTAGAACCTTTTCTTTTTTTTCTTTTCATGGTGCCCCAACGTCAGGGCCATTTAATTCACAGCAATATATTTCAATTTCTACGTGTAAACTACATGTAAATTAAATTTTGAAATTTTTGTAATGATAGAGAATTTGTTATTTCGACTTGTATGTGTTTAACTTGGTCTTCATTTTTGGGTTACTAAAGTGAAATCAGCTGGAGGTCATTGCATTCAATTGAGAGTCTTTATGTTGGTACTATCAGGCTTCAGATACTCCGCGAAGGGCTTATACTTTTTATGCTGAGGTACAAAAAGTGTCTTCAAGTTATGCGATGTTATTAGCGGACAGTCTAATCGAACGGCTTTAGAAGAGATTCCATGGATCCAAAGTATGTGGTGTGTGGTGAGTTAACTTTGTGTATCATTTGTCTAATTGTCATTATTGCGATCCAGGGGTTTCCGCGTCATTCCTTGCGATGGTTTCCTATGTACAATTTTTTAACTAGATGCGGTGGCGCTATCCCTTTTATCTTTTTTAACTTACGACGGTCTCATGCTCCTGTGAAGTTTAATCACTCAGTCGGCTCTCGTATCTCGGAGGTGTCCTTTCTAGAACCTTTGTAATCATTTCTTTACCGTGGGTTTATCTATATCCACAGGAAAGCCTCGTATATTTTTAAGAGTTAGTTTTCTTATTAACCTATCAACTTTTCGTTAAACTTTACTTACTTTTTTTGCACAAGCCAAGAGTGTTTGTGCTCAGTAAAATATTTTTATTGCTATGTACATTGAAACCTACCGGAAGTCGGTACATGACTTCATAATTGTCAATAATTACTAACAATAATTATTACAATAAGGTCTTTCATAACGCGACTAATACACTGCATTGATCACTAATTTAACTACGTATGTTACCGCACAATTATTTACATAAACAGTAGTCGGCTAACTGTTATACCTTAATTTATATAAACACTACGAGGGTAGGGTGAAAAGTTCTTGGCCTACAATGAAAGACTGCAATTTTCAGTAAAATAAATGATTTTATTTTTCGACATAATCCCCCTTAACTTCAACACACTTGGTCCAGCGTTTCTCCAACATCAGTATTCCTTCCCGGAAGTGAGAGTCTGGAAGGCTGTGAAAATATTCGTCTACCGCCTTCTCAATTTCTTCATTGGACATAAAGCGCTTCCCAGAAACAAATTTCTTCAAGTTTGGGAACAGATAGAAGTCTGAGAGCGTCAAATCAGGGGAATAGGGGGGATTGCCGAGCAAGTCGTACCCCAAATCCGTCAATTTTCCCATCGCCAACGCACCCTTGTGTGCAGGTGCGTTATCTTGGTGAAAGATGATTTTTTTGTTCTTCAAGCCAGGTTTCTTCTCGCGAATTTTGGCATCCACTGGTCATGAAGGGTGGAGTAGTATTGCCCTGTAATTGTTCTGTCTTTTTCAAGGTAACCTATTAATAGGATCTTTTTGGCATCTCAAAACACGCTATGCGGCACCCATCTTGCGCAGAGCTTTCGCATCCCTAACTCTTTGTGCAAGATGTTTCGCACCCTTTCGTCCGATATCCCTACAGCCTCAGCTATCTTCTTCACCTTCACTCGCTTATCGTCCAACACGATATTATGCACTTTTTCGATCGTTTCCGGTGTGGTTGCGGTTTTTGGTCATCCTTCACGTGGGTCATCTTAGAGAGACGTGCGACCACGTTTAAATTCAGTTGCCCACTTTTTAACGGTTGACAGGGAAGGGGCAGAGTCTCCGTAAACTTTTGTCAATTTCGGATTAATTCCCCTAGGGGTAAATCCGTCCAAAACGAAGAATTTTATGACCGCACGATTTTCAAGTTTATCCATCTTAAGAAAACACGCATAAGACGTCTGCTTGAAAAAATTCGTGTAAACAAACTACTTGAGATAACAAGTTGAAACTTGTCATACGAACTAATGACATGTGCACGAAGGCGGAAAGCACAAATTTTTGCTGATTGGAACGCCATCTCTGTGTCAGGTCGAGAACTTTTCACCTTATTCTCGTAAGCGTGTTTATTTTAACAACTCTATCCAATAATTTATTTCATAGTACTTGTGGACTGACATAAGCAGCGACGCCATTCATATGTGACCACATGCCTTTGTTATCTTTCTATAAATTTGTTTTATTCCTATCAGTGCTCTAATTACCTCCAGTACCTGTCACTCAGTCCATCGTTCGCTTAATGGCTTTATCCATCTCATTTCTGGACGGCAGTTTTATAGAGTTTATTTGTGTTTTTAACTTTACGTAACGGTGTTAGGTTCATATTACCATAAGAATACGTAGCTTAAAATGAATTCGTAACTAAACTACTTCGAAAATTCACAAATATGAATTCTTTTTAAAATAACTATGCATATAAGTTACAGCTCCATAGCAGTGGCTACAGATGGTGCATCTAGTCCAAAACTTTAAACAAATTAAAATTTTACCTTGTACATTCAAGAACACATTTGTCTTATTCAGATTAATTTACTTCGCCCTCATATGTGTTCATACCTTCTGCAAGCGTTCTAATTGCTAAATGAAGACCTATATAAATGAAGGGATTTGTTTTTCGCAGATAATAAAAAACACACTAAGAAGCTAAGAAGATTTATCATTCCTAATGTGGCGTTGGATCTGATATGAACAGCATTAGCGAAGAAAGCCAGAACTACCAATTTTACTTGCTGAAAAATCTGTTTATTTGAAATGTTTTGAAAGCGCATAATCTTTACTTTTAGAGAAGCAGTGAAACGGCGTTTTCAGGAATACAATTCAGTTCAACAAAAAGGCAAGCGGATGCTTAATGGTATTTTAGTTTTCAACCGAAAAGTAAAGCACAAAAATTCTACGTTTGTTTGAACTACTATCAGAGCGATTTGCGTATCCTTTTTTAAATAGAGTTAACATTGAGTGGCAATCTCATCATCACTTTCTGAAAAATGCGTTATAAAGTGTTTTTGTCTCATCTGTTAGGGTTATGTAGTTATCGTCTGTTAACATTAACGACGGCGCCATTTGTAAGTTCCACAGAGCCTGCGTTTATTGCAGTACTGCACTAAAAGTTCTAATTACATTGAACAATAAATTGTAATTTTCATTTTTGTCTCCTCAGATGCGATGGGTGCTTCTTATAGGATTTAACCCGTTGATTACGAACCTGTTAACAGAATTTTCTATCACCCTCCAGTCAAAATTATTCATGTTTTTATACTGGAACGTTTTATTATATAATGTTTACATTTGTTATAATACAAATTGTCCATACCACGTTACTACCGAATCTCAATATTCTTTTGCACGTGATTTTCGTTTGTAGGGTACCTCTGGAGCAGCCCTAATTAGGTTGCAATAATCTGCGAGCATTGTGGGGCTCTACTTCCCTTGGGATCGTTTTTCACAATACATTGCATTGGGGAAACTTTACCATGCTCGCCACTCACAGACCCTAGGTTTTGCAAGGCAAAAGTTCACATGCGATTGGAGAAAATGAATCTTCGAAGACATGTTGCAACTCATATCGTTGTATGTAGAAATTAGAAGATTCACAATTTGTTCGTAATTTTTAGACTTTTTATTTTCCAAGAAATTGGAACACGTCTCTTTAAATGGTACCCACGCGCAGCCTCAATCTAGGTTTTGAATCGAATATACTCTCTTTTATTAGGTGACGAATTTTCGATCTTATTCAAATTCTTTCTTCTATGTTTACCTCAGTCTGGGAAACTTCTCTCTCAGACATTGGAATCTTTCATCGTATATTGATAAAGTTTTTCATCAGTCTCCGTTTTATGCACAGTGGTGCCAAAGCTTTCTTTTTATGAACAAGAGAATAATTTATAAATTTCTTTCTCCAGCAACAAGTTCTTGCATTTTCCAGTATTTTACAAAGTAGTGTTTATTCTTTGCTGTATTGTCCCATTCGCAGAGAAGGCATCGCTATTTGCATTCTAAGCAAAAGTGCAATGACTTATATATCACCAACATATGAATTAGGTAAAAGACTGTAGAAACTACCCAGAAGCAGATATAGACACTGACCACAACATCGTGATTATGAAGGCCGCTCTTAAATTTAAAAATTTGAAAAAAAAGAAAGGAAGAAGGCACTTTGACTTCAAAAAACTTAAAGATAGAGATATCCACAAAAGATTTGAAAAAGTTAAATGAATAAGGAAGTAGAAACAAGATGGAATAACATTAACAGCTTAGACATGGCGGCCAGAGACAAAAAAAAAATAAGAAACCATGGACAACAAAGGATATCCTGAATTTAATAGAAGAAAGACGAAAATACAAAAATAAACCAGACAAAGCAGGAAAACAGAGATACAAAGTCATAAAATGGGAAATTATTCTCAAATGCAAGAAAGCTAAAGAACAATGGATTGATGAAAAGTGAAAAGAGGTACAAAAACTAGGATGGAAATAGAAAAGTAAGACAAAGCATGCAGACTATTTTGAATGAATTTTATCTATATAAAACAGTATAGCAAAAATACAAGGGGCGCAGAAGGAGACATCATTATAAAAAATGTAGAGAAACTGGTAGGATGGCAAGGATATATAGAGAATTTATAAGCAAGAGAGGAACTAACAGCACTAGTACAGGAATCCTACGTTGAAAAGGATTACTTGAGATATCCTATACTTAGAGATGAGTTTGAATAGCATTAAAGGGTCTGAAAAATAATAAGACACCAGGTATAGATAAGGTGCAGGCAGAAACTCTAAAAGCTGCTGGACAGTCGCTGGTTAGGCAGTAACAGAACGTCTCTTTCAACTTGTAAGTTATATTTATGAGACAGGCGAGATACCCAAAGATTTAAAACATAACATCATAGTCACTATACCAAAAAAGAGAGGCGCGGATAGATGTGAAAACTTTCGAACAATAAGTTTGACAGCACACGTGTCAAAAATATTAACTAGAATTGTACTAAGACGAATGGAAAAACGGGCTGTAGAAATACTAGGGAGAAGATAAATTTGGTTGTAGGCGAAGCAGGGGAACACGGGAGACTGTTTTAGCTGTGCGAGTGATAATTGAAAAAAGAATAGAAAAAGGAGAAAGCATTCTACAATGTAAAATGGAGAAATAAGTTCGAAATACTCAAAAAGATTGGAATAAGTTTTAGGGATAGACGGATAATACATAGTTTGTACAAAGAGCAAACAGCGGTAATCGAATCAGAGCAGGAACTAAGAGAAGTAAATATTAGGAAAGGAGTGAGACAGGGATTTGCCCTATCCACGTCAAATGCAGGAAGACATTTGGAATTATTATGCAGGTACAAAAGACTGATATGATTAGATTTGCAGATAATACAGCGGTATTATCATTTAGGCGGCTCCGTGGTGTAATTGGTATGCGTGTGACTACTACGTCTAAGGTCCCGGGTTAGAATCCCGACACGGTCCGCTTGAAAAATGTTAGACGAGCACTTTTCACAAAAATACGCCCTCGCTTGGATGAGAGGTAAAATGGAGGTCCCGTGAGTTGCTTGGAACAGCAAGGGTTCGGCAAAATTCAAAATTTTTCAGGTAAAAAACTCGTTCTGATTCAGTCCAATCTCGAGGATCTTCTCCGCCGCTTGACTGGAAATTGCTTTCTTGATGTTATAAAAATGTATATGCTTCTTGGGCAATGGTTTGAACTCAGCTTCCATCCGTATTTAAGATTGGGGGACTATGCAAACCATGTCTTTTAGTCGCTTGGTAATCTGTTTTGTTATCATTAGTTAATTCACTCAAATACTCGCCAATCTCTTCCTTTTATTATACTGAATTTTACGATTTATTGCAGAGTTACATTGTTTAGAGCCGCTTTGTCGCTTAGTACTCTAGTCTGTTGTCATTTTCGACTTAGTTTTCTCGTTTCTGAAATACGGTTGTTGATTACTTGAACATAGTTATTTTCTTTTATTCTACGGGCAAGCTGGGATGTGTTGTCGTATGCTGCTAGTTGTATATTTTTGGCAAGCAATTGAGCTTTGTCATCTAATTGTTCTTTTGTTCTTAGTGAAACTGAAAGCTCGACTAGTTTCTCAAGTTGGATTTTGAATCTTTGCCAATTTGTCACCTAGTTAGTTAAGCTCGATGGATTTTCTTTTTGGGTTACTCTATTACTTGATGTAAGAAGTATGAGAGAATGACCAGAGTTCATATCCCAAGCTTGTTCAATTTAGCCATAATTTGTTGAGATATTCTTGATTACAAAGAAGTCTATGACATCAGGAATTTTATGCGAAGCATTTGGCCAATACGTTGGATTACCGGTTGGTAATACTTTACATTGGAGGAGTGTTGCTGCTGCTAAAAGTTATTTACCTTTAATTGTAGTTAATCTAGATCCCAGTGTGCTCTGCATTAAAGTCACCTTCAATGATGAATCAATTTCCTTAGTTATTGAGTCCACATATTGTTTTCTCTTTATAGCATGCCTCGGTGGACAAAATAATGCCCCAATCATTACATCAAATGATTTAGTTTTGATACAGCTGTGGCTTGTACTTCTATTGGTATCTATTGGTATCCTAATTCCTGATGGTGTAAGATGTATTTTTTTATGATAATTGCGCTTCCTCCTTTTGTTAGATTATTTTGGTCGATTATATGGTAAGCTTTCAATTCTTTAAATTTGATATATGACTCTCTTGCGAAATCGGTCTCAATTATGAGTCACACATCAATTTTTTCTACGCCAAGGATCGCTTGCAACTCTTACCGATGTTGTAGCAACCCATTGGCATTCCCTTAGAGTATTTTTAATTGGTTGTCCATGTTTAAGGCATCGCTTCAGGCATTATTCTATTTTGGAAATACGCTCATCCATTTTATTCAGCTTTCCCAATATTTATCAAAGCATAGTGTCAATGACTGGATTAGTTTCATTTGATTTCTTCTCATTGTGTTTATCTTTTTTGTCGGAAACTACTTGGCGGTGTCTTGTCACTGGCTCTGATTCCTTGATGTGTTGAGGCTGTGCTTGTTTTATATTGAGTAATCCTTTGAAACTGTGTGGGAACGCCCTGTTTCTTGAGTTGTTTACTTTTGATTTTTTGGATTTTTTTGCTATTATACAGTCGCGATAGATAGCTGGATGCTTTTCTCCACAGTGAACATACTTTGTTTTTTCATTAGGTTTTCCGCAATTCTCTGTGGTTTCTCAGTGCATTTCACACATCTGGGTTCTTTAGGAGAGTATTTCTAGGTATGCCCATAAGCTTCATACCGCGTGCGTTACTGCACTAATCTGGATTTTCGAATTAGCTAAATTTGCTCTTTATGCCTATGATATCGGTTTTATTATTTCTTAATGACAGCATGAACATGTTCAGTGGCTGTTTTGTTCTATACTTTAGATTTCTATTAGTTTCACGATTATACTTCTACTTCACATCTCCATCTTTATTTGATCAGGATGATGAGTTATTACGTTTTATTCGCGACGTTAATCACTGCATAACCCCGGACCTAATATATTGTGTGTTAAATTTAGTCGCAATTATTGTCGTCACTGGTAAAGCTAACAGTTTAAAATACCAGGGGCTTTGCTTATTCGCTGGAGCCAAGGGCAGCCTCAGCTCGTCTTCAGGTTTTGAGGATAGAGTGGGATTAGTTTCTTCTATGATTGACCAAATTCTGGCTGCGAAATGGGCGCACTTACACTTTTGCGGGTCACGAAATACGGCACGAACACTTCGCCTGGAATTAACGCTCACCCGCATTTAATACTGTTCGATACAGGGTCCCAAATCTCTTGTTTTAAAATGCGTCTTTCTCAGGAGCTTGTTGGTAACCCCTCCGTAGAAGGCTTCTCATGGTTAATCCCGTTAACCACATCACGTTTCTTTCCTTGAGAAACGATTGTTTGTGAGGGATTACACGCAATAAATTTGGGGTTATTGTCCTCTGGTCCGTGGGAAATTAGAATCATAAACTTAGACGTAATAACTTAATTAAACTTTGGATGGGAAAAAGTTTTCCTTTCTGGATTCAAAAATCCCGTAATCCTAATATTGAAATGAAACCTGATGCAGCCAAAAGGTGCAACAAAGTATTGTGTAGGTTGATTACCATTACTTTAATCGGGGGATTCTGTTTATTTTCATAGGAGAAGCACGAATATTCCTTATTAAAAAATATTATAAACAACTGAATTTGACTGGTGGTGTGTATTTACTTAGCACTCAAACAGGAAATATTAAATTTTTCTAAGTTTCTTATTGCTTTTTGCTACGCCATAAAATTCAAATCAGTTTCCCTTAAGAGTATCAGGCAATCCTCTTCCGCTAAGCGTGTTTAAATTTTTTTTTTTAATTTTTGATATGGAAAAATGTCATAGTTTTACTTCTTGATAGATATATTTATTGTTATCGATTCTACTACGCCTCTAGATTATCTAGTTATTGTGCTTAATGTAGTGATTGCAGCCAATTGCATCGTAATCAATTACTACTTCAGATTTACAATTGGTACTTGGTTTACTAAAACGGAGTGCTTTCAGATTCAGTAAAAGCATACATTGCTCGAGCAAGAGTAATTTATGGACTAGACCTTTTTACTTTCTATCACAAATTAGTTTTATGTAAGTCGCTCCATATATTCAGTTCACATGGTTTGTGTGTATAATATTTACAAATCTAGTCGTTTGACTTTTTGAAATGATATGTAGTATACCCAGATATTTTTGACGTCAGTGAAGTTAGCGGTTAGAAGTAGTAGCCAATTGCCAGCCTCATCAATGGACCACGCCCCTTCTACCAATTCCGGATAAAATACACGCCTATTTTTGTTCAATAACACTTAGCTCCGCCCTCATTCTTTCGTATAATACCACCTCCTGTAATTAAGAACGTTCTTATACAATGACTATCTTTCCTAAGAAAACTAAATCAGCGCTTTTGTAAATATATATATATGGCAAGTTGTGCCTTTTTATCAAATTTTCAGAATAACAAGTTGCGTTGCTGAATACCGTATTTCATGCAGATTATAAACTTATTACTTTTCTGTGATATATATCAATCAACTGACTTGTAAATACTCCCTGTATGTTTGTTGTGGTTTGTTTAGCATTCTTCTTAATCTTCTTTGGGAATTAAACCACTCATAGTTTTTAAAATTATCTTTATTTACGTTTCGATCCATGATCTAGGATCGTTGTCAAAAAAAATAAAAACTTCAAGTTTGACATTTATGACATAAATTGAAGGTGACTTTGATTTATTGATGTTCGAAATATTTGGTTTGAGTACACTACAACGATCCTAGGTCATGGATCGAAACGTAAATAAAATTAATTTATACAAACTATGAGTGGTTTAATTCCCAAAGAAGATTAAGAAGAATCAATCAACTGGTCGCCGCTGGTATTATTTTAACTTTTTTCTAGATTTATACGAGGCGCTTTTTTTAAGAAATCTACAATTACGTATACGTGTCCTTAGAATTCTATGTTCAAATACGAAACTTATTAATTTTTGTTTTAACAGTTTTAAGTGGCCGCTAGCACTTTAATTTATTCTGGATTAATACAAAAGCAGTGACTTTGTGAAGAAATCCACATTTAGGTATTAAGGCCTTCAGTACATGCGCGGCTGATTTTTAAGTTGTATACCCAAATAAAAATGTTATTATATTTTTCCTGAACCGTATTAAGTGGCCGCTTGCACTACTTTAATTTTTTTCTGGGTTAATACAAACGCAGCGAACCTGTACAGAAATCTACATATAGATATCAATGCCATTAGTGCACGGCAGATTTTTAAGTTCCATGTCCAAATAAAAAAGTTATTAATTTTTTCCTGAACTGTCGTCAGCACAACTTTAATTTTTTATGGGTTAATATGCAGCGAATTTCTAAAAAAAAATCTACATTTAGGTATTAAGGCCATTAGTACATACGCGGCTGATTTATTAGTTACATACCCAAAAAGTAATTAACCTATCCTAAACTGTATCAAGTGGCCGCGAGCACTACTTTGATTTTTTATCTGGATTAATACTAAAGCTTCGAATTTGTAAAAAATCTACATCTAGGTATCAACGCCATTAGTACATTCGCGGAAGATTTTCAAGTTGCATGCCCAAATAAAAAAAACTATTAATTTATCCTGAACCGTATCGTGGTCGCTAGTACTACTTTAATTTTTTTCTGGGTTAATACAAATGTAGCGAATTTGTAAAAATCTACATTTAGGTATTAAGGCCATCGGTATATATGCAACAGATTTATAAGTTCCATGCCCAAATAAAAAGTTATCAAGTTGATCTTTAGCCGTATCAAGTGGCCGCGTATGTACTGCTGGCCTTAATATCTAAATGTAGATTTCTTTACAAATTTACTGCTTTTGTATCAATCCAGAAATAATTAAAGTGGTCTGGCGGCCACTTAATACGGTTTAGGAAAAAATTAATAACTTTCTTATTTGAATTTTAATATAAAAATCTGCCGCGTATGCACTAAGAACACGTATATGCGAATGTAAATTTTTGGCAAAAGCGCTTCTTGCATAAACCTAAAAAATAGTTCAAGTAAGACTAGCGGCGACCAGTTGATATATAGCACAGAAAAATTAATAAGTTTGTAATATGTGCGAAATTTGTTATGCAGCAACTTCATTCTGAAGATTTGATAAAAGGCACGACTTGCCATAGATATTTACAAAAGCGCTTATTTAATTTTCTTAAGAAAAATAATTATTGCATAAGAGCGTTCGTTCCTACTGGAGATTGTATTATACGAAAGAATTAAGGCGGAGGTAAGTGATGTTTGATTAAAATAGGCGTGTCTTATGCTGGATGGGTGAGGGGTGGGGCGTGGCTCATTAAGAAGGTGGGCAATTTGCTGTTATTTCTAGCCGGTAACTTCACTAACGTTAGTTTTGGTGAAGGGGTTTCCGATTTTTGATGGGCTGAAGACGTAATTACGGTAAAAATACTCCCTAGAAAATACCTCGAACAAAAGATTAGAATTGGAATGCGAAAGATTAAAACTAATAGTATGAAGAACTAGGTGAGGTGCGAAAGAGGTGCTCATGTTTTCCACTTCCGTCTACTTAGGTTTCTTTTCGTCCTTAGTACCAGTGCCACAATTTGCAGAAATTTCTTTTTGTGATGTTCCACGGTACAATTCTCGAATCCATAACTCCACCCAAATTCTGTCTAAATTATTGTTTGTTGGTTCATAAAACTAACGTTTCCTTCAGTGTTATTAAAGAAATCCTTGGAAATTTGCAAATTATGCAAAGAAACAAGACCGTTGTTTTAAGTAGGGCACATAAAAGGATGCTAACGGTAAGCGTTCTCCTACGTAAAATGCGGATGTATCCAAACGATTAATTTAAATACCTTCTTAAACTATGTTAAATTTATTTCATATAAATTGAATTTATAGTTGAAGCTTCCTACTTATTTCTTCCTTGAATTTTGCATCGATGTCTCAATGGCTTGCAAGTGTTACAATTGGAAGATACGTAAACCCTAATTAATATATCTCGTACATCCAAGAACATATTTGTTTTAAATGGGATTAATTATTTGGTGTAATATACAGAGTAAGCTCTTCATATGTCCCACAGGGGTTAATGTTGAATGGGCAAATACTATACAGCTACGCTAATCCATCTTGAATACTGCAATACAAACATCCTACGTTAAATCCCCTAATACTAAATTAATACGTGTGTAAATGAGGGATTTTGGTTTTCACGTACATAATGAAAAACACTACTATGGTAAGCAGATTTATCATCCCTTGTGTGACATTTGATGTATGAGGTAAGACTGGAGAAACCGCAAATGACTAATTTTGTTTACCGTAAAATACTGTTAACGGGATTGGTTTCAAGAGGCGCCATTTTAATGCGGAAAATAAGTTTTTGGGAATAATATTGTAAGAGACCAGTTACTTTATTATCTGGTCATGTTCAAGTTTCAGTTATATTCTAAAAACTTCTCTTTTATTAAAATTATTTTTATTTTTATTTCTAGTTACATTGTCCCCTACATATAACTTAAGCTGATTCTCTTCTTTTCTTTTCACTTTATTTTTCAATTATGTACACAGTACAAGTGTATCTGTAGTCGTCATACCCTCTCAATTTTCTTGCTGTTTGATTGCTCCTTTCATTTTACATAATTTTAAATGTCTTCTGGTTATACCCTCTTTTTTAAAAATCTGTTTTATTTGATTGCTGTTATACAACTGGCTTATTCGAAAAACCAACGATGAAAAGGACATGTTGGCCCACTCTTCTACGAACACGAGGCTACCGGAAATATCGTCATATTCTTTTAGAAATGTTAGAGACAAGGTTCAATTTCAATTAACCGATTCTGTTTTGAGGAAATTCCAAATATTTTATGTCCTTTCTCGTCTCTTACATGCTGGCCTTACTCTTTGTCAAGACAAGTGTCATTTCTGCTTTCTTGAGCTACGTTATCTTGGTTACCTCGTTAACCGGAATGGTCTCCTTGTTGACCCCGATAAAGTTTCTGCAATCCTTAAGAACCCTCTTCCCTTCGCTGTTTCCGCAGTCCGTCAACCGATGGCATGGCCAGTTGGTACCGTCGTTTCATCCCGAATTTTGCCACCCTCGCAGCTCCGCTTTCTAACCTGACCCGCAAAAACACCCCTTTCTCCTGGACCCCCCGATTGTGAATATGCCTACCTTTCCCGTAAACAACACCTAATATCTGCCCCCATCCTTTTCTGTCCTGATTTTACCGTACCCTTCACCATCCAAACTGACGCCTCTCGCTTCGGTTTGGGCGCCATCCTTAGCCAATCCCATCCCGACGGCGAAAAGGTCGTAAGCTATATCAGTCGGTCACTCACTAAACCTGAGCGCAACTACTCAGTTACTGATAAGGAGTGTCTGGCGGTGATGTGGGCGATTGAGAAGTTTCGTCCTTACGTCGAGGGTTCCCATTTTACCGTTATCACTAATCACCACTCCCTCTTTTGGCTCAATAAACTCCTTCCGGTCGCTTAGCCCGTTGGTTCCTCCCCCTCCAGCAATATGATTTTGCCATTATTCACCGTAAGGGCAAATATCATGTTGTTCCTGATACCCTTTCTCGTTCTGTTCCGGTTCTTGAACCAATTGCCATTTCCGCAGTCACCTCTCTCGAAGTCTCCCTTCCTACTCCGGATCCCTGGTACAACGCCATGCTCCAAAAAGTTTCTAACGCCGTTACACGTTATCCTTCCTGGTCCGTAGTGGACCATGTCCTTTTCCGTCGTCACAAAACTTTTGTCGCTGCCGATTCTCTGGACGATTGGAAGATCGTCGTACCTTCGGAACAGCGTAAAAATCTGATATACCTCTATCACGATCCTCCTACTTTCGGTTATTGTGGCGTGACCAAAACTTCTGCTCGTTTCCTTCAAAAATATTTCTGGCCCTGTTTCACAGCTGACGTCGCACGCTACATCCGACGTTGTCCGATTTGTGCTCACAAAGTGGAACAGTTACCTCCTCCTGGTTTATTCACTCCTAGAGCCAAACCACCTTATCACTGGCAAGTCCTTTCCTGCGACATAGTAGGTCCTCTTCCTCGTTCCACTCGTGGTCACTCCTATATTCTTGTAGTGACTGATTATTTTACTAGGTTTTCTCTTTTCTTTGCTTTACGTACAGCCACTGCACAGTCCGTCACCAAAGTCCTCGAAGAACAAGTCTTCCTTATTTTCGGTATCCCGCAATATCTTATCACAGATAACGGTGTTCAAGTCCGTAGCCATCAGCTTGCTTCCTTGTGTGCCCGTTGCTCACTCCAAAATTCTTTTCACCGCCCGCTACCATCCCCAAGCCAATCCTGCTGAACGTGTTACCGTTTCCTCAAAACTATGATTGCTTCCTATGTGCGCGACGACCAGCGTCATTGGGATGTGAACCTTTCAAAAATTTCTTGTGCAATCCGCACCTCCAAACACAGAATCATAGGCTGCACTCCGTTCTTCGCTCTATTTTTTCATGAGCCATATCCTTTCCGGCGATTAAGACAGTTGTCCGAAATAAACGACATGTACATTCCCGATCCAGAACATCCTTCACCAGATTCCGACCACTTTAAGAATATCCGTTCCCACATTCTCAAAAAACTTTCTGCCGGTTATCGAAAAATTTACAGCCACTTTAATCTCCGCGGTCGTCCTGTCTCTTATCAACTGGGCGATTCTGTTCGGCACCGTAATTTCGCTCTGTCCGACGCTTCCCGTCATTTTAACGCCGAACTTGCCCCTAGATTCATTGGTCCTTTTCCCATTTCTAGTCGCTTCTCCCTGGCATGGTAAAAATCTGAAACCTGCCCATCCGGACAATCCTAATGCCACCGATATCGCTCTGTTTTCCTTCTGGCGGCGTAAACGCCGTAAGCACAATATCTAGTTCTCGTGCCCCAGATTCTTATGCCCGCTTTGCTCTCCTTAGGTTTTGATTTTTGGGCGTTACGATTTTGTTTTACTTGGTTCTCCTTTTTTTTTCGCCCGTGTGGGTGCGGGAATAGATTAATCCCATGGCACGACCTGCCTGTCGTAAGAGACTACAGCGGTCAAACACATACACACGCGCACACTCTATACACGCATAACACATACACCCCCCCATCACACATACACATACAAATACGCACCCGCTAACACCTACATAACTATAGTGGATTTCTGTTTTATTTTTTTTATACGATTTTAGTTTTTTAAGTTTTGTACTTGGTGCTGGTATTATTTTCTTTTTTTCTCGTTCCTTTCGTTCCACTTTCTTTTCCCTATCCTTTTGCTGGTCTTCTTTCCTGTCGGTCCCTGGTCCGATTGTGTTTCGTTCATCCACTCCTGTGGTAGGTGCTTTCTAGTTCGTTTTTCTTTCTTTGGAAGCCACGACTTAGTGGACTCTAGAACTAGTTAGCTATTCTTTTTTTTGGTTCTTCAGTTACGATTCATGGGTACCACAGTTGATAGTACATCGTTTCTTTTACCAGCGTTCCTCCTCTCTTCCTCTCGTTCTCCCTTGTTGTTCATTTACATCCTCTATTATAGCCCCGCCGTCGAGGTACGCGAGATACTACGTCAGTTGGTAACAATATTAGATAATGTAAAAATGACGCGCAAATTATAGATGACGTCACACAATATGCAAATTATTGCAGCACAATTTAACAATTATACAAATTTTAAGGAAAACCCCCACGGGGTACTCACGTGAACATGTAGGGCTTCTTGCAGAATTACTCCATGATGGTCGGCGGCGGCTTCTCTAATCTTTCTCGGGCGTGGGCTGCTTCGCTGATCTTTCTCGGGCGAGGGTGATTGCTGGGCCCTGGTCGAATCCAAATTTAATCGTCGTCTTTCTATATGTAGGGAACTACAGGAACTGGTTTATAAGGAACGATAGTCAAGAGAAGGCAAAAAAGGGACCTACATAACAAAAAAAGATACGATAAGACACAAAAGACAACAACACTTTTCACATCTCGGAGGCTAGTTCAACACGTATCCGGAAATCACCCTTCCCCCCTTGACACACCACGTCGGCGCCGCGCAACGTACTATCTGAAGTGACGGAAATACGCGCACAAGTCTTTTTAAATTCATTGGCGCGAAATCCTTACAAATTAAAACTTATAAGAATGTTTACGGCCGATTTCGGCACGTAACACCTCGAGGCTTGATCTTTGGGTCCTGTTTTGGTTGGCACTGTTGGTTTTCTTCCTCGTTCCTTTTCTTTTTGAAGGTTAATAACCTTACTGTTTGTTTTGAGAAACATCCATCCGTTGACGACTCTGCAGTGCTGAGGTCGTCTTCCCTTCTTTTTCTCTTCTTTTTTCTCCCTTTCTATTATTGGTTCTTTGAGCCGATAAAAGTTTTTTGTGTTTTGTTGGGTGGTCCTTTTTTTAGTTTCTTTTGTTTTCGTAACGAGTTTTCTTTTAGTTTTAAGCGAATTTTTTTTGTTTGGTTGGTTTTTTGTTTGGTACTGCCCACTCCCGCACTTTTGCTTCCTTACCCGACCTTTTAATTTTGCTAGGGGGGGAGGGAGGATTTGTTACGTTTATTTTCGGCAATAATTGGTTATTTTATTTACATAAATTCCTTTTCTAGTATTAAATTCTCCAACAACATTCGATATATTGTACCTGTTCACATAAGCTCGCTTTACCATAATTTTCAGCTTCAATCCCCTGTTAATTCATTATCCGTTCGTATAAATTCCATGTCTGTTGTTAAATCTTTCCGCATAATTAATAATAAATACTGTTTCTAAGAATTTCTCAACGTAAATCTAGTTGTTTTGAAATGTCAAGTTTATGCTACACGTAATTAGTCACGATCCTGTTTAGGTATCCGTGAGTGCGTTATACCTTCCAATAACGTATAATTGCGTTCTAGTGGATTCTCATCTAAAGATTTGTCGAAATAATATATCCTACTATTCTCCTGTAAAATCGTGTTTTCCAGTTTCAATCGAGTTTGATAACGCGGATGTTTGCTTTTCGAGTTCGTGTTATTTTGAACTATTTTTAAACTTTGACTCTGCAGCTTGTGCGTTGATGCACTTGTAAAAACTACTCGTTCTGTTACTCCGAGAGCGATGCACTTTTCTCCTCTATCAAATGTGTAGATTTACTATTAGCTGGAGGGTAAATTGCTTGTTGCGTAGCCCGATTATTCCCTGATGTAAATCAACTGCTCTTGCATGTAGATCGCCGTTGCAATTACGGTAGTAGCATGGTTGTTGCTGACTACCGCGCCAATGCTGTGTCAATTCGCTTCCGACACATGTATGTGACTTGTTTTCCCTTTCTAACATTCCCAGGGATAAACCCAATTTGAAATTAGATACGCTAATGTTTGTTGTGGTAAAATCTGTACTACAAGAGTTTCGAACTTTAATGCTTTTGCTTTTTGTACTTAACCCATCTGCTTATACGAAAGTACCAGCAGTATTCTTTTTTTAGTGATTAGAGTTATAACAAATGCTTCGTATGGTAAAATCCTTACTAGAAAGGTTTCTAAATTTAATGTTTTTTTAATTAACCCATTCGCTTATACAAAACTATTGGCGTTATTCTTTTTGTTACTGATTAGATTTGTTGCATGTTAGCTACGAATTGCGCACTTCGTGGAACAATTAGTGAATTTCTCCATAGAGTAAAATTGTTTTATTAAATAGTAGCCTTAGTTAATTTTGTTTTGTTGTTTCGATAGAAATTTCTATATTTGAGTTTTTATTGTAAATAGAAAATCATTGGCGATGTATTATTTTTGTGTTGCTACGAACCCCTCCTCTCTCCGCATTGGTAGTCAGCCTGGTATATTTACGTCTTCTTCCGGCTACGTCATGGTACGTAGCAGGTTTCTAATTTTCTTTTTTTGTATACCCCAGAGTATCCCTGACTGCCACGTGTAAGCTGAATTTAATGTTATTTCATTCTGTTTCTACTTCCGATATCTTTCACCAACTCATTTGACTTTTTCTCAAATCTTTCGTGGATATCTTTATCTTTTAGTTTCTCAAAGTCAAAGTGCCATTTTTCGTTCTTTTTTTAAAATTTTAATTTAAGAGCGGCCTTCATAATTACGATGTTGTGGTCTGTGTCTATACCTGCTTCTGGGTAGCTTCTACAGTGATTTACTTGATTCTTAAACCGTTGTCTAACAAGAATGTAATCTATTTGATATCTTCTTAAATCTCCTGGCATCTTCCACGTGCATCTCTTCTAGCATGATGTTGAAATAATGTGTTTGTGATGGTTAAATTGTTCTTGTCGCAAAATTCTACCAACCTATTTCCCCTGTCATTTGTCGTGCCTAAACCAAATAAACCTACTGCCGCTACTTTCCTACCCTCAGCTACCACTGCATTAAAATCTCCCGTAATTATTAAATCTTCATATCTTTTTACGTATTTTAATATGTCTTCTATATTTTTAAAGATCGCTTCTACCTCTTCCTCACTGTAGCTAGAGGTGGGCATGTATACTTGTATTATTACTGTATTTAGCGGTTTAGATTCTAATCTAACCATTAGTACTCTTTCGTTCTTTTGGAAGTAGTTTTCTACACTCTACCTTTTATCGCACAACTATCCCTACGCCCAAATTTCCTGATCCTGTATGAATTACCCTAAAGTCTCCCTACAAAAATCGCTTGCCTCTGGCCACCAAACTTCGGTGATCCCTACTGTCTAATGCTATCTTATCCATTTCAATTTTCAAGTTCTCTAACTTAGCTACTTGCTTCGTACTACTGACATTCCAGGCTCCGACTTTTAGAATGTTGAGGACTTTTTTTTATACTTTCCGATCACACCCCGCGAAGTAGCTCTCTCCTGGAGATCCGAAAGGTCCTGGGTTCGAATCCCGACACGGTTCGCTTGAAAAATGTTAGGCGAACATTTTTCACAAAATTACGACCTCGTTCGGATGAGAGGTTAAATGGAGGTTCCGTGTGAGTGTTGTCACGCACGTTAAAGATCCCTACCTGGCTTGTAACAGCAAGGGTTCGCCAAATTCAAAATTTTTCAGTAAAAAAACTCGCTTCTTGGCTAATGTATTACATTTGGGTGGATCATTGGAAAATCATATGTAAAGACTATTTTAACTCCTGAATTATTTACCCCAGAGGATGCCATCATCTTTAATTTCAATTTAAGTACGTTGTGTACTTGGGAGGTAATGTGGTGGTTTCCCGTTGCCTTTCACATCGCAGTAGTATGTCTTAGAATAGCATACCGACCCCTATAGTCTCTGCCACTCTCGAGTACCGAAAAAGCTGCTGTCTTCTTTTGGGCAATTGTCTTAGTCTGGTTCCTCACTAAAGACCCTACCTACTTTGCTTGGACCTGTAGTTTGGCTCTTTAGATCACTGGAACGCTCAAGCCGTTCTACTCGTTCTAGAAATCTAGAACAAATCCATTCGGATTGGTTGAATAGTATATCGTGATATAAATTCTATTCCTCAATGAATTTCACAATGTACGTTTTGGTGTCAAACATTGAACAATTTTCTGAATTACAAAAAAAATATCAGCTATTAAACCATATAAGGTAGGTTTTCTATTTATGTGTAGATATCTTAAATTTATATAGCCATTTGCTGCTATTAAAATTATTAAAGAATTCTTTATGTAACTCACTTACAAATTTATTGTGGAAAACTCGTTAGAATTGTATAAATGGTGTAAACGTTAATTGCTTAGGAATTCCTTTTGTCTAGCCTAATTTCACAAGGACTTTCTATTTTCGTATATATCTGTTAATCCACAATAAAAACCTTTAAAAATCAACAGGGTCCGAGACTAATTGCTTTAATTTGCCTAATTGTTTTATGAAATATTTTTATAGCATACTTAAGAGAGAAAACTTAGGAATTTATATTGAAACTTCTATAATTGAGTTTGTTTTTATAACACAGAATCGTCTTTTTCCATATTATTCCGGGTACCCTAATCGATTCCAATGCAAATTCTAATGTTGCTGGCTGGAATTTTGCATAATATAATTTCTTCTGCGCGCTCTGCAACTGAAAGTAAATATAACGTACATGTAACCAACTTTCATTTAATGAAGTTGCTCTCCGTTTATTTACGTGTAATGCAAAACATTATTTTAAAATTCTAATTTATTCTGTGTAGGAGTTACTTGGCTTTTTGTAATTATTTAATAAACACTTAACCTTTGTTTTAAAGCCATAAATGAAGAACGCGTTAAAGTCGGGCTATATTTTTCAGGACACCCACTGGAGCGATACATGTTTTGTATTATTAAATTAATGTCATGTTGTGATTTTTGATCATTATTGGTATTTCAAACTAGGACTGATTGAGCACGCCCTCATACTTTGTTGTTCTGAGAACATACGCCTTTTATTGAAATTATTATTTACATTTTAAGTAGCTTTAGCTATTATTAGACTTTTACTAAAGGGTTACCACTATACAAATCCCGACTTTGACATTTATTTCACATTGTGGCGTATGTATTTTCCCGCCATTTGCTGTTTATTTAAAATTGTGAAAAATGACAAGTTCTTGAATAATTTTGTAGAACAGGATTCAAATTTAAATCTTGATGATTTCGAAGTTGTTATCTTATTTATTGTATAGCGGCGCGAACTTTTGTTGTTTGCAAGATGTCACTTATGGCTTTGGATGTGGTCTGTTGGTCACTTGGACAACTGAAATTGTTGGAGCTAATCAGAACATATTAATTGTTGGCGACGAAAAGAGCGCTAGTAGAGCTAATACAGGGGACCCAGAACCTCTTTCCCTCCAGCATCCTCATTTCCTTCAGCCTCTCCTAGCTCATCTTTCGAGATAAATCTATCTTGTTTGGTGTCAGTTAATATTAGATTTTTCTCAGCTACCAGAATTTCTAGGAATTTTTTATATAGCATCACTCCCCAAGGCAGTATCTCAATTTTAAGATTTTCTTACTAGCCGCGATTTCTGACCGTCCTTATACATTTTTTTAGCCATGCGACACATCGAATTAGTCTAGAATTTTACGCAGAATCCGAATCTGTAAATAGATTTAAAATCCGACCACCTCTTACCGTTTTACACACATATCCTCTAGCGAACATATAAAAGATTATTTTTGTTTCTTTTACGATAGATATATCTTGTTTGGTATCAACTAATATTAAATTTTTTAAGAGACCCCAAATCTGTAAATAGATTTTAAATAGAACCACCTCTTACAAAGTTATTTTAAAGACTTAAACCTCTAACTTTTGCCCATCTATATTTAACTCCATCTTTAAAACCTTTTTTGCGCTACCCAAGACATATGCTTTAACTAACCATTTCTCCAAAAATGTAAAACCGCTGGAATTTTACATGGAAATGAACCCTTTATAAGCCATAGTTTGATATTTAAAACCATTTTCAAACAGTAATGTTATTACATAAATTATCAACTGGTTGGTATCATGTTACGGGTCTTTTTATCCCCAAATGTGACCAGTGGCCTTTAAGGAAAGATTTCCTTAAAATGATGGAACGCAAATATCTTCCGACTATGCTAGGGGTCTATTCCTTGGGCAGAGCTTATGAGGATTGGTCGTGGTTCTTTTTACAAAGCATTATTTTCTTACTAGGGCTAGATTCTCAACAAAACAGGGATTTAAATAGGGCGCCACCAAGTCATTAACTTTAAACACAGGGTTTCCCTAAGGGGGACTTGGGCGTCCTTAGGGAGGAATACCGTATTAACTGCTAACGCAGAAGCTGTAAAGAAAATTTAATTAAATTTACAAAAATGAGGATACAAGAGGTATTCTCTTGTTACCTCATATAAAAAACAACAAAGATTAATCAGGCAACAATATCTTGAGCACAGATTTTATGCTCCCAAATCTGAAAAGGCTATTAAAGCTTCTTGTTAAATTAGGGTTACCACTTTACGCTATTTTATCTTATATCGGGTACCCTACTTTTGAACGTACTTGTTCAGAATAAAACAATTAATTAAGAAAATTAAATGTTGCTTCTTTAATTAAAATAGTTCCTTCATAAAAATTGTAAATATAAAATTCATATGTAAGAAAAGATAATACAAGTTTCATCTACTCGTAAGGTAGGCTTATATATTCAAAGGAAATATTTAAAACTTTAAATGTTGTTTTCGTTACAAAAATTTAACTTGAATTTATACCAAAAATATCAGATCTGTTTTTCTGTTTACATATTTATAAAAATTTAACTACATTCTCTATAAACTCATCTTTCAGAAATTGTAAGTGAAATCATGCATATATGAAATATTAATAAGAACTCTTCAGGTTTGCTTAATTTCATTAAAATTAGTAACTGTGATTACACTGCACTAGTATTGACAATAAAAATTTACTAAGGTCCTTTTTAGTTTGTTAAACGGGTTAATGATTATGAGTGGTTGCAAAGATATTTTCTGAAGCAGCCTCGTACCAAAGATCACCAAATGTAGACTTGATGTAAGAATAATACTAATCTCTTACCTTGGTTCAGCAGGTGTTGTTTACGTGATGGTGTAACAGCATGTTAGGGCAGGTGTTAATACATACGTTCTTCAGGAAACATGTGACGCAAAATCCACATGTTCTACAGGACACAAACAGCTGCGTGATCCTTGACCGGACCATATGAACTTCGTGCGTTTTTCTTATACGCACAAACCGGACCAACCAAAATCCAATTAAAAACTTAGATGTTCTACGGTGTGTAGATCTTGACCAAAATAATTACCTTCGTATAGTCGTCCTCCTAATTACTTGTAATTTCACACTCGCAACTTCAAAAATACCATTTCAATTCATCATTGGACTTTATTTCCAAACCATAAAAATTTCTACGCACTTTGTAGAACGTTTCCTTAAAATCCAAACTTATTGTTTTCTCGCATAACATTACATAAAATCCAACTATTCATCGTACGGTTGTAGGACGTTCACCTTAGATCGATATTTTATATCGCAAAGTTGACGTGAATGAACTATAACTTGATACTCGCAGGTACGAACGTAGAATTCATATCCTCTTGAAATACAGCATACAGACTGCCTTAGTTTTATAAAACCAGATAAGGCGAGTTCATTCTAACAAAAAGAGCATACGCAGAAGCCTTACAATTGATATACAAAACGGTTTCTTAAAAGGTTCTTTCTCTACATTTGCAGGAGAGTAATAAAATAAATATTTAATTGAAGATTTTCTAACGAAGCGTTGAAAGGCATATTTTATTGTAACTTTTACAAAATTATTAAAGGAATATTTTAAGTGCTATTTAAACAGGTGTCCAAAGAATTATTAAATGAACTTATCCAAAGAATTATTCAAACGAAGCTATTAAAAGAGTTTTTCAAAAGACATTATAAAAAGACGTTATAGAAAGAAACTATACAAAACGTTATTAAAAGAGCGCTACAACTAAATTATTTAATTTATTTTCAACTCTTACCATTGTTAAAACCGCTACGCCTAGTGTTCAGCGCATAAGGCTAGCCGCAAATTACATGCTGGAACCCTTTTGGTTTCCACGATGGTTCTCGACGAGAGCTCTAGCTAAAGTGAGTGCTGATGCAATATGAACGAAACTGGAAAGCTGCTTGGCCTTGATAATATTTATACTAACATTCGTCGCCTGATGTTAGCTACCAAACTAGCATTTCTGTATGGCGGTTAGCACTCATAATACCAATACTGGTATTTATTTATTTAAAAATGGTTTACCTGATATAAATGACTAGACAAGAGGTTGTAAAACTAAAAATTCATTGACGTTCTGCAGTGGTCAAAAAACTGTTACAATGTTCTGTCTTAGAATAATGTAATACATTCCAATGTAATGTGTTTTTAGTATATAAATGGGAAGGTTGAGTTTAGCAACAAGAACCACACTCTTTAATTAAAATATTCAGAAATACGACTTTTAAAATTTTAAACAGGGTAAACCTTTACACAAAATTTTATTAATTTTCTGGTTTTACATTTAGTTAACTCGATACTAAATACGTACTTTGGAAAAATACAATTCGTACCTGAACTAATTTCTTGTCGAAAAGACCCCAAACCTCTAATTTTTGCCCATCTATATTTAACTCCATCTTTAAATCCTTATTTTTCCTAAAAAAGATACTTAACTATATCCTTGTGTCTCCATGCGTAGGGTGCTGTACTATTAGGGATGATGTACCTTTTGTCATTTCCGCCCGACAAACTAATTTTATTGATTAACTGTGTATAAAGCTGGTGTTTATGAGTCCGGATAGTCACCTTGCTATGCATAAGGACCCCAGAATTATTATTTACAATATCCTTAAAACTATCAACACCGATCCCCTCACAACACTACGGCTAATTCCCTTAATCTTTTTTCGATGGTGCAACATAATTTATATACAATTTTATTAAAGCAATAGAGACATTTAATCTAACAACAAAAGCTATTTTGAATAAAAACAACATTCTGTCGAGCGCATGTTAAATTGCTATCTTCGTGTAGTAGGCATTCTTCTTTTGTAGCTATTTTACTCATTTTTGTTTTAACACTGATGTTAAACTAATAGACTCATCATTATCTAGCGGTACGCGTTGTTTGTCAACTAGTATTTTGCAGATAATAAAGACAACAAAATATTAGCCGTCCAGCGAACACCACGGGGAGGTAACTCGTACACTATGCCCACCAAGATAGAAACAGGAAAGATGTGGAAGAAGGGAAGGTGGGAGAAGAACTTAAAGATTATAGAATCTTAAAATTAATATATACAATAGATTTAGACGCTTGTCATCTTCGCTCGATAAACTAATTTTATTAATAAGCTGCGTGTACAAATCATGTTTTTTACTCCGGATACATACGCCGACAAGTACCCCATACCACCCAAATAAAGAATTAGATGCTTGGTGATTGTTGACTTCCTTACATGTGATTTTTCAATGCTCCACCCGAAGGTACTACATTGGCCAGGAAGCGAGTTCTTTTTACCTGGAAAATTTGAAATTTTGCCGAACCCTTGATGTTTCAAGCAAAGTAGGGATCTTTAACGTACGTGACAACACTCACGCACGGGACCTCCATTTTACCTCTCATCCGAACGAGGGTGTATTTTTGTGAAAAATGCTCGCCTAACATTTTTCAAGCGGACCGTGTCGGGATTCGAACCTAGGACCTTGGGCGTAGTAGTCACACACATACCACTACGCCACGGAGCCGCACGATTGATGACTTCCGCTTTCCTCGTGTACGCCCAGGCACATCTATGCCCATGCGCACCCCTCTTTATTTCGTGGTGACGTCATAGCCTTTTATAAATAAAGAGCAATGTAATACTATTCTAAGATTTTAATCCGACATTATACATAACAAAATGTAAAAATAATTAATGCCTAGCATGGAACCATTTAAACTTAATTTTAACACAAAGTTATACACAGAAAAACACTCCTATCTTTATGTTTGTTTGGAGGGGTTTTAATTTTATTTCCAGCTTAAAATATAAAAAAAACACCCAAGTCCTATATCTCCTTTTCTAGCCAATAGTTTGATACATAGACAGCGTTAGGTTTTCGAATTGCAAAATGTACCGAAGTTTGTCTCTATATATAAAGTCTTTGATTCCCCCGACAACCAGATCCATTTCTTCGTGTAGTTCTTGCAGTTTGTAACAATCTTTTAATCGCGGCTCTCCACCTATATCCTGCATACGTATCTTGTTAGCTTGATCAACTTCTTCTTATCGGTATTGGAGGGAATCCTTATTCTCCCACTCACTGTTGCGAAATTGCATGTCCACCACTTTTGGGAATATATGATCGTTATAGGTTGTAAGACCCTCGGTTTTAAATGATCCAAAAGGTTCTTTATTAGACAAATATACAATGTTTAGCGGAATCCTTTGCATGTGGTGTACGCCAAGGTTACGAAACTTGCATTCCTTAGTTCGTCTATGTTATCTGCTATTTTGATAAATACGTTTTTAGAATAACTTTTTAAAAAGTATACGAATTTAGTACCATCCTTTTCCGCAAGGACGAGTACATAACTAAAAGAGTCTTTGTTACTAACCACAAATGTATACAGCTTGTAGAACCCGGATGTATCTAAGTCAGTCCATCGGCACATAAAATAATCCTTTAATTCTTCCTCATTTTCTCTAATAAGATGTTCTTTCTCTAACACATCTTTGTATTGTTCGCGTATTGTCGCAGTGTTTTCTGTGTAGTCCAACTTTCGCCTTTTTACATCCATTTTCTCTAATTCCAGCTGTGTTTTTCTTCCACTTACAGGGTATGGCGTGCATAATGAGTCAAATTCCTTTAGCGTATACAAATAGAGTTTGCCAATATTTACGCGTTGTCGTACAACCTGTGGGCGAATATTAGGCGTATTTATCAACTCCAATTCCGAAATGATTATTTGTTTTGGAATTATAGAATATGGTGTTGCAGATTGTGTAAAATATGTACTACCTGCTTTATTGTAGCACTTGTTTAAGATTTAATAATTTACAGGTGAATAGTTAAAACTGAAAGCCGAAAGCAAAAAAATAATGTTACCTCATAATTGTGGGATAAATTTCCAACGGAAGCAAAATAAAAAGTTTAACATTTATTGAAGGGTCCGTCTGGAGAGGGATGATAAAACCACCTTACATAAACCATATGGGTTTCACAAAAGAAGTCATCTCGTCTTATAATTACGATGTTAATTTTATCCTCACTTCATAAAAAAATACCACATAATTTCTTTAAATTAAAAACAGATATAGGGTAAAGACTTTGGCCAGTACATGTCCGTCAATTGATTGCGTAATTTTAGGGTAGCGAGGGTGGTAGAACACGCCTGCCAACTTTGTATAACAATTGCGGCTTGTGACTGCCGCGGTAGCTCGTGCCCAACAGGTGGCTGACATATGTATCCTACATTTGAGACAACCCTAACACTTGTACGACTTCGGCCCTTCGATTTCGGATCGATTAGACAACAAAATATCGATTGGTCTTGCACGAAATTGCAAACTTTTTTGATTGGGGAATCGTACAAGTGCACAAGTTGGGCGCGTACTTGTTATTTTATCTTAACGCGTTCTCTTAATTTCAGCGGTTTTTAGGTTTTTATGCTTAACTTCATTTTAACAACGGCAATAGATTAAGAGAAAAAGTAAAATTTATGTGGAACTTTATGTAGGCATAAACAATAGTTATTCAAGAAGTTGCCCATCAATTCGAAGATGTGGGTTATTTAATGGGCCGATGACGGCGAATCATTTTAATAATCATATTTAATTGGAAAACTATTATGTTAAGTTAGGCACGACCTTCCAATTAGGTCGGATTTAATCCGACCTGGGTCGGACTGGGCAGGGGGGCACATCGACATATGTCCGGGTATACGTCGGATATATGTAGGATGTATACTGGACATATGCCAGATGAATGTCGGATATAGTTTGTATGTATGTCGAATGTATGTTATACGGTTGCGAGAGGAGAGGGAAGGACAAAGTATGAGGAGGGTTTAGGTTAGTTTATGTTGCTTGGAGTTAGGTTAGTTGGAGTTGTTTGGAGTTAGGTTAGCTTAGTTGGACTTGTGCGGACTTAGGTTAGATATCAGGAAAAATTGATTGGTTAGACCAGTGCCGCGGCGCTATCCCAACCTATCAATTTTTTCTGCTATCTAACCTAAGTCCGCACAAGTCCAGCTAGCCTAACCTAACTCCAGACAACACCGACTAACCTAACTATAAACAACGTAAACTAACCTAAACCCTCCTCCTACTTTGTCCTTCTCTCTCCTCTCGCATCCGTATGACTTACTTCCGACATACATCCAAACTACATCCGACATGCATCCGACATATGTCCAGTATACATCCTACATGTATTCAACATGTATCTGGACATATGTCGAAGCGCACCCCTGCCCAGTCCGACCTAGGTCGGATTAAATCCGACCCAGGACGGATTAGCGGTTGCGCATTTCGTCGGCTGTATTCGGGTATCTTCGGCAATATACACCCCCACTCTGTAGGGTACATAAGGGGCAATTTTTCGTATTCAATTTAATATTCGGCAGTAGCTAGAATGGTAAACATGAGCGTCTCCAAAATGATTAACGTTCCTCAACTTCTTGGGAATAAAGTGAAACCAACAAATAAGCGATTTGGATTGTGGCTGCTGGCAGAAAATATGTGCAACAGTAATCTGGTGATAAATATTGGTAATATTTGTAATGTCGAAGGTGAACAGATACTGACTGGTGGATTACACACACCAATTACAGAACCATTTTGTGACAATATAATGTTTTAAAATTTGCGACCTTTCTGAAGCCGAGCAAACATCTGCAAACAAAAGGATGTTTATCCTAAAAAAAAAAAAATTGTGGAGCTTTTAACAGCTATCTACGAAGAAAGTTCGAGCAATTTGTTTCCGCTAGGCATGGTGTTAAAGCTAATCTTCCGTTTTCTCTGGAAAGCACTAACAAGATGGGCCAGGGAGTAAAGAAATTATTGGAAAAGAAGGCCTCGAAAGCATTAAAAAAAAATTCCAAAATCCTATATGTGTTCCGTACCAAGTGGAACTAGCAGATGTTAAGTTGAAAACTTTATTGGAAGAACTGCCAGATATATTAGACGGACTCAAAAAAGATTATTTCTATCTTTTTGACATGGATCTAACCCAAGATTTTGCGGGCATTATTTAGCAAGACGGAGATGTGTAATTATTTAACTACAAACCATAACTTTTGCTACAAGGGCGAATACGCAGAAAATTGCAATGTTCTAGTTGACAACGATAAAACCGTGGAAATCGATTGTTTAACATGGCTAACAACCAATGCAAGAATTAAGATATACAACAAATTTGTGTGTCAGATAACGAGCCCTGCTGTTAATAAACAACTTGGAAATCATATACTAGATTTTTTACGTTGTCCAGATGCACGTTTAAGGAAACATTCGCGGCTACTTTGGCCAAAGAACATGGTATTACGCGATTGGAAGCGACAATATACAACTGTACAATTGGAAACTATGTCAGTGCGAAAGGGTGTATAATCCCTTAAAAGGCTGTTTAACCTTATTGGAAGATAGTAAGTTATACTTCCTAAAGACGCCAATGTACTCAGTACCACTTGCAAAAATGAGGAAATAGCTATCGGACAAGTTACAAAATAGCTGCTGTTTAGTGTATAATAATCTACTACAGTACGTGTATTGGGGGAATAGCAATACAAAGAAATTGACTGGCTTGTAAATTAAGTTGTCCGAAAAACCAGAGGAAAAAGAAAAATTGATACAATATGTGCTTTCCGCTTTTAGTTTTAACTATTTACCTGTAAATTATTTGGAGATATTAGAGGAGGAAGACTGCCAAGATGAAATAAAAATCTTACACAAGTGCTACATTAAAGCAGGTAGTACAAATTTTACACAATCTGCAACACCATAGTCTACAATTCCAAAAGAAATAATCATTTCAGAATTGGGGTTGTTAAATACGCCTAACATGCGCCCATAGGTTGTACGACAACGCGTAGATATTGGCAGTAATCTCTATCCGTTTACACTAAAGGAAATTGCTCTATTATGCACGCCATACGCTGTAAGTGGAAGAAAAAGACAGCTGGAATTATAAAAAATGGATGCAAAAAGGCGAAAGTTGGACTGCATGGAAAACACTGCGACAATACGCGAACAATACAAAAATGTGTTAAACAAGGAACATCTTATTAGAGAAAATGTGGAACAATTAAAAGATTATTTTAGGTGCCGATGGACTGACTTAGATACATCCGGGTTCTACAAGCTGTATGCATTGTGGTTAATAAGAAATACTTTTAATTATATAAGCGTCCTTGCGGAAAAGGATGGTGCTAAATCTGTATACTTTTTAAAAGGTTATTCTATAAACGTATTTATCGAAATGGCAGATAACATAGACGAACTAAGGAATGTGGGTTTCGTAACCTTGGCGTTCACCACACGCAAAGGGGTTCCGCTAAACATTGTATAATTGCATAATAAAGAACCTTTTGGATCATTTAAAACCGAGGGTCTTACAACCTATAACAACCATATATTTCCAAAAGTGGTGGACATGCAACTACGCAACAGTGAGTGGGAGAATAAGGATTCCCTTCAATACCGACAAGAAGAAGTCGATCGAGCTAGCAAGATACGTATGTAGGATATAGCGGGAGAGCCGCAATTAAAAGATTGTCACAAGCTGCAAGAATTACACAAAGGAATGGATCTGGTTGTCGGTGGAATCAAAGGCTTTATATATAGAGGCAAACTTCGGTACATTTTACAATTCGAATACCGAGACGGTCTCTATGTATCACACTATTGGCTAGAGAAGGAGATGGAGGACTTGGGTGTTGATTTAAATTTTAAGCTGCGAACAAAATTAAATAAAATTAAAACCACTCCAAACAAACATAAGGAAAGGACTGTTTTCTGTGTATAACTTTGTATTAAAATTAAGTTTAAATGGCTCCATGCTTGGCATCAAATATTTTTAAATTTTGTTATGTATAATGTCAGAATAAAAATTTTAGAGTAGTATTACATTGCTTTTTATTTATAAAAGGCTATGACGTCACCACGACCTTGGAAAAGTAGCTGAATTTAGGTAACCGAGAGCATAGCGAAGTGGCGATTTTACCTTTATGAAAATAGATGTTAAGTGTACACTGTATATTTATTAAGTAAAATTGTTTTAAAGGAATGTGTACTACTTGTTTTGCTTACACCAATTTTTTAAATCGAGTTGGCCTAAGGTTAAATTAATGGTAGATTCGGACTTCCTAGAAAAATTAAATCTGTATCATCATGCACGATAACTGTATATAAATAAAAAAGTTATAAAATTGGGAGTTGTAACTCGATAAGGGTTGGTCCTAAATTTTAGGGGTTAGATTACCGATTTTTTTAGGGTTGGGATATTGGGTGTGTCCGACCAAGGGGGGGGGAGAAAGTAGGAAATACCTTTAAATTAAGACTTTAGAGTGCCCTAGGTTAGATATGAATCGGGGGTGAGTACGAGTGTTCCAGGACCATCCATATCCTCTACTGATGATCACTCCAATCATAAACCAAATTTTGCTTAACCCAAATTTTTCAATATGCCTCTCCCTGCGTGTAATACCTGTATTCTACAAAACCCCATTACAATATGCTATTTTGTACCATCAACTTTATTTTACTTAAATTAAGGGCGATCTCAACAGTAGTTATGCCAATTGGGAATTTCTAACTTGATTGCCTTCTGCCTTTTGTAACGGATGGCAATTAAATTTTGTTTTTACAGAGCATTATATGAGGTCTTAACAATGGTTGTAACAAGGCAGAAGGTGTAGTTCCAATTGTGAAAGTCGGTTTTGACGTTTATTTAAAAAAATCTCATGGAAGAAATGGCTACTGAGAATTGGCTGCTAACTTCATACCGGTTAGCACGTTGGCGCCGCCGTGGATCAATGTAGTAAGCGTAAGACTACGGATCCCAAGGTCCCGGGTTCAAATCCCGACACGGCCGACTGCTTGAAAAATGGCAGGTGAGCATTTTTCACAAAAATGACGCCCTCATACGGATGAGATGTTAAATGGAGGTCCCGTGTGTGAGTGTTGTCACGCACGTTAAAGATCCCTACCTTGCCTGGAACAGCAAGTGTTCGGCAAAATTCTAAATTTCCAGGCAACAAAAAACTCGCCTCCTGGCCGATGTAGTACCTTCAGGTGGAGCATTGGGAATGTAAATGAACGGTTAGCACGTTGGCCTTTCTTAAATATTATGTGAACCCTCTTGTTTGTTCTCTACTTATTACAATTACCAATGTGTACTAAAATTCTCTCAAATTTACTAAATAAAATGTTTTTCCGCACAAAATCGGCAAGGTTGCCAAAATTTAGATTCGAATTACTGTCACTTCATGATAAGAATCATGAATTCATTCTCATACTTAAATCATCAACAACTCGAACAAATGTGACCGCGACGTAAAGATAACAACAATGTTAGAGAGGTTACTGCGGACTGTGCATAAATAAGAATAAGCAATTCCGGCACGGGTCTTTGTTTCCGATAAACTTCTCGGGGCAGATAACTTCTTTGTTTTTGAGTTATGTGTAAAGTGTTATTTAAAAAGGTTGTTTATTTTAGTGCGTTTTATGCACAGTTGCACATAGAGTATCAATTTAAAATTCACTTTGTATACATTTATATACGAATCGTTTAAATCTAGAACGAAGATTTTAAATTATTGCAATTTTTGACGTGAACTTAAAAAGTGTATTGAAACGCATTTTGAAATTTCATATTTGCGAACATGGTAAATATACAAAATATGTTGTTTTTATTTAATAAATCAACCTGATTTTAAGTATATATGTATGACTGACTACGTGTATCGAATAAAACTGCAAAACCTGTCTTTTAATTCTCAGGTTATGGCAGAGTGTACGTAATAAGTTGAATTTCATTGATTCTTATATTCTGGTTTCTTTTCAGATACTTTCACTCTTTTCTAAATACCCTGATGATTAATTACTCCCAAGCAGCCTATATTCGCCCATTTATCGTTAACGCTAATTTCAAACAATCCATTCAGGTGGAAGTCACTTCGTACTTCGTTGAAATACACCTTTAGAAATTTGAATTGCTTTATATGCGAAAACAAGACTGCAAATTTACATAAAAAGGCTGTTCACTGCAAACTTTATCGTATTTTCGTCTTTCTACTTAATTATTGGATTTTGTTGGCTTGCTTTTGCTAATCTTATTTTACTTTTTGTCGTAGAAGTAACTCACCGTGTTCGATAAGGAAGTGGTAATGGGTGGAAAAAGAACTACTCTTTTACGTTATTTCAGAATGAGACAATTAATTGATTCTATTATCGTATTTTTTTATTTAATTTTCCAGTTCAATTGAATCTTGAAGTTAAATTGATGTTTTGATTAATAGACTTTTGTAGTAGGCTGTATCACGCATGGGTCTGTGTAGAAAAGTCGAGGGTATTTTAGATCATCGGCTAACTATGTGTCCTTTACATTTTTGTCATCGGCATACTAGTTTTCTGTTGTATATAATAATGATTTTTAATAAAATCTGACGGTATAGTGTACGGATCAGGAAAAAACCGAAAACTAAAGAAGAAATACCTCACGCGTTACTATGACATAAGAAAGGAGAGATACCGCGCTAATAAACGTCGAATATTACGGGATAGGGAAGCACAGAAATACTCAAACCTACTTTGCCCCGCTGTAAGAGAAAGGACCAGTAATTATAGATTCATCGGGACAGGAGTAGCAAACATGTAATGATGAGCCCCAATTAGGACGAAACGCGTCGACAGGATGCCGTTGTTTGAGTCACTTGCCATTAATTCCTTTTTACTTTGTATTAATTTAAGACTCATTATACCTACTTTTCTTCTAATTATAACTCTTGGCTATGGAAAAAGGCAGTTGAGCCGGATCTCCTTCGTGCCGACTGTTGCTAGAACCTGCGATGTCAGGTGAAAGGACACGAAGACTCAAATTGTGAGCTAGGTGAAGCTGTACTTCCCATAATGTGTCTGTATTAAATATTACAACTTTGCTACTCCTGTCCTGATGAGCTCCAATTAGGACGAAACGCGTCGACAGGATGCCCTCGTGGCTGAATTTGACTCACTTGCCTTTAATTCTTTTTTACTGTATATATATCGTTGTGAACCTCACCTGGAAAAGCTCCACTGTTGGGCAGTTACAATGTTGTGAAGTTTAGCTCTAAAAGTTCCACACTTTGGAAACCATAATTTCTATGTAGTCTAGTTGGAATACAAAACTGTTTGTAACTTACTTCTTTTCAATACCTAATTTTATCCTCTGAAGAAGCTCTTGCTTTTGGACGTCAAAATACTCCCAGCTTTTTCCTATAATAAAAGAAACTTAACTTGATCAGTGAAGTTCGCCACGGCTGCTCTACGGTTACCTATAAAATCCTGCCCTATTTTTTATAAAAGAAACTCGACTACAAAAAAAATACATCACAATTTATTTACATAGAAAATCTCGCAGCAAGCTTTTCAATTGATTACCTATATCGACGTCGATTACTAATTCATGTTTATCAAATATTTCTATATATACACTTTTACTCCTCTGACTAAATAAATTACTGAAAGTAACTACGCTTAAACCCACATCTTACCTTGAATCCCTGGTCTAATAAGAGCTCATAGTAAACCTATTTGTACTTGTGCTAAACTTCATTTTGCACTGAAAATCACCTAAAACCCATTTACCTTCTACACAAGTAGTTGATATACAATTATTGTATAATAAAAAATGTCGACTTCAACATATTCTACATAATTCCTTAAAATATTAAATATTGAAATTCTTTGTCCAGAGAATTCACAAAAATATACTCCCCAAAAGCACAGAATGTTTTAACACTAAACAATCACAAAAATAAACTGTTTTTGCGAAAAAAATCAGTTACCTGGAATGTAGCCTAAACAGGTATCTGCAAAATAAGCACCAGCCACCAAAATAAGAAAGTAATTTCTAATTACTATTCCGCGTGCTTCGATTTTCAAAATATATTTAACACATTTAAAACATTTATTTCTACAGTACACCAACTTGTGTACGTTGAAATAATTTTTATGAACTACAAAAACTCACTTAGTCGCTTGACTTAAGTACTAAAGGTGTTCGAAGCTTTTGATGAAATTTTGCAGAGAGCCACTCACTCTCTCACGGTGGCTTATATAGACCAAATCAACCCCCCTCTCCCCCCGGCACTATGCTCACTTCCAAAAACACACCACTACAACAACAAACTTTCCTGGAAAATTTCTACAACGGTTTTCGATTCTCAAAACACTCTTCACCAAACAACACTTAACCGTCGTCTAAAAATCGTATCGTTCACTATCCACAATTTCGTGGAAAACTGGCAGCCGTATGCCAACCGTCGCGAAAGTATAAGAATTTTGCATACAAAATAAACATTTTACCTCGAGAATCACATTACAATTTTCAACGGCCGTCGACTTTGTTGAATTCCCTCACGCTGATACAAACACAAGCATTTAAAACACGCCTTTTGCATGCACGTATATACAGTCACCTCGCCCTTTCTTATATCCAAAAATGTTCTGTCTTTTGTTTTGTATCCTTCCCATTTTCCATGCCAGTTACCCGTTTATCGTGTCCTTGTCTAACCCGTACTTTCTATCTTTATTCCCAAGTTCATAGGTATAATATTATTCTAACACATCTACCTTCTCTTGAGTATCGTCCATCTCCTTCCTCTAGGTGTATTCCTACCAGCTATCTCCGTCTCTTCTATCTTCATTATATTAGTCCTTATCCCCTTAGTAGTTTCAAAGTCAATACACCCCTAAATTTTGTCTCATTTTAATACATGTTAAAATACGACTTCTCTATTTAATATCGATCCATTTATACAACCTTCAACACCCTACTTCAAATACTTGTTATTGTTCGTTTATGACGTTCTTGAGCGTTAACTTAAAATCCTAGAAATAACTTTCTTCTCTCCTTTTTCAATTAATACCAGTTACATTTTCAACGTTCATTTTTAATTAGAAACGATTTGTTTGCTTGCACGTTCCTTCCTAGAAACTTCAGCCGTTTATAAGTTGTTTGTCAACCACACTTTCCTACCCTACGTTACATCTTTACAAGGTTAATCAATATTAAAGTATTCCACTATGCTAAATTTATGTATACTCTTCAATTATTGACTTTTGCTATATACAGAAACTGAAACTTTCGTATTAATAAACTTACAAACTACTTTTTTATAAATACAAATCTTTTACCCTACGCTTTATGCAACTACCTAATATTCGTAATTAATATTAATAATTATGATACAACCACGCAAAAATTATTCCTAAAGTTTAATGTACATTGTAAATTCTTATACTAACGTTTAGAAAACGTCTTAAATTTTAATTTATTTTTATATTCCTGCAATAAATAATTATCAGACCTATCTAACCTCTATTGTATCCTGTAAATCCACAGTAATGCAGAAATTCTAAGAATTTCGAAAAACTGTATTACCGTTGGTGGTTAAAGTTAAAGATGGCATAGTTACATTATACTTCTCCTTACATCGGTCGGACACTTATTACACATTAATATGTGACTTCATTCTTGTACCATTTTAGATAAAACAAAACCACAAAAGTTACACTTTACACGTTCTGTTTTTCCAATTTTCTTTACATTAGTAAACAAGCATTGCACCGCAAGCTTTTTGCTACCCGACCTACTCCTACCTGGCATAATTTACACACAAGCTCAACACAAACTCAACGCTACTTCTTGCAATAAAATTCTAACAAGCTTTTCACGTAGTCGCACATACACAGAATGGGAAATGTCTATGACACATTTTGATTGTGAATACAATTTTATAGGTTAGTTATGCCATATACTGGACAAACCTAGTGATTCTCCCGAGTTCATTGTTGACCCTCGTTGAAATGATTATAAGTAGACAGTAGATTTTGTTTTAACATGTTTACTTTAAGCACAAATACACTTGTGAATAACCTAAACCTTTAAATTGAAAACCGTTTTTATAATAAAAAAACTTTGTGATTAAAAACTCGTTTTTTTCAACTACCTATTGTACGGGGTGTGCTAGCTGTTTCTTGGGATACACTAGGTTGCTATAGCGCTAGGTATTCTACGCCAGCAGTAGAAGTCAGTAGATTCAACATGGAGGCAATCTAACATTAATTCAGTCCTAACAGAAAAAGGGTCCCATAGCATAGTTTTGTTGTCTGCAATAGCTATTTTTCGGTGTGCACTAGCTGTTTCTTGGAATGTGCTAGATTGCTATAGTCCTAGGTACCCTGTGGCAGCAGTATATCTTAGTTGCTTCAACATGGGGTGAGTCGAACTATAATTCAGTCGTACCACAAGAAAGCTCTCATAATGTAGCTTTGTTTCCTCGGCTACCTATTTTTCGGGGCGTGCTAGCTGTTTCTTGGTGTACACTAGGTTGCGATAGTTCTAGGTAATCTACGCTAGCAGCAGAAGTTAAAGGCTGCAACATGGAGGCAGTATCACATTAATTCATTCCTAATGAAAAAGTTCCATAATATAGTTTTGTTTCCTGCGCCAGCTACTTCTCGAGTTGCGCTAGCTATTTGTTGGGATGCACTAGGTTGCACTGGCTTTAGGTAATCTGCATCTCCATGGGGGAGGGGAGGATCTAGTGTTCATGAGGCCTTACTAGAAAAGAAGCTACCACTATATAGTTTTTTTCCTGTATTAGCTATTTCTTGGGGTGCGCTAAGTTTTGCAAGCTTTAAGTAACCTGCGCTAGCAGTAAAATCCGATTTAATCACGTAAATACAATAACTTTGATGCACTAGCTATTGTAAGGGCTGCACTTGGTTGCGCTAGATACAATCAAATTGCACAATCATCATCGGCGTAATCTGAGACTGTGTGGGGTAGGGCTAGGTTAACAGAGCTTGTACAAACGGCAGGCGGATGCTGATTAAGGACTGTTCAAAATATTTTGCGAGGTGGTTTTCAGCGTTTGGGCGATTAAAGCAATCGTTACTTCACCTAAAAGAGTCACGGGTATCTTACCAACAGGAAATTCATATACTAGTGAACGCATACGACTATTTTAGTGGAAATTGCTTAGTTATTTTGCCTCGTCTTTCAGCTATTTTCTTGCTATATTGCTATATTCTTGTGTTATTGACCAGGTTACCAAGATCTGACTATTAAGGATTTAATTATTACTTAGCTATCTAGCAGAATGGCGACTCGATTTGCCGTTTAAGTAACAATTGGCATACTGTATGAATTACTCTTCTATCTCTTCTTTATCTTACATGTACGTCAAGAAAATGCATGTTTTTGCTTCCTTACATTTCCAGGGTATATTTGATTTTGCCAATTTTTGCTAGAAATTCTTCTAGTTTATGTATTTCGAAAGCACACATTACAAACGCGTCGCGTGTTCTAATAGCAAAGTTATATGTTTGGCTTGCGTTTCTTGTTTCTCCAATGAATATATTTTTAATTACCAGTTTTCTTTCTATTTTCTTGTATCGTAGGCCTTTGATAATATGTGAGGCGTCCTGAATAATAGTTTCATCTGTATAGATAGACGACTCAATTCTACATAACTATGTCCTGGACTGGTATTACTACGTGAACTATGGCGAAATTGAACTTTTTCGATAAGACAGCGATGCGTTGTCTAGATTAGCTTTAGATATTTCGTTTATTTCCAGGGTTTGTCATGTTTTTTGCTCATTATGATGGTTGTGTTGCAGTATCAAATGGTAGGATGACGACCATCCCGTTCATGGTATGTTTTCAAAGTAAGTTTTGTAACATCAATTTTTGGAAGGCGATTCTTCTTAAGATATTTAGGAGACCTAAAGAGCTGTATTTTTGTCGTATTTATTAGTGGCTGCTTATACGCAACATCAATTTGTTCTTCCGGAATGTGTGCTGGTACGTAACAACAAAATTTAATCAATTGGTAAAAAGTCTCATCGTTGCGCTCATTCGGATGATTTGAAGCATTGTTGTAATTCTTGGCTATTAAATTATATTAGTCTACTTTTGTTGGAAAAAATTTTATTTTAATATTTAAAATTAGGGGATTTTTGAATCTGACAAAAAGTTTTTTTCCCATACTTAGATATTTAAGTATGAAATTCATGCATAGAGTTTCTCACGAATTCGAAGACAATCACTTCCGTGATTTATGGCATGTAAACCGCATACGTCGCGTTCCCAGACTAAAGGAATGTGATTGTCGTTAAACGGTCTACCATGAGATGTATGGAATGGCGGGGTTACTACAACTCGTACGAATGAGGCATCTTAACGTAGTGGACTTTAACTATCGGCGGTCGAAGATATCAGATGTGTGTATGCGCTTTAATTCGGCAAAGTAATTCCTTCGTACGTCCGTATCTTCCCTATTACCTAAATAAGCTGTCTGATGTTCCGCTAACGCGTAGATACTTTCGCTTCGCGTTAAAATTTGTACACACAACAGAGACTATCTGGCGACGACGTGAATTTAAGGATTAGCGGAGGCCTCTGGTTTTCGTAGAAACCAGGTAAGCTTCTGGCTGATTGTTTTTTTTTTGTTGGCTTTACTCGTGACGGCAACAGTTGCAGCCAAATTTGTGGACTTAGTACTTTGCACCCGAGTTAATTGAGCGATTGATGACGCGGGGAAAGCTTAAATAAATATTAATTTGTGTTATTATAACAGGGTATAATGTAATCCAAGTCTAACTTGTTACGTTTATTTTTCAACATAAATTAAATACCTTTTTCCCCTAGTTAAGTCATTACCCGCTCGGATAAATTTTATTTCTATTCTTAAATTCTCTAACAACACCCTATATAGTGTACCTGTTCAGTATAAGCCCGCTTAACAAAATTTTAACTTAAATCCGCTTTGCTTTTAAAACGAAAATTAATTCGATAAATTAAATAGTCAGTGCCTTGTTTTAGGTATCCATTAATTTATTAAACATTTCGATAACGTATAATTGCTTTCTCTTGTGTTTCCCATGTAAATACTTGCCAAAATAATAGATCCTACTATTAGTTGATAACGTATTTTCCAGTTTGATAATGCGAGGATTGTAGTTCGAACTTGTGTTATTTGAACCAATTTTTAACTTAATTCTGCAGCTTGTACGTTGAAATATTTTCTACATTACTCGTCCCAGTACTCAAGAGCGATGTGTTCGACAAGTAGGAGGTATCTTGCGTGTATCGGTGAGTTTTGCCCGCTTACCAATCCTAATCAGATTCTCTTATTAGCTCTTAGCTGGAGGCCAAATTGGGTCTTTCTTTATGTACGTCCAACTGTTCGTTGACGCAGACCAACTGTTTTTGTGTGTAGACCGCTGCTGCAGTTACGGTGGCAGGGGGAATAGATCCTGACTACTATGGCGTTGCTCTGATGACTCACACTCGACGGCTTGCAAGATAAGCATCCCGACGCATAGAGGTATGTGACTCGTGTTCTTTTGTGAACATCGGGGATTATTATTTATCAGCGATTGATGCTGTGAAACCAGTTCACCATACATGTTTAAAAGCTAGCTTCTTTAGTGCTTCTGGTTATATTTCCTTAATTCTTACTGCAACTTGTTCTACATGTAATACTTTAATTTTGCACACCTGTTATTGAGAAAATCTAAGCATTACTTTTTCCAATGAGTTTTATTACATGTTAGCTACGAAATGTGCACTTCGTGGATCCATTATAAAATTTGTCCTTTACAACATAACTTAAATTTAATACTTTTCTTTGTCCATGTGAATCGAGAAATTTAAAATTAATTTATATTGCTAATAGATAATCGTGGGCGGCGTTTTTTTTTGTTTTTTTGGTATGTTGTTGAATCCCCCCACTCTCCGCGATTGGTAGTTAGCCTGGTATTTACGTTTCTTCCAGCTACTTCTAGGTGCATAGCAAACTTCATTAGCTCTTTTCCAACATTTCCAACGTGTGTCATAAATGGTTCAAGGTTGAACTGAAGAATTTTTTTTTGTAGGATCTCTCTGATTTGTGAAACGTTATCCAATAAACGAAGACACTGGCGTTTTAAGGGAGAGGGTATATTAATCTTTAAAAAATATGCATTACAATTTTGTACATAAAAATCAAATGACGTTGCTTTAAAGCGCAAAAATTTCATGTAAATAGAAAACTATTAAAGGTTGGGCTAACATTTTTTACTCGACTGCTTTTTTCTTATCTTGAGCTAAATGTGTACGTTGTGGCTATTATAGGGTTGTGATAGTTCTCAGAATCAGTCATGCCTTACTGCAATAGGTGATATATATATAGCGGCTGCCGGTAAGAACTGCGAGATCGCGGTTAAGGTTAATAGAAATACGTTCTGCTTAGGGGACAAAAGTCTTAATTGCTGAACATTTAAACATGCGAAAACGTGTTATGTGAGAAAATTTTATCATAATGATTAACTAAAACGGTGTTACAAGCGTTAGTCACGAGGTTTGGCTGTTTTGATGCGTTCATTGGTGGTTTGAAAAAAAATAATTTTGTTCCATTTAAAGAACTTATTTTCATCAAATTTATAAATAACTCTCGTCACCTAACATGCAATAACTTTTCCACACTTCGTTAATTATAACGTAGCTTTGGTTCTTTTCAGAGTTTTTGCGCCATTGCATTATTTTAATTTGATACTTTTATCTTGGCCAGCTGTTATTAAAACACCTGGCTGATAAAAGGAAAGGAGTTCAGTTGAGCTTGATCCAGTGTCTTTGATTTCGGCACATTTTCTTACCATCACTCCTTTAACCTCGTTACCTACGTCAAACTCTGTAGAACCTTCATCTAATCTTTTAGACAGAAAACAATTGCTCGACTATTTGGTACAGTCTTTTTGGGATCGTTGGAGGTTGGAATATCTAATGCAATTACAAAAGCGTCAAAAATGGAATCTGACAAGTCCATCAGTTACTGTGGGGACACTTGTTTTAATTAAACATGATAATGCTTTACCTTCACATTGGCCCCTTGGCATGATTGAAGAAGTATTTCCTGGATCCGATAGAATTCTTCGAGTGGTAAATGTGCGTACAAAGGATGTTATTTATAAACGTCCAGTTGTACGTTAATATCTCTTACCGACCCAGTGAAAATTAGTTAATTAATAATTCAATTGTTCGTTTCCTTTTGTTCTATATATTGCTGTGATAAGGGGTTGTTTAGGGGTGTATTGAGTAGTAGGGGTCGCGTAGTTACTGTAAATTGCAATGGGAATCAGAAAACTGCATTTATTTAGCAGGAAAATAAATAATTCGCACATTATGTAAACACCAAGCATTTAACACCCTGTATATGAACCGTAATTAACTTTAATTTTTGCCAGCAAGCATATCTTCCAATAATAAAACGCATATTCGGCAGAAAAATAATCATACATGTAATTAAGAGACGTCAAGAAGCGTTCACTGAGTTATAAAACAGATACGCAAAAGATAAGATAAAACGTAATAAATCTGCATGCAATTACGCTTGTGATAAAGAAGGAACAATAATCGCTTTGATAAGAAGACGCTCTTTCAAAGATGAGTTTAAATAAATACATATACGAAAACAGCAATCGTGTTACATCATTTATTTTTGTACAATTCTCCAAAAGCTTTATCTACAGAAAACAACAAACATAGGCTAAAAATCCAGCGACGATAACAAGAACAAGGTGATCAAAGATCGTAAATAACAGCATGATACGCAACTTCAAAATAGTTTCATCAGAAATCAGCTTGAAAATATACTAGGAATGTCCAAGACAAATATGGCTGGTCGCAACAATTTGCAAGGCTGCTTGGAAAACCAATCCAAATGTAGAGGGAAAAAGCTATATAACGCCCAGAAGTTATAAGAAACAATCAGTCTCAATTTGAAGCACGTCGAATTCACAATACTCGTAATCAAATATTTACGCGTCAGATAAATAAAATTTATATTATAGTGCAAAACAGTGCTGTGTAAGAATTGCGTTGAGAATACATGAAAAAGCTTTTGCCGTTTTAGCATAAAACATGAGTAGAAATTGGTTAATTAATTTAAATTAAATATTTATATTGATATAGGGCTTCTAATCCGCGTCTAATACAATTCTGGTTCACTTCTAAGACAATTCTAATCTATGGTCCTAAGGCTGGTATTCTAATCCACTGCCAATCGGCTTCTAATACAATTCTGGTCCACTTATAATGCAATTCTAAATTTATAATACTGAGAACTCTACGAATTCCAAGTGGTATTTAAGTGAAGAGGTCCAAGGCGTGTACAGTGAAATATATAATAAAGCACGAGGTGAATTTTGGAAACAAGGGGTAACCGTACTGAATTATTGGTTCAAACATGAGTACAAAGCAGAGCATTGGTTTTCGATTGAAGACAATAAGAGGGTGTTGATCCACAACACGCAATAATTCATCAAAATATCACAGGTCAGAGGTACCTAGTTTTAAGGAATCCTTTCAAATTTAAATATTAACACTGAATATATTAATTTTCTCTAAAGTTTGTAAGGAGTCAACAAGAACATTGAATACGTTGAAACTTACGTAAAAATCATAAAAAAAGGTCTTGAACGTTCCAGATTTTTTTTGTAAAAGGTGTCGTTATTGGTGACTTTAAATTAAATTAAGAGGATATAAATTTTGGGATAAATAATCCATATAATATTAATTGATTGAATTTAAAGTGATAAGCAGTGATAAGCAGACAATTGTATTTAAAGGATTACAAAAATTGTGAAGTGTAAATATTATTTCCTTTCATTATATAAATATTGATTGACTTCGTTTTATCAACTCAAACAGGTAACCATAAAGGGGTAAATGAAAATTGATCATCGTTACGTTGTGCACTCTGTGTAAATTAAAAAGGGCTAGCTGGGCATAATAAAATTAGAATTAGAGAAAAACAGAGCGGTGGCGTTCTCCAATATTCACTTACACATCACCAAAATGATACCAAAAGTTTATCAGATAACAGAAAATTCAAATGAGTTACCTGGAGAATGCTTCAAGCCTCTATCCCTTCAGACGATGATTTCCAGAACCCCTCGGCTTCGTGATTATGCACTCTGCTCTTCCACATATAGATGAAAACCCCAATACACCAAGCATTGCTTCAAAATACCATTCCATAACAGCATACAAACGTATATTATGCGTCTATTTATTGATTTACTAGCCTGGTATGGTAGTAATTGGACCTCTGTTAATTTGATTTTCACTACACTACTCGTATTTTTACGTTAATAACTAGAACGTCATAACTACCAATTTATAAGTGCTAGCAGTACATTTACGGTATAATGAATATATTTAATACTCACAAAAACTCTACTATAACGTCGGTCTATCGTTGTAAGTAGTTAAAAGCGATGAGAATATAAAGAGGAAAGCTCCCAATTCTCTCAGAGTATTTATATCTTTAAAATGCCACCTCTATGCCACACTTCACGCGAAAAACTTATTCTAAAATAACACTTCTGCAAATTTTGATATAACAGCCTTAAAGCTTCCAGAAATTTATCTCGTGGACGCGCCGTATAATCCGAAAATCGCTTCCACCTGTCGGTTTGTAAAACTACCCGTTTCAAGCAATGATTCTGTTCTGTGTCGTCATGAAACTCCCCATGTAATATTTTTATCTCTGTCTTATGCATATTTGATGTCGCGTTCCAAACCTCACTTAGGTTGTAGAAAATCGATATTGCTGACAGCGTCTCATCACTCCACGTGGATTCAGTACGTGCGTTTTGAAACCAATGCTTTTATATCCGTCTCTATCTGTAGCATATTACTGATCGTGCCTCTGATCGTGCCTCTCACCTACTCTTTAAGAACTTTGTTAGCTTGTTTATTCGAAGCAACTGACGGTTGAACATTACTTTCTATGAAGCCCGCTTTATTATGCTGATAATGTCGAGAAGGTGACCTTTTAAGCATGCAGGTGTTCTTAATTATAGACCGTTTAAAACAACAATTCTTTGAGTCTATATTTCAACGTATCCTATATACTGACGTTCTTGTTTGTTATCAAGAAACCTTTCGCCTTGGGATTATCGATTTTCTTTACCCTTGTGTTTTCCAATGCTATTACACGTTGAATTAAACTAAATTTAATTATGCGTTTCTAGATGTTTTTAAAGCTGGTTTTCTCTAAGTACTTCTAATTTTTCAATTATCAATTATAAAAGTACGTCAATACTTGTCCGGTTAAATTAAATACATTAAATAAATTTTGCGCGTAAATAATTTGTTTGTTCCTCTATACAGGGTGTTTGAAATTGCATCGCTTACCTCAAATTTATACCTTTGAATCCATAGCAATATATATATATATATATATATATATATGTCGTGGAAAATATAGGTTAAGTAGGGTATATAGGTCTAGATAATGAATTGTTAACAACTGTGTATATAGGAAATAGGAACAATTTATTTACGCGCCAAATTAATCAGTTTAGATAGTGAAAACGGACGGTTATTAAGATATTCTTGTATTTCTAAATCAGAATGTTTAAAAATGCATAAAGAGGGGGAAGCTTTAGAGTACATGAAAACTCAAGGATACGCATAATTAATTGTAATAGTTTAAATCAAGCACATGGGATAAGAAACGGAGCTTTTGAGTATAGAAAATCAATAATTTAAACGCATATTTCCATTTAGATAAACGAAAACGTTCGTTATACAAATCCTAAGAAGTGCTATAACTCGGAATTATTATTTTAAACGGCTAGTTTACTTCAAAGAAACACCTGATAATTAAATGTCAAGTTTAAAGAACTGAAATATACGTTGGGACAGAATTCTCTAGAATTGTTTGTAACGGTCGGTGCGACAAGCTGCTAAAATAACAAATGCTTTGAAGACTAATTGAAATGAAATATCTATAATGTAAAACAGACAGAGAACGCGTATAATAAAACGTTGGTTACAATACACGTCTAAAATACGCAGTAGATTTGGAGGTCAACCACAATATCGATTTTCTGTAGCTTGAGAGGGGTTCTAAAAGAGACAATAAATATGGGTGAAACGAAAAAAAGTAGCTAAGGGTTGCACGTATACACCGGGGAAAGCAATATAATTGGTCGAAGGCTAGAAGTTTTGAGAAACTCGCGTCGGTTAGATGGTGTTGAGCGAATTTCATGGTAAAAGCAGGGTAAACTTGGAATTTTTCAGACGTTGATGTCCGTTACGAACAAAATTTGGAGAATCGGTTTTGGAAAATAAACTTTTCGATGAAAAGAGGGTCCGTGAGGGGTATTCAAAAGCGTATACATATACTGGGAGAGGTATTAAAGCTCTCTTAGATCTGTTGCTTTTATATTTTTCACGTATTTGCTATTACGTGCTCCTACGCGGTACTGATTGTCGCTTATTAGTTGAATTATTATACAGCATCCTATTGAACAGTGTAAAAGCTGTTAGCAACGTACCGGTAACGTATTAAAAGTGTGATTTGCACAAGTGGGTGCTGACTTACAAAAGGTGCTGTTACTACACGCTACAATCTAAGGATAGGATGGTACATGGGTAAGCGAATCGAGAAGTTTGAAACTAGTTTGTGTGAAGTGTAGTGGTTATGGAAGGTTAAGTTTGGTCGAGACAATTATCCGGGTAGAAATACTAAAGGGGTTGCTGAGATTTGGATAGCTAGTGGACATGAGTTGGATCCAGACTTAATCACGAAGTGTATGGACACAAGGACGAGGGTTTTAGTACACATCTTTAGAGGTAACGACGGAAGAACCTTATTCCAGGTAAAGAAAATTAATTTCTTGTTTTTGCTTGAACATTTGTGCTGGTATTTTGTGCTTAAGTGTTTTGACTTATTGGGGGTGTAATTTATTACCATAAAAACTCATTTAAAAGGGGTATATGTACAGGACAATTAATATTGATTATTTCAAAATGTTTATTAAGGACATAAAAATGTGGTTGTAAGGAGTAAACGTGTCTTTAGCTTTAGTTTAAACAAAAATGCGAGGTTTAAAAGCATTTAGAGTAACTGGGTTATACTGAGCTCAAAATAGACCAGAATAAAAATCAATTTAGGGTTGCACGACGGGCCCATCTACTCGTCTAAAATAAAATTGTTGAAATATATTAAAATCATGAAATTTTAAAAGATTTAAAGATTGAGATGGTAACATTTTTTATCAAACTGTATATACAAATGTGAAAATATTTTCTTGCTAATGGAAACTTGTTAATATGTGTAAATAAAAAGGTTGTATGTCTTGTTGCATTATGTGAGTGGTAATTTCATTTGACTGTATATGTAAGAAAGAGTGAATTTAGGATGGTTGGTATCCAAGAAGAAGCAGATTTTAGAGCTAGCCGAGGTGTGCAGAAATAAGGAGGCGTTCCAAAGGTATGGTAGGAATTTTTTTTATTTTTTCAGAAACTTTTATGACGGCCCACCGAAGGCGATCCCGATTGTTAGAGATCCACAGCAATTTTATGTTGGCCCAAGCGTGGGGCTTGATGGGTTTTAAGGGGAATCTCGATTGTTATCGACTTCTACTGCAATATATAACTCTTCTGTTTTTTTTTCTGTAAATTTCATGAGCTGAAAGTATTTTTTCAGGGCGGGGGTGTGTTTGCGCCATTGCATTATTTTAATTTGATACACTTTTATCTTGGCCATCAGTTATTAAAACACCTGGCTGATAAAAGGAAAGGAGCTCAGTTGGGCTTGATATATATTTGGAAAAGGAGCTTTTAGTGTAGTTGTGAGATTAAGTTTGTGCAAAATTATTTGGGAACTCTAAGTGGTATTAATTTATTATATCAGGATTCTTATCATCCCTTTCCTTTATCCTGATATTTAGTGTTCAAGATACTGTCCTGGGGTAAGTAAATTTGTTTAGTCACAGTCCACTATAAATTATTATTTTGTTTATTTTGTTTTATTAGCGCGAACACAGAATATTTAAGAATAAACGCAATCTTTAATTTATTAGTGTTCAGATAAGGGCCAAATTCGTGCTCGATTTATATATTGTACCTATTGGAAACAATTTTAAAATAATTCTTAATGATACAAAGCTGCTTTCGGTATTTTAGAAACGGTTAATTTAAGAAGAACCTTCTAAGTAATCTAAACACGAAAACTAAATCAAAGAGTTAGAGGAACTTACGACCAAAAAGAGAGTACGTTGTAAGATTCGATTGAAAATGTCAGGGCCATTACGAAGGAACGAGAGCCACTTTTGTGTTGTGCAGGGAATTATTTTGTAGCTCTAATTTTTCAAATGGATTAGTTATGTGAATTAGAGTCGTTACCATTCGATGCAGCATGCACTCTCATCGCCAAATGAGAAACTTCGTCAGACTTTACGTTTGTCTGACTGAGGCACCGAATTATAGTTAGAGAATTATTTACTATTTTAAGCGTTTCTACTAATACTGTTCTCTAATACACAAGTCTAAAATTATTTTTTGTTGTCAACTTCTAAAATTTAGTAAGCTATTTCAGTAAATGTTACTAAGTCGTTGGCACCACATAAAAAAGAACTGGCATTGACTTTCAAATACGCGCAATTTACTCACGACTTTCATTTTCGGCAGTTTTATTTTGGGTTAAGTTCTTTCAATCCTAAATTCATTGATTTCCTACAGTTGTAGGGAACGAAATCTTTTATGTGTGGTCTTCTTATGTACTGTCTAAACGACAGCTTTATTCAATTGCTGTCCCTACTGGACGCATCAACCTAATTAAATGTAAATTGCGTGTTGTAGAAAATGTTCAACTTGCTTGAATTCTAAGAAGCGTTTTAGGGCTTTACAAAGCTGTTTAATAGCGGGTTTTGGTGAAAACTCATTTTCGAGTGGAATTATGAACTAGTTCTACTCATACAGACGCGTATATACAGTAGATGTTAAAGCAGTGGTCGATCCATTGCAATATTTGATTGAAAACTTAACCTGTAGTGTTTCATCTTTGTTCTCATAAGTCCAAATACCTATAGAAAAGTTTCTGAATGCAATCACGTAATGAAAGGAAATACAAATATTGTATTTTTAATGACAGATCCTTTTATCAATAGTGTAACATTTTATTTTTCCAGTCGTAATTTAATTGCATTGAATTACACGCTAAACGCGCTAAGCGTGTATTGTTCCTTAGGGATCTAATTATATTAATATATCTGTGTCGCATAAAGCTATTTCCAAATAAAAATCTATTTGATTGTTTCGTGTTCCCCCTCCGACGGCGCGACCGCTCGGCTCTGGTTTCGATGAACAGTCGGCCACGGGCAACAGCTTTGTCAAGATGTATTTTTGGCTAGAGGCCGGCAACCTTCGTATCAGTTATTAATTGTGGAGATATCTTCTAATAACGGTTGATAAAGTATATATTATACGAACTAAAGTAATTTGAGGTAATTTATTTAGCGCGACCTTTAGAACAGGACAGCGACAAAATGTAATGCAACAAAATATAATGCGACAAGATGTGATTCGAAAATGTGGAATGCAACAAGTATAATTCGACAATTAAGAATGGAACGAACATGATTCGCCATCTAGGATCCAAAGAATTACCGTTATTTAGGAACAGTCGATTTAAACTTTGCCTAATAAGAAATTGTCCGATAAGGAATTATAGAAGTTAATTTGGATGGAGTCGTTTCAAATTAGGAACGCTGTTAACTTTGCTTGAAGAACGGAATTCCCGTCTCAGTTTGTTGTGAAGCGGCTAATGCAGTTTTTGGTTCGTAATTAGCCATAAGATTTTTGTTTGCATGTGTTTCAAAGTTTAGAACACGTTTATTTGCTTTTATGTTTAGTACACGTAAAATTGTATAAACTTCAAATAATTGTTGAGCTGGTTTTACAAGCTGTAAAACGAAATTTTGTTGAATTAGCTTTCTAAAATAACATGCTTTGTTCCATATGAACCGTCGATAAGTTCAACATGTGTTTTCGACGTCATATTTTTCTATTTTGTACAGTTTACAGATGTTTTCTTGAAAGCAAATGCTTTGAGCAGCTGTAATGCAATTTAAACAAACATACCTATTTTTGTGATCAGCTTTATCTATACATAGATTATTAAACGTAAATTTGAAAGTTCAAATTCTCATTATGTTAGGTTCTAGTAATTTGTTATCTACCTGAAAAGATCTGCCCAGGTTAGAATTTAATTCACTGTGTTATATTACCAATCATTATCACTTTAATTTGTATAACAAGTTCATGTTTAAAGTAAAGTCGGTTGATTAATGAAAGAAAAAAAAAAGGAAAGTTAAAACTTTAATTTTGACGTAGTTGATTATGACCATTTTTTGTTACAAGTTCCGATATTTTAAAAGAGTTTTTTTTAGTAAACATTTAGTTTAAAATCTAAGACTTTTATTTTGGTCGAGTGCGATCAAATCTAATTACATAAAGCTAAAATTTTTTGGAGTAATAATTTGATGCCAATATTATATTGGAAATACTTTTTTATTATTTCTTTATATATGTTTATAAGACACAAATGGTGTTCTACTTTGTTATGTATTTAATCTTGGCAATTTCTTACAGGAGCTGCGTCTTATCTTAATAAGACAGGTTTTTGTTAACGAAGGCGATCATTTTATCTTTGGGTTTTCACGTCCGCCCTTAGAACTGTGCTTTGCAATTATCGTAATTATCTCAGGACATGGTGGCGCCTATTTGATTTAGCTTAACTTTGGTTTGCAAACAGAATTTGACTCCCCCGCCTCCCCCACTACCCCCACTACCCAGGAATAGACCCCTAGCTTTGTCGGAAGACTTTGTTCTCTAGCGCCTTAATATAAAAAAAAGACGTTCCAGTCTTTTGTTAAACAGAAGTTGTTTCAGTGGCACCCATCCAACGTAAGGCCTAGCAAAAATAGTTACACTGGCGTCACAACGTGAGGCCAGCCAACTTCAAAATTCGTATCAATATTATACTAATTAAGGACATTTAATTCACAGACGGCTTATTGGAACCTGGCATAGAAATTTTCTTTCATAAGCATGCATAAGCTAGACAATTGATTTTTTCTAATTAGAGATACACTATAATGTCCCCTAAAGGGATATTAGTATAAGATATAGTAAGATATAGTATAAAAGAGAGATATAATCCCACTAATTACATTTGATTATCTATTTCCAATTTCTTAATTACCTTGTTATGTGCAGTTTCTGTACGCGAATGTTTTCGTTCTTATGTAATTAAATTTCATATATCATGAACAATTTCGACAACTTTTTAAATTGAAATGATTGCTTATTCAACACCTGGTAGATTTTATTAGTACATGTAATTATAATTTAAATTCAGCAAATTTACTCCTTCAATATAGCATTAAATTTGTCATTTTACTTAAAGATTGTAAAAGTTTTAAACGTGGTTTTCGATTGTTAAAACACTTGTTTCCAGAGATATCGTAAAGTGGTGTACGTGTTTTTTGCAAGTTTGGTTTAACTCCGCTTATCTTTACATGGTATTATGGCGTTGGTTTATATTACATTTTCTATAATTGTATACGAAAATATAGGCAACTTGTCATACACATCGTGCATGTCCTTGGACTGATGTACTTTCGTATTGTTCTAAAACGTTTTACGACCTGCTCCATTATATTAGGTTAAAGTGGTTTTTCCATTTTATCGATTGTCGTTCGCATTGTTGGTTTGTCTTATCGGCAGGTGGATGTTTTAAAAATACCTTCCACGTGGTAGTTTATCTAGAGAAAAATGTTTTGAAGGAAAGTTACGTGCCGGATTTATTTATTATTATGGGCATCTTCCTCGCGAAAACAGGACTGAGTTGTTTCGAATGACGCCCTACAGGTTTTGCGAATGATTTCCTTATTTAGTTTCATTTGCGTAAAATTAGAGAGATTCTGTGTCTTTTTGAACGACGAATGAAATTGTATAATGTTTAGCATACGCGCTCTCGTTTTTATAAGACGATGGTGTTACATTCTGGTTAAATAAGTAACACGAACGGGAAACTGTATTGGTTTTTTTGTGTTATTCATTTTACTGTCTAGTCCACTATGTTTGTTTGAGCTCGATTTTCTTAAATTTTGATTTTGCTTTCTTTCTTGATGGTTAAATATTCTTGGTTGGCTCATTTCAGATTATTGGACGTGTTTTCGCCAATAATTCTAGTACATTGAGAACGCTGGAGCCCTATTCCTATTCATAATTTCTATTTTGTTGTTTTGCTCCTATTGGTGTTTCCAAAGTTTATCCGTCGGATATGTTTTAAATTGTCCTGTATTGGCAATAATTTTTTTTGGAGCTTTTATCGAGTTGCAGTTAGCCTTTATTAAGTTACTTTCTCCCAATTTCTTTTCTTTATTCATATTCAAAATGACTGATGTGGGAATAACACTGTTTGATGGTATCTGCAATACACAGCAGGTGCCCTCAGAAAGCATTACTGATTATTTCACGTGTATGACGGCCCTGTTTCAGTAGTATGGATCTTTCAAGGAGGAGGATAAATTGTTCATTGTGCTTCGTAATCTCGCTCCATTCTATCGAGCCCATTTACCTAACGTCCGCTCCTTACAGGAGTTAAAGGCCGAATGTCTGAAGTTAGAACTGGAAAAGATTCTGACCGATAATGTCATATCACCTAGTCAAGACCAACATACTGTTACTGCTTGACCGTATCTTGCTTATAAGTCTGCTACAGTTGAGAAAAATACTTTTACTTCACATGACCGAGGTGTTAAGGTTTCTCCTACGCCTACGGGTAGATGAAATACTTCTTCTGTACTTCCTACTGTTTTTATTCCTAGTTCTGCATCTACTCGTCAGGTCATATGCTTTAATTGCGACAAGCCTGGTCATGTTTCGACACGTTGTACTCGTCCTAAAGTACTCCATTGCTATGATTACGGGTATAAGGGAGTTACTCGCCACAACTGCCCTATCTGTCATCCTACTACTAATAGGTCTTCGAATCATACTTCAAATTCTGTTCTCAGTTGCAGGAGCCAAATTTCTTCTGCTGCCAACTATACGTTCTCTTGTGTACCTCATCCAGGTAATCCTGCTACTGCTATCCAAACATATCCTTGTTTGGCAAATATAGGTTCGATAAAATTTCTTCCGTCTCTAGTTCTACATCCTTTTCTGCACCTCTTTTTGCTCGGCATGCTACCAGCACATCCTATCCTTTTCAACCATACGTGTGTTTAAATTATAATATTGATTGTTACGGCTAACACGCCCCTACTAACCGAACCTTTACTAACAGGAACCAAATTTCTTCTGTCCGTTGCGATTCAAACGATGATCAAATGTATCCTACGTATTCACTTCCACCCCAGACTGTGCCTCCATCACAATTGCAACCCATGTTTCAAATTGGCGATTTACAAATAGCTTTCGTAAATAATTCTACTAAAGAAATTTCTGTCGTGTCCGCAATTACAATTGTAGCCGAAGTGACGATAACTTCTAATTCAGTCAGATAAGGTCCTGCTGAAGTTCAGGAACCTGTATTTTTAATGCCTGTTGCTGTTGTGAAAATTTTACCTGTTTCTGCTTTCTTAAATGGTTCTACTCAAGAAATTTCTGTCGTGTCTGCAATAACAGCTGTAGCTGAAGTGACGATAACTCCTAATACGGACAGAGAAGATCCTGTTGAAGTTAGTGAACCCGTAGCTATACTGCCTGTTGCTGTTGTCGTCAAAGTGATACCTGATCCTATTTCTTTATCTGCTATTGTTAAGGAATCCGTTCCTATTGCGGCTGAAGCTTCGTCTGTTCCTACTCCGTTGTCTAACATTGATAAAGTCCTACTTGATTCTACTCCTTTATCGAACGTTGGTGAAACGCTACCTGCTCTTACTCATTGTTCTAATGTTGACAAAATTCTTTCCGAATGTGTTTCTTTATCTAATGCTGACAAATTTCTACTTGCTTCTGTTTTTTTAAGCTAAGGTTGGTGAAATTCTAGCTGGTGTCTCTTTTTCTAATGTTGACGAAGTTCTTCCTGATGTTGTTCGTTTTGTAAGCTTGATGAAATTCTGCCTGGTTTTGTTCCTTTCTTTAATGCTGATAAACTTCATTCTACTCCTTTATCTAACGTTGACAAAGTTCTACTTCTTGTAAGGCGGATGAAATTCTACCTGATTCTGTTTCTTTATGTAATGCTACTGACGTGTTATCGGATTCTGCTCCTTTTACTAAGGGTGTTACTGTTACAGCCAATTCTGTTTTCTTTCCTAACTGTGATACTGTGATATCTGCTTTTGTCCCTACTGCAACTGAAGTGTGCTCTGCTTGAGTTTCTTTTCGTAAGGTTAATTCTCCTACAACCAATACTTTTTCTTTCAAACAATTCTAAAAACAAACAACTTTCTTCGTAACGCGTTTTGAGTTTCCTAAACCACACTCGTTGCCACCTCCTTAACCGCGTGCTTCCGCTACTTCACCTCCTGCTGTTCCTGTTTTGCAGAAAACTGCCCAAAAGAGGCAGACAATAGTCTGTGCTGATTCCGAATCTGAACATGTATGTCGGCGTCATCCTAATGTTCTTGACTTTACTGCGTTTTCCTGCTGGCAGCGCAAACCTCTTAAGCTCAATACCTAGCCGTCGCGCCGCCAGATTCTTATGCCGACTTTACTCCCCTTAGGACTTGAATTCTGGACTTTGATTTCTTTATGCACTTCCCTATTTGGCTTGGTTTTCTTTCTTTCTCTTCAACCCGTGTTTGTCCGTGAATAGAATAGCCCCATGTTACGACCTGCCTGTCGTAAGAGGCAACTAAAGTGGTCCTCATAGTTAAAATGATTATCGTTACGGGAGATGATATTTATTAATAATATTGTATTTATTATGGCTATGTTGTCGAATTAGAGCTGTTGGTTTTAGTGTTGTAATTTTGCGGGTTTTTTTTGGTAATTAATTTAGGGAAGTAGCCTAAAACTACAGCTCGCCCTTATAAGAAGTAAATTTTTGTTGTTCTTGATATATGTGTATTGTGGTTATTGCTATTGATTTTTTTTTGTTTTTTTTTTGTTATACTGCACTGTGATGTCTCTCCAAAATGTCACTGAGAGTAATAATATGTATTAATGAGCACTGTTAATTTCTTATTTATTTTTTTTTATTTCAGACTTTCCTTTATTTTTTTTTCTTGTATTTGTAAGACCCCGCCTACTCGCCAACTGTGCCTGCACATTCTTTCTTTGTCTTTCAGGCTACGTCGATGTACGTAGTAAGCTACTAGATATTATCCTTTGTAAGTGCACTTTTGCTTATATTTCTTTCTTGTATTCTGCATGTACTTTATTTACTTTAACAACCAAGGAAGTTAGTCATAAAGTATCTACGAGCGCCATTTGCTCTCTATCGAAGGTCTTATACAGGTATTTTTATTGATTTAGTTATAATAACTGCCACTATTTGAAATCATATTTTCTAAAACAAAAGAATTAAAATAATATGGTTAATTAGGATTCATTATTTATGAAATCTATTACACAAAGTGCGTCATATTTATTCTATTGCATTAAAAATTTTCTTCCCGTCTAATTTATAACAAGCGTAATTCAACGTGTTACACGTCTTTCTCTAACCAAATACATGTTTCAGTAATTACAAAAATTTAACCCAATTGGCAGTTTATGTCGACATTATCAAAATTTTAAGATACATGTAAATTTAACATACCTTTCTCTTACTGATAGACCTAATACGAGATCACTTTCAGACAATTTTTGTGCTTGCTAGTGAGAGGGTCACTAAAAGGTGGACGGGTTAAGCCAGAAAAGCATGATTGCCCAATACAATTATCTATTACTATTTAACAACAAATGTTCTGTCTCTTTGTCGCACGTTTGCGTGGTTAACTTTAAGTTATTTTAAATTTGTAGTTGTAAATCAAATAGTAAAGCTGTCATCCTTTGTCCCGTTATATCCTGTCGTAAGACTTCCTTTGTGCATGTGTAAATTAAGTTTAAAAATGGTTAGTGACAGAAACACTCTCTCATGAACATCGAAGCAGAACGGTCGTTGGTTCGGTTCGGTCAAGTGAGTTAGTCAATAGTGCCGCCGAATGTAAATTTGTCGATAAACCCCTAAAAAACAGTAAAAGTGCAAACGTAACACGTACTATAATTCGCATACACTCCACTTAGTTGAAGAGTTGGAACTACACCTTAGAACAATAAAACAACGCGGAGGTAAGTCGAGGTAAGTCGCGCATTAAACATGGGCCTTTGTAACCGGATTATTTAATTAATTAATTAGTTTCTATTCTTTTTGCTCCTTATTTATACTTGAATTTAATAATTGTCGTAGTTTTGATTATGTTTGAGCGTGTTACAATGAGACTAACATCGTGCTTGCACATTTAAGGGTAGAAACATTTGGTCGTAACGGTAGATTTTACGATATATTCCTTGTCCTTTGTCGCAAAGATTAGTGGTCGGTCGGTTTGCTTTATGTAAACTAAATTTATAAGGGTTATTGTATTTTAAATCGTTACCTTATTTTTCGTCCTCAAGTTTGAGGAACCACTCGGGTTCATCAAACTTAGTATAACAAAGGGGTTCGTATTTATGTGAAACGTTTTGTCGGGCGAGCACTGTAATTAGTTGCATTTGTCCGTTAGTAATTTAATTTCGTAGATTAATTAGTTGTCGTAGCGTATTTTAGCTACGCATTGTTTTTACATTAATTTTTATTGTCGTTCATTAATCATTGACCAGATTTGGTTATATCAATTGATAAAGGTATTCTTGAAGCTAGATTTGTAGTTAAAAGGTTGGATCATATATACAGTAAAATTAATCAACCCGAAAATGTATCATTTGCTTTAATTAGAGCATCGATTAAAAGTGTCGAGCAAATTGAAACTTATTTCAAGTCCTTCTGCAAGGATATTTTGTTTTACGAGGAGAGTGAACAATTGGACGAATTTTCGGCTCTTAGGGTGAAAATCGATGATTATCTATTAGATATTCGTATTATCGCGGAACGATGTGAATTAGATCGCGTAGAAAATAAGCCGCAGTTGGAAAATATGAATAATTCTTTGTCGCTAAATAGTGGGGTTCGCTTGAAAGATCTTTCAGTCCCGCGGTTCTTGGGACGTATTTCGGACTTTAAAAGTTATCATGCAATTTATAAGCGTTTGATTCATGATAATGTCAGTTTGTCACCCGTTAAAAAATTTTGCTGTCTCGTTGATACATTAGATGAGTCGTCGCGTGCGTTAATAAAACAGTTGCCAATATACGATTGTGCATATGATGAAGCCTATAAAATCATTACGTTTTCAGTCCAAGAGGCTATTACTTTCAACATATTTTAATGCTCTCGAAAAATGCCCTAAGGTAAGTTCATCAGACTCGCACACAGAACTCCGGCAATTAATTAGTTTTTGTGATGAAAATATATTCGCGTTAAGGCAGATGGAACTAGATTTATTAGATTTCATGTTGTTTAATCTGTTATCTAAAAAATTAGATACAAACATTTTAAAGCGTTGCGAATTTCGAAATAGTTCCTTCGTTTAAAAATTTAAGGTGGTACATTGAAAAACAATGTAAAGTGTTGAAAATAAATGACATTGCTTCAGGAACATGCTTAAAATCTCGAGATTCCGTGTAACAAAGGGAAAAAGGAAAGTTCGTTAGCACTTCGGCTAAAACTTCTGTAGTTGGTACCACCAATGATTGTAAAAATTGTAGTTTGTGTCAAGCTGTGCATTCTATTTATAGATGTAAGCAGTTTCTCGATAAAACCCTTCAAGAAAGATTTGAGGTGGTCAATACTAAAAACCTTTGTATCAAATGTTTAGATACTTCACATTCGGTGAAAAATTGTAAGTTAGGTTGGTCGTGTAGAAAATGTCATAACTCACACAATTATTTACTTCACTTCGATAAACGAGAAAAATCGGTGTCTCCACGCAAACCCATCGTCAAAGTCAGCGTCTCCTCGGAGAGCGGCGCCTAGACTTACTTCTACTAGTAGACCTAGTGAAGACAATCTGTCGTTGTCGGTTGTGCATTAACAACCTTCCACTAGCTCGTTGATTTCGACGTCATTAGAACACACAACTACGCTGTTAGCTACGGCAATGGTGTCGGTGCTTGATTATACAGGAACATTGCAATCTGTTCGTGTAATATTAGATAACGGATCCATGGAAAGTTTTATGACTGAAAGGTGCCGTCAGAAATTAGGTTTAAAGAAACGGAAAGCCAATGTTACTGTTCAAGGACTTGGCTTGAAGTCGTCGTTGGTGTCTGGTGCACTATCGTGTGTAGTCAGCCCCTCGGGAGCAAGGTCTCCAGCAAATGAAATTGATTGTTATATTTTACCTAGCATTTGTAATCAATTACCTTCGTCGTCTATAGGGGTCATGGAATGGTCGCATACTCGAGGTTTGACTTTAGCTGATCTTAATTTTAATATTCCTGGTAAGATTGACATGCTACTCGGAGCGGAAATCTTTGCTCAGGTTTTGTTTTGTATTAAAACAACCTTTGGTTGTGTTTTAACGGGAAAGGTGGTCTCGCCGAAAAATTCTATTACATCGTTGTGTGCTTTCGTTGAGCCCTTAGACAGCGACATTCGTCGATTTTGGGAATTAGAAAATATTCCCTTCAAGAAACACATTTCTTCTGAAGAAGAAAAGTGTGAAAAGGAATTTGTGGAAAATTATAGAGGTAACAAGGACGGTCGTTTTCTAGTGTCCTTGCCCTTTAAAATCTTTGAACCCTCATTCGTGGCTACGAGATCGATTTGTATTAAAAGATTTTTGTCATTAGAACGTCGTATGCTAAAAAATCCTGAATTGTATTCGGATTATAAAAAATTTACGGAGGATTATTTGAAAAACGGTCACATGGTTCAAGTGGAATTGTCTGAAAATTCGTCGGTTCATGAGAGAATGTATTACAGTCCCCATCATGCTGTACATAAGCGTGATAGCACTACCACCAAATTGCGTGTGGTTTTCGATGCTTCGTGTCCGGATCAATCTGGAAATTCGTCAAATGATAGCTTGGCTATTGGCCCTGCTCTGCAAAAGAACATTGCAGTTTTGTTATTGCACTTTCGTGTACATCCTATCGTAATTACAGCCGATATTAAACAAATGTATCGGCAGATACAAAAAAGTTACTCAGCATGATTATCAACGCATCGTCTGGGGGATTTTCTCCGTCAGATCCTATTATGGACTTTAAATTAAATACTGTGACTTATGGAGTTTCGTCGTCGCCTTTTTTGGCCTTGCGTATTTGTAACATTATTTTGTAATGTTAACTAATAAACAGATTGATTAATTAATTAAAAATTCATTAATTTGCATAACTTATAGACAAGAATTCCATAATAAATTACTTTCATATTTTAGTTAGCATCCCTCATAAAGGACCAGGTTTATAAGTAGCTTAAGGCTAAACTATTAGAAATTCTAGCGGCGGTTATCATAATTTAAAGCTCTACCCTTGCAAATCAAATACAATAACTCTTTTAAAGCTTAGGTCGGTTACAGATTGACGAATCTGATAAAATTAAAATGAAATAGTACCTTTTAACGTAAATAAAGAAAAGCAATTTTCTGTTGAAAAGCTTATTTTTTTTAATAATTTCTTTGATTGACAGCGGGTTATAGAAAACCAAACATTATAAATAGCGAAAACTATTTCCAATTTGATTTGTTCAAAGATTGCAAGTAATTTTAAGTAGTCTTGATTGATTGGGGTTAAGGAGGTTGATATAAATGTGTGATAAAAATATGCAAATTATAATGAAGGACCAATTGCTTTTATAGCAATAACGATAATGGTGGAGCGGTTATGTAATAACAAACAAAAAAACTACATCAAACTACTTAGTAAAAGGGTATAAATACCTTAAGTCCTGCGCCGCTGGGGGCAATAGACACTTTCACGCACAAAAGCTTTTACGGAGAACCAGAAACACGCACGAAAATGGTGTCGGTCTCGCTTTCAAAGCTCTAACACAACCGTCCTTTTCAAGGGTTCGAAGGCGACTTGCTTCTTTAAAGGCTCGAGTACGACTGTCACTTTATGCACTGTTATTGCCGGTATATAAAATGTTTCACTCAAACTGTAGGATGCACGCACAAAGTATTTATTGTCACAAAATACCGAATTGTTCGATGACGACGTAACAAGTCTAGAGACATCCATTGTATTTAAAATCCATTTCGGCTCAAGTCGGTTAACCGGTCTTTTGTTAATGGCAGACTACTGTCGCCAACGGGTATGGTCCACATTTCAATAATTAAAATTTCGAGAAGATACAAAATATTTAAACCTTTAGAAAAATAATTGCATCCGTGACCCTCATCTCAAAAGGGGTTGGATTTGGTTTCTGAAATCTTGTTTTTTGTGGAGGTTCTGTTCAGTCATTGGATAACGGGAATATGACGTAAATAATGGTTAGAGTAGGAATTAATCTATATAACTTAAAGCTTTAGCGAAAAGAGAGAGAGTCAAATGGGACTGTCCGTAGTCAAAAGGTAGAACCGTAGCCACAGAAGTTTGCGGGTAGCGTTCTCCGGCATCACAGATATGCTATTGCACTTAGTATCACGATAGTGAAATTGGAAAGGAGTAAGTAACTCTTTCAGTTCGCGAGGGTTACGCCAGTATGTTCGCGGATTTATAGTGGTACAAAGTAAATAATAAAAAGCTTGTATGCGTGTGACGCACAAGTTAAGTCAAATTAGCAACAAGATACTGCCGGGTTCGTGTGCCATTCAATTATTTAAAAATTACAACCAACAAGAGCAACAAGCGAGATTCGCTCCCCCCAATTTAAGAGCTGTTCTACGTTGGAAGGAAAGCCTTCAAACAATGAACAATTTTTAGTAAGTAAGTTTTTTTATAGTTAAGTAGCATGACCAATTTTTAGTTAATTTATTTGTTAGGACGTTTTGGCCATAAACCGTAGGATTAATTTAGTGTAAATTTAATAGTATAAGTTTTCTTTCATATATAAGTGTTTGGGAATTACTTATGTACGCAAAATTTTCATAATTCCATATTCACCTATTCAATTAAATTTCTAAATTAAAATCAATGAATGTAAGAGGTTCACGTTTATTGCTCTGTTAATTAAATAGTTTTGTTTGCCGCTGATTAAGTCAATAGTTTTTTATATTTTTTTTATCATGAAAGTTGCGTAAATATTCAAAAAGATAAGAGTTGATTAAAAGAAACAATTGTCCTTCTTGGGATGACAAGTCTCTCAAGGTTTTGCACGAACATTTGGACATTCTCGATTTGTCTGGCGCCCTTGGAAATTGTCATTAAGCCACAATATTTGTGAAAGTTAAATGCCACTTTTTTGTAGTATATTATAGATTAATTAACCCTTTTTGCAAAATTTTAACCCTTTATATGATTCACGACCTTCCGCTAGCTAGTGCCGGTGACCTCTCTTTAATTTTTGTTTTACAGGCCGCCCCCCATTTTATAATTTTACTGGAAAATATATACTTAGTAGCTTTTCCGCCTGTAACATATTGTTCAAGAAATGGCAAGGTTGGAATCGATTAATTTTCCTCTCGCGTCAGCGGTATTGGGGAGCGATATATATGTTGATGATTTATTCACTGGAAGCAATTCGATTGAAGCTGCTAATCAATAAATTGGTGGTTGAATAGTATTTGCGCTAGTGGTGGTTTTCAATTAAGAAAATGGAGTAGTAATTGCCAGGAAGTGATGTCCAACTTGAAGGAGTCCCTGTTCAGTTCGGAAGCAATTACATTTCAAGATAAAGATAGTGCTTCTACAAAAATTTTGGGGGGTTTTTCGTGGCGCACTCTTACAGATATTTTTATACAACTTAGCCGTTGAAGAGCACACTTGCACTAAGCGTAATATTGTGTCGGCTATCGCAAAATTTTTGATCCTCTCGGTTTGATAGCGCCTTTAGTACTTTTCGCTAAACGTTTAGTTCAAGATTTTTGACTTTTAGGTCTCGGTTGGAACCAAGAGTCTCCATTGGAAGTCATAAAATTGGGTGAATTGCCAGCGGTTTTGAATATTGAGATTTCGCGTCGCATCCTACGTAATAATTTTAAAAAGGTGGAGTTGCATGGATTCTGTGATGCTTCTGAAGCCGTGTATGCAGCTGTCATCTATTTTCGTTCGTTCGATTTAGAAGGTAATATTACATGTCATTAGTATGCGCAAAATCGAAGGTTGCTCCTACTAATCGCGTTTCATTGCCCCGTCTCGAATTGTGTGCTGCCGTACTCTTGGCAGATTTAGTAGATTTCGTCAAAAATACTTATACAGTTTATCATTTAGTAGTATTTTCGCGTGGTCAGATTCCACTGTTGTTTTGTCTTGGATTCGGTCTTCCTCGCATAAGTGGAAGACATTCGTTAGCAATCGCATTTCGCATATTCAAGAACGTATTTTTCCATCTTCATGGTTTCATGTTAAGTCCCAGGATAACCCTGCGGATTGTGCCTCACGTGGCCTTTTGGCTTCATAGTTGGTTTATCATCCATTATGGTGGACAGGGGCTTCCTGGTTAGTGCGACTTATGTGATCCCCTATCTATTGTATCAATATAAAACTAATACTTAAGAAGTTATTAGGAAATATTAGGAAATGTGCAACAATGTCATAAAAGACAATTTATTACAATTTATTTCAGTTTATAAACGTTAATGGGAACGGAAGCGCTACAAAGTAGCACAAGGATAAGTGACACTGCAGATGTCAGGTCACAGACGGTCGTAGGAAGTCACGTACCGAGATTACGCAGAAGTAAGCTCGCAACAAAGTATTTATGAATAGCTTTTAAGATAGCAACTATATATCATGAATAGAATCAAGTGTAAGCAGACATTAGGTCTGTAAGTTCCCACAGAACTGTGAGGGGGTAGGGAGATTATATAAGGCCCGGGAGCTCCACTCGCAGTCAGTTCATCAAACGTTCAGCTTTTACATTGCAGTTCGTAGATAGCTCACTTGTACAATTAATTAATGTATTTCGACTTATAATTTAATTCAAGATTGTAAAATTCCATTGTTCAAATCTGTTTAAATCAAATAAATTTGTTAAAGTTCAAAGAAGTCTTTTTAAAAAGGACCGCTCGAAGCCACGAACCTTAACTTGCGTCGTAGCGAAGAATGGCAAGTAACGTCGCTGCCAAAACTTATTGACTCATCTCAGATGGACGCCGAATATCGTACTCTGTCGTTAACAGTCGTTATGACTGAGAATTTTTTAGATTTGTTGTTGAATAAATTTTCAAAACTGCAGAAAATTTGTAGGATTATTACATGTATTCGTCATTTCATTCGTAATGTTCAATGTCCGGCAGATTTGCGTTCAAAATATTCTGATGGTTTGTCTTTAGCTCAGCAGCAAGAGGCTATACATTTATTGATTAAAAGAGTTCAAACAAATATTTTTGCCCAAGACATTGCAAATATTAAAACCGGAAAACTTGTTAGTAAACAACTTCGTAGCCTTAGTCTGCTTCTAGATAATCGTGATTTGTTGAGGGTGGGCGGTCGCCTGCGTAATGCAGAGTTATCACATGAGAGAAAATTTCCAATTTTGCTTTCTTGGTTGCATCGTTTGACTGAAATTATTATATTAGATTGTCATGAAAGACATTTACATCCAGGAAATCGAACAACTCAATTTTTATTAACTCAAAATTATCGAATCTTGTCCGCAAAGAGGGCTATTCGGCAATGTTTGAAATCCTGCATTCGTTGGTTTCGTGTAAACCCCGTGGCTTTATGCTCCCCTATGGGGGATTTATCAGCTCCTTGGTTAACTCCAGGTAAGGCTTTTTTACACACGGGGGTCGACTTTGGTGGACCTTTCTCCTTCACGACGAATCGGTGTCGTGGCACAAAATCATTGAAAGCGTACATTTTCTTATTTATTTGTTTCAGCACTAAAGCTATCCATTTGGAATTAGTGTCTAACTTGTCGGCAGTCGCTTTCTTGGGTGGTTTACATCGATTTATTGCTCGAAAAAGCAAATGTATTCAAATCCATTGTGATAATGGCACTAATTTCGTTGGGGCCTCTCGTGAAATCTCTCAATTAATGCGCCATTCGGCAGGCGTTGAGGGAATCGAATTTGTGTTTAACCCTCCTGCTGCTCCTCATTTCGGTAGGTTGTAGGAGGCCGGGATTAAATCTTTGAAATCCCATTTGAAAAGAATTGTTGGTGAACAAATTTTGTCGTTTGAAGAATTCTCGACGGTATTGATTCAAATTGAAGCGATTCTCAACTCACGTCCACTATGCGCACTGAGTTGCGAACCGTATGATTTTTCATATTTGACCCTGGGTCATGTTCTTAATGTTGAACCAGTCTTGGTGTTACCCGATCCGGATTTGTTGTCCATAAACCCCTCTCGTTTGAATCGCTAGCAACTGTTGCAGCAAATGCAGCAAGGGTTATGGAAAAAATGGAGTGCTGAATACCTGCACACGTTGCAGCAGAAAGGTAAGTGGTTGAGGAATTCCGCTACCCTACCTATTGATTCGCTTGTCCTCTTAAAGGAAGTAAATAACCCCCCTCTACAGGGGCGTTTAGGAAGAGCGGTGGAGGTTCATCCTGGTAGGGATGGTATTGTTCGGGTAGCTTCAGTAAAGACATCCCAAGGGTTAGTTAAACGTCCTCTAGTGAAACTTTGTTTACTGCCAATTACTTAATATTTAATGGTATGTATACATATATTCACTTATATAAGTTTGTCGCTTTAGATTTTTTAGTTAATAGCTATAATTATTTTTAAATATAAAATAATTTAGTTCATACTTACTTTGGTGGGCGGGATGTTCGGTCTCTTTGTCGCACGTTTGCGTGGTTAATTTTAAGTTATTTTAAATTTGTAGTTGTAAATCAAATAGTAAAGCTGTCATCCCTTGTCCCGTTATATCGTGTCGTAAAACCTCGTTTGTGCATGTGTATATTAAGTTGAAAAAGGGGTAGTGACAGAAACACTCTCTCATGAACATCGAAACAGAACGGTCGTTGTGTCGGTTCGGTCAAGTGAGTTAGTCAATAGTGCCGCCGAATGTAAATTTGTCGATAAACCCCTAAAAAAACAGTGAAAGTGCAAACGTAGCACTTACTATAATTCGCATACAGTCCACTTAGAACAATAAAACAACGCGGATGTAAGTCGATATACAAATTTATAAGACATGAAATGTTACTAAAATGTTAAATAAGATCTAACTTTGCGAGTGATTACATAATATAAAATAATTATATACAACACTTGTCAGGAAATATCGTACTATTGTAGACTGTATCATTTATAATAGTGTTTGAAAGCTTATGGAGAGGCCGTCTCTTAAACTTCTTTACTAGGCGCTACAGTGATTTTGATGCCTCGTAATTTTCATAATTAACGCAAACTTCTTCTTGCATCATTGTAATATTTAACAGTTTCGACCGCTTATGAATTTTATAAAGGTTAAAGTTCTATTTCGCATGCACTTACAATTAGCCTCAATTTTAGTGGACGTAATGAGAATTAATGAGTAAGATGGATGGTTCACATTATAACATCAACATATCAAAAGCATCAGAGAAGGGAAGGAATGAATTTATAATTGGTACCTCGTGCTGCATTCATTTGCTTGATGTAAAATGTAGGCACCTGGAAAATTAATATTTAACAGGACGAACCTTTAAATAAGGAGGTTTAGATGGAAATAATGGGAATATTATGCGGTGGTCTTGTCACGAAGGTATGTTTATAGTTTAAAGTTCGTGATCTATTTTCTATCATCATTTTAATAGCCGCTTTTGGTAAATATTTAAGTTGTGTGACATACACAATATGTAGCAATTGCAGGGCAGTTGGTCGGGATGTAGAGGGAATAACTAAACAGCCTTTGAAATTAGTTCTAGATTTTATCGCAAAATATGTTTTTGCCAATCATTTTTATGTAATTGTTTCGATTAGAGGAATATTTTCGCTATCGCACTTTTACGAGAGCAAAACACGCAATTACAAAACCAAAACCAACATCTTCTAAAATCACGAAAATCACGAAAACGCACAACACATCGAAACTATCACACCCAAGACAACATACGCGAACATTGCGGCACTAACAAGGCTTCAACCACCGAAACAAGACGCAATCACACGGGCAATGACAAACCAAACTGGTACAGTTTTAATCACTTCCGTACGTGGGGAATCCATTAAACAAATACAGGACACCTTCATGAAAATTATCAACCCCAAAACAGATGGCTTTAAGATCAAAAACATTCGAAACACCAATAACACTCTAATAATAGACACGGATAATGAAAGCGAAGCAAGGAAACTACTTCAACATGGTAAACTTACAGAGGTATTAAAGGTAGAAAAACCCCGGAAAAGAAACCCATTGGTGATATTGTATGATGTCCCAACGTATCTAAAGGAATCAGAAGTCAAAACATTAATATACAAGCAAAACCTAGAAGAGAAGTTAAGTTGGAATGAATTTGACAAAGAATTCGTCCTCAGGTTCAAAACTGGACCAAAAGACAAACCCACGGTACATCATGTGGCAACCGTCAGCAGTAAACTACGTAATATGCTCATAAATCTAAACAAGTTATACATAGAATACAGATGCATAACAGTAAAAGATCTTCTCGTCGTCCCACGATGCATGAGATGTCAGGATCTAGGGCATATCTCAAAATACTGCCCACTTCAGACGGACACCTGTAGCCACTGTTGGGAACAAGATGCCAAACACACAAAGCTAAACTGTCCAAAAAGGGAAATGAAACTAGCTTGCATTCCATGCCAAAAAAGACACCGAAAATGTACCGATAACTCAAAGGACTGTCCGACGTATAAAATGCTACTAGACAGACTTATACACAAAACCGATTATGGGCAATAACACACACACGACCAACAATTATCGTGGAATCCAAACTAAGACATACCTACTGGAAACACGGGCAGCTGAGATCGACGCTCAATCTCAAACAACAATACCGACACGAGAAACGGAACAACAAAAACTGAGACGCATAGGGAAACCACAATTAAAATTGGACAGCTAAACGCCATGCGTAGCGCCACCGTAACACAGGAAATCAGACACCTGGCCGAAACACAACGACTAGATATAATCTGCATACAAGAACCATACTGCAAAAACGGAAAATTATCGGGAATGCCAACGACAGCCAGACAGATATGTAAGGGAGACAGACCAATGGCAGCCACTATAATATTCAACCCTAACATACAAGCAACCACAATAAAAGATACACGAACGAACACAACGTCTGTCTAGAAATATCCGAACAAAACATACACAACTGGATACTGACCAACACATACTTCCAATTTCGGTTGGACCCCGATCCATACATCACCAACATTAAAAACATTGCACGTACATACTCAAACCAGCCTGCACTTTTTATGGCAGATGTAAACGGAAAATCCCCAATGTGGCACTGTAGCAACACTGATGCGCGTGGGGAGAGGGTAGAGGACATGATCAACGAGCTACAGCTTGAAGTGATGAACTGTCCTTTCAGTCCACCCACCCACAGAAACCATCGGGCAGGAGCAGAGAGTAACATTGACGTCACAATAGCAAACTGACTAGCGCACCCCCACATACAAAACAGGAAGGTACATGACAACTTAACAATAAGCGATCACAACCTCATAACTTTTGACATAAACAAGGATAACATACCATTACGTGCGGAAACGGGCAAAAAAAGACTAAAATACAATATACAAAATGCCAACTGGCAAAGACTACTGGACAACTTCAATCCGCCCCTGATATCCAACGCAACGACAACGTACACGCTTACGCCCAAGCCCTAACAAGAACAATTAAAGACACTATGAAACAAACATTAAAACAATAAGACAAACTGCGCCACAAAAACCGCTAAAATGGACCATAGAGGTACAGATACTGAAAAGCAAAGCTCGCAAGGCAAGGAGACGCTATCAAGCCGCCCTAACACCGGCAGAAAGTGCCTTCCAGCTGACCAACTACAGACAACGCAAGGCGACATACGAACAGGAACTCTACAACATGAAACGAAAATCCTGGGACACTTTCGTCGAAAGACATTTGCAGACGGATGCTTGGGGGGTACCGTACAAAATAGTATCAGGAAAAATTGCACCACCGACAACGTACTCGACTTTAACCAAACCCGACGGAACAGAAACCAAAGACTGGATTGAAACCGCGACATTACTACTACATACATTCCTCTCTGATGACAACTGGGAAGAGGACACACAAGAACAAATACGCAAACGACAAAGAGTCACCGAACAAAACACGAATGGGAATACACCATGGAATAGAACACAGGACGACGTAACACCTTTCACTGAGGACGAGATTAGACACGCTATTCGTTCAAGTAAAAACAAAAAAGCTCCTGGACCCGGCGGGATCCAGGCAGAAATCACAAAGGCACTAGACACCAAACTTACACCGAAACTTACTAAACTGTACAACGAATGTCTAAGACAAACAAAGTTTCCAAACTGCTGGAAGCAAGCAGACGTAATCATACTCTCTAAAAACCGAGAAAAAGACCCGAAAAATCCGGGCTCGTATCGCCCCATCTGCCTTCTAGACTCGCTCGGGAAAACTTTCGAGCGACTACTGTGTACGAGAATGCAAGAACATCGGAAGACGAAAGGCATGCACCCGGCGCAGTATGGATTTAGACAAGGACGATCAACCGAAGACGCCGTAAACAAAGCCATAAACTCAGCAACCACTTCAAATAAAAAATACGTGGCCCTAATCATGATAGACATAGAAGGAGCCTTCAACAACTTATGGTGGCCAACACTGTTCCATAGACTAATCGAAATACAATGTCCAAAACAACTACATCATACCTTCAGAAGCTATTGCCAGGATAGATTTGTAACATTGTCTGGTACTAAAAACATCACAAAATCAATCTCCAAAGGATGCCCACAGGGGTCAGTCTGCGGTCCCATATTTTGGGACATTACGACTGAGGAACTTTTAGAGCAGCTGAAAAACGCAAATGAGGTGAGGTCCGTAGTAGCTTATGCGGACGACATCTTGTTGGTGGTGGAAGGAGGTTCCAGAAATGAACTACAGCACAATGCAAACACCGCATTGAACAAAGCCCTAGAATGGTGCAACTCAAATAAGATGACGATAGCACATGACAAAACAACTTATATGATAGTTAAAGGTTCTCTAGAAAGAGACCCTATCATTAAACTGAACAGAGGCAGAATACGAAGAACACGGGAGGCCAAATACCTAGGGCTAACCCTTGATGAAAAACTGAACTACGAAAAACACATTGCCACAGTGACTGCAGGTGCCAGTAAAGCTATGCAATGCACAGCAACTCTTGCACTACGTACGTACAATATTTCTTTAAACTGTGTAAGATTATACTTATTCAGCGTACTTGCAGCAATAATAAGCCATGCAGCGAGCGCCTGGGCAACCAGATTACATCTAGTAAAACCCAAACAAAAGGTCAACAGTATCCAAAGGGTGGTACTAATAAGACTTACTGGAGCATACCGGACCGTATCACACGACGCCCTCTATGTGATATTAGAAGTCCTCCCTCTTGATCTGTATATCAGGAAGAGAGCGGCGACATACTGGTTAAAAAACAACGAACCAGAAAAAGTCCGGGAAATCCTAAAAGTAACATCAGAAATTCGGATAAAAAGGGAAATTCAGGACACAATACTAACCGAGTGGCAAGATAGATGGAACCAGAGCACAAATGGGAGGAGGGTATACGCACTAGTCCCAAACATCCGAGACAGACTAAACTGTCACCACTTGGTCCCCTCACAAGGGCTCATTCATTTTCTCACGGGGCATGGTCCTTATCCAACCTACAGGAACCGCTTCGACTTCCAAGACAACAACAACTGCACATGTGGTGAGGTGGGGACACCGGAACATCTGGTGTGCCACTGCACCGAACTGCAACAGAACCTAGGAATGGACAGGACAATCCTACGGGACATACCCCTTTCGGACATGCTCTGGAACGAAAACATATTTCCTTACCTAAACAGAATCACTCACCAAACTACTACTATACTACACCAAAGGTACACAAACGGACTCTGACAGGACACACACAAACACCATACAAACCCCACACATCACAAATACCACAAACACAGATCACACGAAACACAGAAGTTTGACGTAACGCATCGAACGTGCACTACAAAAGCACAATCCACCCAACACACATGGGAACCGACAACAAACAAGCGGCATTCTTCCAAGGACATACCAGCAACCACGTGTCTCCTGAAGATCTACCAGAAGGTTCGTGAATCCTGACAACCGGGAGTGATACCATTGAAAACGAAGTGAAAATAGTGAAAACGGCAAAAGTACGGCAAACGTACCTCAAACACAAGTTTTCCCCAGAACACTTATTAGCATTAGAATACTAACACTAGTAGGATAAGGACTCAATACTAACCATCTAAAATAAAAAATACAACTAACTAAAATAAACAAGAGAAAATACTAACCAAATTTGTAATTGCTTTAAGAAATCTAACCCTAGCTTCAGTAACGTAATGTTTATATTTCCAATGTTGTAGCGCAACTAAAAATTACTACAGGGGAAATATTCTGACAAAATAATTACAACACATCAGCACGACAAAATACACACAAACACGCACACGCACAAGCACACACACACACACACACACACACAACAGAGACTGTACGTGGCCTCCCTGGTTTCCGGCTGCCGATAGCCAGGACACGTACAGGAACGCGTATTTCTCTGTTTCTGATTTCCGGCTCCAGCGGTTGGAAACCGGGAGAGGAAAACAGTCCCAAGGACCTCACCACAGACATAAGCACACGCACACACAAACATGAAAACAATAAACACACACACCATTATAGCACACTGGCACGACAAAACACACATACACACACCAAAACACATACAAACACGCACGTACACGTACCTGCACGCACACGCATACGACACAGATATATACGCACACGTGCACACATACACACCAGGGACTGTACGTGGTTCCCCTGGTTTCCGGCTGCTGACGGCCAGGACACGTACAGGAATGCAAACTTCTCGGTTTCTGATTTCCGGCTGCCGGCGGTCGTAAGCTGGGAAGGACAGCAGTTCCAAGGACAACATCACAGACAGAAACACACATACGCACCCTCGCGCGCGCACAGACCCAAACACACACACATACACATACACACCAGGGACTGTACGTGGTCCCCCTGGTTTGCGGCTGCCGACGGCCAGGACACATACAGGAATGCGAACTTCTCGGTTTCTGATTTCCGGCTGCCGACGGTCGGAAGCTGGGAAAGAAAGCAGTCCCAAGGACATTACCACAGACAGAAACACACACACACACACACACTCACGCACCCACACGCGCGCACAGCCACAAACACACACACGAGTATTTCCAAACGCAAATAATATAAAACTAACTAATATAATTTAAGGTAGCAAATAATTCTGTTAGATTTCTTAGGAGTAACAGGTTTGCTGTAATTTTTAGGTAGCAGACTAATTGTAATGTTAGAATAAATAAAAAAAAAAAATATATCGCACTCTAATGTACTAGGGTACTGTTTTCAGGATATTTGTTACGTTTTTTTTCGAGGCAGCCACGTTGGGCGCCAAATTTATGCTACGTTGGCTTGTAGCCGTGCGTAACAAAAAGAAAGTCAAAGAAGTGACCGGGCTCAATCGGAGATTAGGGGGGGTCGTAGAAAGCAGACCCACATATAATGTATGCGGCTGTAAGGAGTTAGTAACGATACCTGCAATAAAAAAAATTAGAATAGCAAACCTGAAATAAAGAAAAAGCATAGCAGCAATGATAAGTCTAAGTTATTCAGTACTTTGTAGAATGTAAATAAAACTGTTTAGATAAACTATATAATATAATCACGATAAAAGCATTACAAAAATTTTTATCACAAAGTGAGGTAATATTGGGGAGTAGCAGAAACGTTTCCTCACACACCAATTAAACATAAATCAGACAAAATGTTAAAAGAAAATAAATAGGTAAGACACAATTGATATGAGTAATTCAGTAGATTGATTTCTTTTTTTTTCTTTCTTTTTTTTTTCTTAATAGCAGGCAAGTCTATTGTAAAAGGTATCAGAACGACGAAGATATGGCAAAACAACGGATAGATATTTAATATAATAACAAGTAGGAAATAGTTCAATTTACAAAAGTCCTTCAGCAACGCTTCCTTGCAACGGAAGTGTGAGATTCACGATGTCCTGCACTAACGAAGCACTTCACCCTTGACTGTGAGGGTGTTGATGGAATTTCTTACACTTTACACTAATCACACCTATGTATTTCACTGGCGTTAGCAGCAGACATTATCATGCTGATGGAACTATGTAGCATTGATAAATTCTTGTTAACTCTATTTCCTGAGACAATAATTTCGAAATCTTTTGTAACACAAATCGAAAAAAGAAATTGGTAATAAAAATTTAGAATCACGCTTTCAAGGCACGATGTAATGCATTAAACTAGCAGTAACGCGAGGTGTTTTATTTGCTATCTATGGTAACAAAGAAAAATCTAATGCTTTTGAATAACGAAAATTTGCGCAAACAACGATCTATTATAGATTCGTTGGGGTTAGAAAATTCAGAAACTACAGTATCAACTGTCTTTACACGTGAATGAGATACCTGTTTATAAGAAGCAACCTTTTTCTACTAAACCTGCTACAACTGTATAATCATTTGTTTTTGAAGCACTCAGGCTTAAAACTGTATTTGGATAATCCAAAGTATGCACTACTCTGATAACAAAAGGACCGCGAAACTAGATCGCACACACAGTTCAAATATAAAAAAGACAAATCAACTAAAAAAAACACAGTTAGTAAAGCAACGCGTATCACTAAAATAAGTCAATGTTCCGTAAAACGCACGACAAGTTCTATCACTTTTATTTACAACAGAAAAGCAACAAAAACACTTAGTAGAGTAACGCGCATCGCTAAAACACGTCCGTCAATCAAACACGCTACATCTAAAAGCATACTTCCTTCAAAAGTAATTAGAACTACACTTTATACAGTTAAAATACAACTTTTATTTCACAAGAAAACCACTAAAATCGTGCCGCGCTTGTTCAGGAACAATACGAGAATTGTTACCGCATTAATTCTCGCTATTTTCAAAGCAACAGAAACAGTCCTTTCCACGTAATTAATATATAGCAACCAAGAACGAACTACGACTCCTCATCTGTTTATTCAACTAGTTCCATTACAACTTCTTATCGTCTCTTATCTAGACTTGTATATTCACATAAGCAACAAAATTTATATTTACGGCAAGACAAGAACGATGCAATCTATAATTAATTACACGATGCATTCGCCTAAGGAGTTAATAAATATTAAATATAGAAATAGTAATTTGTAGATATGTATTTATAAATTGGGAAACAGTGTAAAATGTTAAACTATAAAAAATGCCCGTTACATATTATAAAAATTTTTTCAGATTAAAACACATTTTAACAGTGTGAATTAATTCTTTTCAAGTTGTCTCTTGTAACTAAACAGAAGAAATGACAGAAATTTGTAAAGCGGTTGAAGTATGTTTAGAAATCTCTGATTACCTTGAGATTATGAAACTGTCAATATCTTTTTTGTTCCACGTGTTTCGATATGGGTGTATAGTATTTTTTGTTGAGAATTTGTTTCTCCTCTGCTTAAAATAAAAACTACAGCGTGTCTAGAATTTCGGTAGAAAGCAAATGCGTAGTTTCATGGGTTGTTAAAGTAAATAAAGTACATGCAAAATACAAGAAAGAAATATAAGTAAAAGTGCACTTAACAAGAATAATATGTATTAGCTTGAAAAATGTAGTTGACAATCTAAATAGGATAAGGAAAAAGGATCTTATTGCTGAAGAAAAATAAAGCGCGAAATTGCTGTGGAATATTGCATCACCCGGATGTGTCATACTACGAGAACATAATCGTAGATGACATATTGAGTTTGTTTTAGTATATAAAGAGGAAGTAATCGGGGTGCGGTGATTCATTCTTTATTTAATTCATTTTACGACATGCAACATATAAGTTTCAAGTAATTTGTAATCTATTCTGTCGGAGTTTCACAAGCAACATAGAAGTTATGAAGCATAATTATTTGATAAAATATAACGAAGATTTATCACATTAATATAAATAATCTTGGTACAAGATCAACTGCCGATTTTAATCAATTAAAAATAAATGTAATTTGCAAAATGATAATTCTACGTCAAGATTGATTATAAATGGAGATTTTTAAGTGGAACCAGGAAGTATTCAGTTCCATTAATTACAATGGTAATGATATTTTGTGGTAGACATGTCATTCTTGATTTAAATTTTCAGCATTCGAATAATTGAAAGTGTTCAGCATTCAAGTAATTAATTGAAAATTTGGGAAAGAACTATTGCCTGTGACGCAAGCAAGGTTATTTATTTCGAGGGACATTTACTGATATTTACTACTCACTTTAAATTTTTGAATACCTGCAAATATCGTTTATTTTAATCCATCCTCGTTTAATTTTTGTCTATACATTTGCGATAAATCTAACTACTTTCTATGGAATGTGTAAATGAACAAATCACAGACATTTGATGTATTTAAAATTTGCAAGATGTTCTAACTTTAGATTAAAGATTTGTAATGAATTCGAATTTTTCATTGGTAAAAAGGTAATTAAACCTTTACTTTTTTGCTTTAAGTTAATCAAATCGATATTTTCAGTTAAAATCAAATTGAATTGTTGGGATTAAGAATTTTTAAGCAATTAGCTTATATATTAGAAATTAAATCGGGTGTTAGCGATTGTTCTAATCAGCCTCATTCCAAATTTGATACAGCATTAAAGTTGAATTTTAATTCTTGAAACAAAATCAGCTTAACCTCCAAACTACGCCTCACACTAGTTGCATACTACTTCGAAATTCCATGTTACTAGAAATTTACAACACATTTGAAAAGTGCATGCTTATTGAAGTTACATCAGTGTCACCATCAAAATGCACCGCCAGTCGCCTACAAATCCATTTGCATTTCCCTTTTATTAACAACACTCTGCAAATGCCCCATGCCAACGATGATTTCTTTCACAAACAACTTTTTTGTTCTCCTAGACCAGGTCCATTTTAAAATCATAAATTTTTATAGGTGTAGTAAACACCTATAAAACACCTATAAAAATTTAATGATTTTAAAATTTAACTATTTTTATGCAACCCACCATACGAAATTTTTTTTACAAATAAACCACATACTACTATTTAAATAAAAAAATATAAGCAAATAGTGTCATAATTTGTTGATTAATGTCATCATTGATCCTACATTTTTGTCAAATAAGTGAACTGACATTTCATTCAAAATTAAAAAATTATTTAGACTAAAATACTACTTATAAATTGATTTAATTTTAATTCTTAATCAGTAATATTACATGCTTCCTTCCGTTACTCTTATTATGAGTGAATACATAAAATAATTTTATCAAGTAGTCAGTAAGTCAAACATATATTACCTGTTATATGAATTACCTATTTATATACTTTTTCATGTAGATCGATGATTAAGGTGTAAATTATCACCGAAACGTACGATTTAACACAAATGATACACATCTAATGTCATTTTCAAAAAAATTATTTGACAATCATGAATTCTATACGATTCTTTTGATAAAGGCGAAAAGGATCGCCGAAACGTTAAGAAAATAAAATAAACTTTTGAATTTCAAACCAACTTTTATTCCTTGGACTTCATACCCAAAATACTACCACCTTATCATTAAAATATTTATGCTGACCAGTCCATTATTGATAAATATATATATATATATATATATATATATATATATTGCTACGATCTCTTTTGTTGGGTGCCTATAATTACTACGAGCCCCACGACTTGGGCGTCATTAATCATGCGATCTTCGCTGCTTCCTATTCTGGGATCTTTGCTTTTAAAATGTGCCACGGCTGCTTTACTCACTTTCCTGAAAATAAACTATCTACTCAAAAAAATAATTCTGCTACGGTAAATAGACAACAAATATTTACACTCCAACTAAATTGAATATACAACCCAATTTACAAATTATATACATCCCCCTTTAAGACACTCTCGTAATAGTACATTTCCAGATCAATATTTACACCATATAATATATCCAATTAATGTAAAAACGAAAAGCCATAATCGAAATTATTATACTTTTTCAAACTTTATGTAAAAATTATATAGCTCCTCTTTTATAGACGCCTTTAACAGTACATTTCAAGATTAATATTTACACCTGATAATATCCAATTAATAATTAAAAAAAAGTAATAGAGCTTCAACACACTTCTTACTCTATCTCTGTTTTAATACGAGCTCATCGTAAAACTTTGACCTTTTAGTGCTAACTTTTGCACACCCATATTCAAACACCCTTTTACCTTGTACATAATAAAATACTTCCAATACCATAAATTATTTACACAAAAATATTAAAAATAACCCAAATTAAAATATTTCATCAGCAACTTTCCCCTTTTTGTCTGTTTAGTTAATATACAATTATACACCCAATCCTCAAAGTCATTAATTACATATTTACACTCGTATAACAATAAAGCACAGTTACCTGAGATACATATTTACACAAGAAGTCTGCTGTCTGGAACCTGGAACTGCTGCATGCACGAACAACACTAACTTGGATTGCTTCATCCAACTTCTGCTGTAATCACATTTACCACGAGGTCCTCTACAGTCAACCAAACTGCTGCGGCACCTCAAACCTGTTCTTCTATAACCATAGTTTTTGATAATAAACCCAAATTAATTAGGTGCCGACATTTACTCCATACTAATTGCATTATTTTCACAATAAGTGCACAATAAAATCAAATTGCTTTTACTAAGAAGCGTTTATCGTAGTTAAAAAGATTATGCAATCGTATAAGCATATCGGAGTCTCAGAGTTGTCGTATAATAATAGGCTAAGAGCGTAAGAGCGTTGAAGATTAAGAGAGTTTCTAATCAAACTCTTGCGGTTTATATCTAAGTTCGCTACCTCCAAAGACTGTTACAATTCGTAAAATCAACCAGGCCAAATTCTTGCTTTCCACAAACCGCTCCACACTCACAACTCACGTACACAACAATTTTACGCAATCCTTTCCAATCGTCACTCTTAGTTACATAATGTAAAAATACTTTTCTGAAAATCAAGTTGAAGCTAACGACCATCGCACGTGTACTAATGTTTTCGTAGTATTTTTAAAAATCGATACTCAAAACAACCTTGGCATTTACAACTAACATCTAAGATACGTTTCTAACAAACACGTGTTATTTTCATATCTCTCCTACCTACGCACTCAAATCACCTTTCTCTGTTACCTAGTTTTCAATATTCGTTGTATAACAAACGACTATTACCCCATCCTATTCTGTTTATACTCAAGTTTTCGTCCTTTTTAGAAGTCATAAATTTATTTCTCGCTCCACTAATTGACGTCGGTAACTAAACTACCTGCAATCTCTGTTGTTTGTTCAAGTCTTATCTCCCCTATTTAATAATACAATGAAAAATAAAAGGGTTTGAAATCGAGCTAAAAGTTTTTAGAAATATTCCTACCAACTTGTCTGTAATTTAATAAGAAGGTTAAATTTGTGTTTAAAAATATGAAATTTAAATGCCGGATTATACACGGAAGCTTCTTGTATCTCATGCGCTATATTTTCTGAGTAATTATCTGAAAGATTAGTTAAAATTAAATTTTAACTTCTTGAAATTTACTGAAAAGTTATTACATTCTAAACTATTGACTTTAAAAGAGATATTTGATGTATTTTCACATGCTTATTGCCAAATCAGTTTTAAAATTAAAAATAACACCGTTTCAGCCTCCAAATATCGCAGTAATATATTACAGTTAATAAGTTGAAATAACAACTTAGACTAATATGCTAAACTTATTTTTTATTGGATTCATTCTATTATACATTCCTCTCTTAATTCTTCAGTTATAGACACTGTAACGGGCATTTTTGGTAGTTTTAACATTTTACGCTGTTTCCCAATTTATAAATACATTTCTACAAATTACTATTTCTATATTTAATATTTATTAACTCGTTGACGAATGTGTCGTGTTATAATGAATAGATTGTATCGTTCTTGTCTTGCCGTAAATATAAATTTTGTTCCTTATGTGGATTATTCGTAAATTACTTTCCAACTTATCGGAAATGATAAACCGCTGTAATTAATTATTATATATGATTGCGGCATTCACGTTTTGGATGTTCCTTATGTTATTAACAAGTCTAGATAATAGGCGATAAGCGGTTGTAATAGCGACGAGTTGATATAAACAGATGAACAGTCGGAGTTTGTTCTTTGTTCCGATATATTAAGTACGTTGAAAATACTGCTTCTTTCTGCTTTTGACAATAGTGAGAATTAATGCGGGATTAATTTTCGTATTGTTCATGAACAAGCGCGGCACGATTTTTAGTTGTTTTCTTGTGAAATAAAAATTGTATATTAACTGTACAAAGTGTAGTTCTCATTCCTTTTGAAGAAAGTATGCTTTATAGCGAACGTGTTTGATTGACCACAAGTGCGGTTAAGGTCATTGACGGACGGTTTTAGTGATACGCGTTGCTTTACTAATTGGTTTTTGTTGCTTTTCTGTTGGAAATAAAAGTAGTAAAACTTGTTGTATTCGACCTGCACGTGCGTTTTACGGAACATTGAGTGATACGCGTACTTTACTGATTTGTGGTTTTAGTTGTTTGTCTTGTGAAATAGGAGTCGTAGAACTTGCTAAACTGACCGATTCTTTCTTTAGGATTAATGTGTGTGCGATCTAGTCTAGTGTCCCTTTGTTTTATCAGATTAGTGCATACTTTGGCTTAATTAAATACAGTGGATACTGTAGTTTCTGCATTTTTCTAACACCAAAGAATCTAAAATAGATCATTGCTTGCGCGAATTACGTTATTTGCGAAATATAACAGACTACCGGTTTACAAAGGTATTGGTTGAGGTTTCTCACTGCTTTTTGGAGGTTTATGAAAATAATATACATTTGATCCCAGTTGAAATTAAACTAGTGCTACAAAATATTTCGAAATTATTGTCTCAGGAAATAGAATTAACAAGAAATTTATCAATGCTACATAGTTCCGTCGCGTGATGGTGTCTGCTGCTAACTCCAGTGAGATGCGTAGGTGTGATTAGTGTGACGTGTGATAAGTTCCATCAACATCCTCACAGTCAAGGGTGAAGTGCTTCGTTAGTGCAGGACATCGTGAATCTCACACTTCCGTTGCAAGGAAGCGTTGCTGAAGGACTTTTGTAAGTTGAACTATTTCTTACTGGTTATTACTTTAAATATCTATCCGTTGCTTTGCCATATCTTTGTCGTTCTGATGCCTTTTACAATAGACTTGCATGCTATTTTAAAACATAGAAAAAAAAAGAAAGAAAGAAAAATCAATACTACTAAATTACTCATACCAATTGTGTCTTATCTATTTATCTTTTGTCAACATTTTATCTGATTTATGTTTAATTGGTGTGTGAGGAAACGTTTCTGCTACTCCCCAATATTACCTCACTTTGTACTAAAAATTTTTGTACTGCTTTTACCGTTGTTATATTATATAGATTATCCAAACAGTTTTTTTTACATTCTACAAAGTACTGAACAATCTATGCTTGATCAGCATGCTATGCTTTTTCTTTATTTCAGGTTTGCAGGACTAATGTTTTTTTTTATTGCAGGTTTGCTATTCTAATTTTCTTTTTTTTGCATGTATTGTTACTAACTCCTTACAGCCGCGTACCTTATATGTTGGTCTGCTTTCTACAACCGCCCCCTAATCTCCGATTGAGCCCGGTCATTCCGTGATATCTTTGTGTTACGCACGGCTACGAGCCAACGTAGCATAAATTTGGCGCCCACCGTGGCGGCCACGAAATAACGTAACAACACCATTTGGTTTGTGTTCCTTGCCTCCGGGTTGGATTAATTCAATAATTTTAACCGGTCGACTAATTCGTAAATATTTTTCCAATATACGTACTTAACAGGATGCGCATTCAATTTTTTTCTACAACGTTTCATGAAAACACAAACCATTACCTGTGAGCACCCTTTTAGACTTCCTCGGAAAATCTGGTGGATGTTTTAGCACATATTTTTCAAATTTTTTGTTATTTGTTAGGAACGCAGATATATCTTGTATCGTATATGGATGAAACTTTCTTCTAATAATCGATGCTGATCTGATCATGTCCAGTATTTTAGCAAATCTTCTTGCAGATTGAAATCGCCGTCTTCGGGGTTAATAGATTCCATAGCCCTCTAGTGACGGGATATACACTATTATTTAAGGTTACGTCAATTTTCAACACACTTTTTCTTAAACTCCATGTATCGGTTTGAGAATTATACTTTATTCCATAAACTGATTGTCCATATTTTCGTCTTGATCTCGGGTCAACACATCTGCATTACATGCGGACCTGAGACGCCAAGCACTATTTCATCATAGTGTTTGACAATATTCCTGCGAACGAACAAAGCAAGATCGTACAGTTTTTCTCGTATTGTAGGCACAAGAACATTGATGGTTTTTACTTTTATGGTAGCACCTTAAAACATAGACTCAGAGATAACGCTATTGTGATTGCATTGTGGAGACAAGACGATACCAATCGTAGACATATATTTTCTAACCATGTAAGCGGTGACATTTCATACCCAGAATTTAAAGAAAGGTGCTTAAATCGTTGGTTTGGGGGATGCTTCGAAACATAATTTTGTAGCTATTGTGAAAGATTTTGATATTGATAAAGGATGATATAGAAAAATTTCGATCAAATGTTAGTTGTTAACGCGCCAATGGTCTTATAATTTTATATATCGGCTTACCTCAGCCGTATCCTATTGTTATAAGTGTCGGTTCTACTCTTCAACGAAGTGGACTGTATGGTCATTTATTGGACGTGTTACGTGCACACTATCACTAGTTTATCCATAATATCACATTCGGAAATACTAATGACTTAACTGACTTTACCGAACCAACAACCGTTTCTTTCCGATGTCTATAAGCAAGTGTCGATCACTACCCTTTTAGTCCAACTTAATTTCTACCGGCACATAGAAGATTTTATGACAGGATATAACAGGACAAGGGATGACAGCTTTATTATTTTATTTACAACTACGAATTGACAACGACGTAAAATTAAACACGAAAACATGCGACAAAGAGTCCAAACATAAGTATTGGGATGACATAAATGGTCAAAAGATTTTGGGGCACAAAAGATGGTATACAGCTTCACAGCAACTATTTAAAGAAGCACATATCATTTAAAAGACATCATCCAAAAGCTTGCGAAACTTGTGAGAAAAATTAAAGTTGAAAACGTGGAACCGCTGTTAAAGAAAATTAATCAAACAATTTCGGAAGAACTAGTACATCGTTATTATGCAGACGTGTTGGCCCGAGATCAAGACGAAAATATAGACAAATCGGTTTATGAAGTAAAGTATAATTCTCAAACCGATACATGGAGTTTGGGGAAAACTGTGTTGAGAGTTGAGTTGATCATGAAAACAGTGACATAGCCTTAAATAATAGTATATATCCCGGTGCTAGATCTGCTAACCTTTAAAAACATCAGCCCCGAAGACGGTGATTTCAATCTACAAGAAGATTTACCAAAATACTTGGACATGATCAAATCAGCGTCGATTATTAGAAGAAAGTTAAAAAGGAAAGGACAGGTTTATCAGGAAATGAGGAATGCTGGACTAAATGAAGCACCAAGGATAAAAAGAAAACTATAGGTCAGGTTTATCTCAAAGATATGTAAAATTAAATAAAAACCCTTAACCACAAAAAATATTTAAATTACTAGATACGTATTTCGACCACTATGTGGTCATCATCAGTAGGAAACCTGTAATTAAAAAATAATTAGCTGTTGTTCTGAAACACTTCAGAGGATATTCTCCTCACCACTTAGGCTGAAGTGAACCTTCCCAACCTACAATTTACTATATTGTTGCTTTAAACACTATCGAGGATATTCTCCTCACCCGCAGGCTGGTGTTCTCAACAACAAACAAGTGAATTGTGACATTATAACTAAATCTACTTAATTTATACTAATTCTAAATCTACTGAAGCGGAACCAATTTAATCTTGCTTTCTCATTGGTTGTTGACCAATAGGAAAGCAAAGCAGATAACTCTATTGGCCCTTTATCGGTGTTTAAGAGGTCCTTTATGTTTAACAATTTTAATTGATTCATAGGCATTTAAGGAGGAAAACGTTGGTACCGCTTTTAACAATTTGACATTTTCTAGTTTAACGGGGTGGCTGGTTTCAAATATATGTTTGGCGACCTGAGACCTTTCATATTTACCATATTTGAAGTGAGCAATGTGTTCTTTAAATATTTTGTTATATTCCTCTTGGTCTGACCAATATATTTTGTAAACACCCTGGCCCTGCACAACTAATTTCATAAATCCCCGACTTTTGCAATTTTCCACCTTGTCTTTTGGATTACCTAGCAAATCTTTAATTTTATTAGTATTAGTGAAAGCAATTTTGAAATTACACTGTTTGAATATTTTATCAAGACCCTTTGTGGTTTTGTGAAACGGAAGTTTAACATATTTAACATTATCGTTAGAGGTGGTTGATTGCAAAGTCGTTGATTTACGGATGTTGATCCTATTTTACACTTTCTAAAATATTATCTATAATATCAGAAGAGAAACCATTGTAATTCGCTATTTGTTTAATAAGAGCAAATTCCTTATTAAATCTGTTTTTATTTAAAGGAAATTCAATAATCTATTAATTAAAAGTTAAATGAAGCCAACTTATGTTGTATGCTATGATTAGAGGAAGACAAAATAAAGCGATTTACATTGGTTTCTTTTCTACAAATGTCAAATTCTAATTTATTACCATTTCTAATTACTAATGTATCTAAAAGGGTAATTGTCCATTATTCTCTAGTTCATACGTAAATTTTATGCTTTGAAATTTTGAATTCATTTCTTTAAGAAAATCATCAACATTTGATTTAGAAGTGTCAAAAACTGCAAAAATAACATCCACGTACCTTAACCATATTCTTGGGAAGTATTTGGAGTTTTCTTTTAACTCGGTTTCAAAACGAAACATAAATAAATTTGCTATGAAAGGTGATAAGCTATTTCCCATTGCTGTGCCTTCATGTTGTTCGTACAACTTGTTGTTGAATTGAAAACAGTTCTGGGACATGCAATGCGAAACAAGCCTGATATAGTCCTCAACTTTATCATCATCAATATCACTATCTATAAGAACATCCTTTAAATATGTTAAAGTACGTGGTATTGGAACACTAGGGAATAATGAACTGACATCAAATGAAATTAAGATTTCGTTCTCTTCTAATGTGATATTTTTAATTTTATTAATGAACTCTAAAGAGTTTTGTACAGACAAACTATTAAACTTTAAAATCTTAAATTCATTTGACAGCCATCGTGATAAATAGTAAGTCGGTGAGTTGATACCTGAAACTATTGGTCTCATCGATTTATTATTTTTGTGAATCTTTGGTACACAGTAAAGTTTTGGCATTTCGGGATTTGAAATTGTTAATTTTAATTTTAGTGTGGGCGAAATTAGGTTTGGACATTCTTTCAAAACAGACTCTGTTGATTTAATCATTTTATTTAAAGGAACTTCATTTTTACCAATTGTTATTATTTAAAGGCTGATAAGGGGAATAGGTTGGTTATTCTGGATAAACAAGACTATGTTGATAGAGTAGACTTTGCTGTCTGAGGGTCCTTACAGACCAATTGTCAAAAAACGTAAAATGAAGTTCCTTTAAATAAAATGATTAAATCAACAGAGTCTGTTTTGAAAGAATGTCCAAACATTCGCCACACTAAAATTAACAATTTCAAATCAAATGCCAAAACTTACTGTTTACCAAAGATTCACAAAATAATAAATCGATGAGACCAATAGTTTCAGGTATCAACTCACCGACTTACTATTTATCACGATGGCTGTCAAATGAATTTAAGATTTTAAAGTTTAATAGTTTGTCTGTACAAAACTCTTTAGAGTTCATTAATAAAATTAAAATATCACATTAGAAGAGAACGAAATCTTAATTTCATTTGATGTCGTTCATTATTCTAGTGTTCCAATACCACGTACTTAACATATGTTAAAGGATGTTCTTATAGATAGTGATATTGATGATGAAAGTTGAGGACTATTCAGGCTGATTGCATGTCCCAGAACTGTTTTCAATCAACAACAAGTTGTACGAACATGAAGGCACAGCAATGGAAATAGCTTATCACCTTCATAGCAAAATTATTTATGTCTCGTTTTGAAACCGAGTTAAAAGAAAACTCAAATACTTCCCAAGAATATGGTTAAGGTAGGTGGATGATATTTTGCGGTTTTGACATTCTAAATCAAATGTTGATGATTTTCAAAGAAATGAATTCAAAATTTCAAAGCATAAAATTTACGTATGAACTAGAGAATAATGGACAATTCTTAGATACATTAGTAATTAGAAATGGTAATAAATTAGAATTTGACATTTATAGAAAAGAAACCAATGTAAATCGCTTTATTTTGTCTTCCTCAATCATAGCATACAACATAAGTTGGTTTCATTTAACTTTTAATTAATAGATTATTGAATTTCCTTTAAATAAAACAGATTTAATAAGGAATTTGTCTTATTAAACAAATAGCGAATTACAATGGTTTCTCTTCTGATATTATAGATAATATTTTAGAAAGTGTAAAATAGGATCAACATCCGTAAATCAACGACTTTGCAATCAACCACCTCTAACGATAATGTTAAATATGTTAAACTTCCGTTTCACAAAACCACAAAGGGTCTTGATAAAATATTCAAACAGTGTAATTTCAAAATTGCTTCACTAATACTAATAAATTAAAGATTTGCTAGGTAATCCAAAGACAAGGTGGAAAAATTGCAAAAGTCGGGGATTTATGAAATTAGTTGTGCAGGGCCAGGTGTTTTCAAAATATATTGGTCAGACCAAGAGGAATATAACAAAAGATTTAAAGAACACATTGCTCACTTCAAATATGGTAAATATGAAAGGTCTCAGGTCGCCAAACATATATTTGAAACCAGCCACCCGTTAAACTAGAAAATGTTAAATTGTTAAAAGCGGTACCAACGTTTTCCTCCTTAAATGCCTATGAATCAATTAAAATTGTTAAACATAAAGGTATTCTCTAAACACCGATAAAGGGCCAATAGACTATCTGCTTTGCTTTTCCAATTGGTCAACAACCAATGAGAAAGCAAGATTAGTTGGTTCCGCTTCAGTAGATTTAGAATTAGTATAAATTAGAGTTTTTATAATGTCAATCACTTGTTTGTTGTTGAGAACACCAGCCTGCGGTGAGGAGAATATCCTCGATAGTGTTTAAAGCAACAATAGTAAATGTAGGTTGAAGGTTCCTGTTCAAAGATGTGAGAAGATGAGGAATGTGGGGAAATAGGACCAAAATCTGAAAAATGTCAGAAACATAGCACAAATTTTTCTTAATTACAGGTTTTCTGATGATGCACATTAGTGGTCGAAATAAAACGTATGTAATTTACAATATTTTTGTGGTTAAGGGTTTTTATTTAATTTTATTTAAATCGTGCCACAGTGTTCCTATAGATTATCAAAGATATGTGAGAAGATGAGGAATGCTGGGGTAAATGAGGCACCAATAATCTATAAAATACGAAGAAAACTATAGCACAAATTTATATCAAAGCAGTGTGAGGAAATGAGGATGAGAGATTTGTCTCGAAAGATGCAGATTTAGGATGTGTGAGAAAATGAGAAAAACTGTAGTAAATGACGCACCAAAAGCTCTAGTTATATCAACTTATGTATCACTCTTTTAATTATTTTTTTTGATAACTCGTAACATTTTGATGCTGTAGTTTTTTAATTTTCTAATGTATTCAGAATTAAATTACAACATTATACTGATACTGATTGATCGATTTTACCAACTCTATTGCATGCACATGTTTTACACTAACGTTCTCAATCAAAATTTTTCAGGTATAAAATTAAATAACGACGTTGTATGTGGTCAATTGTAACGGTTGGGTCTGTACATAGGTAGTTTGCTAAAGCCCATTTAATCTTGTGTGTTATCGTGCTGGTTTAGTTAACCCCGTCCGTCCCTTGTTTTATAATAACTAGGGTAGCTCGAGCGTATATTAAGATAACAAAAGCGCATGTTGAGTAAATATTTATTAAACATGTATGTATATAAATGTTTACTATGCAACTTGCTGTTAAACAACTCAATTTCTTTTAAATCTTGATCAAAATATTTTCGTACAATTCCATTCCTTAATCAGCAATTAACATTAGTCTTTTATTAAAATTGGTTTCTCGGGCAAAGGTCGGGTCATTTACAAAACGCTCTGTGCGATCATGAAAGGATTATTACATCCTTTTGCTAGTTCCCAAATGTTTCGCCTGTCCGTAATGTAAATATTAGTACTTGTTTAATTCTGTGGAGCAAGTTTATGCTTATAGCTATCATGCCAACCCATACATACTTAAAACAAACTTTACACTGTAAACAGTGTTTAAAACTAAGAGCTTGGTGCGGTTGTAAATTGCAAACAGAAATGAGCGAGCTATTAAAGTTTATAGCAGCTTTAGATAAAATCCATTTGCGTATCAAATTATTTTAACATTTAAATACTTACACTGCTGGTGTTAGAAAAACGCTATTGTCTGCATTACGCATTTTTTGAAGTCATATGGTGTTTGGTCTCTTTGTCGCACGTTTTCGTGGTTAATTTTTAGTCGTTGTAAATTCGTAGTTGCAAATCAAATAGTAAGGCTTTCATCCCTTGTTCCGTTATATCCTGTCATAAACCTCCTCTGTGCCGATGGAAATTAAGTTGGACTAAAGGGGTAGTGATAGACACTTACTCATGGACACCGAAAAGAAACGGTTGTTGGTTCGTTAGTTAAGCTATTAGTGTCGCCGAATGTGATTATTTGTGATAACCCCTAAAAACACAAGTTATAGTACAAACGCAACACGTACAATAAATCGCCTTACAGTCCACTTGGTTGAGAAGTAGGAACGACACTTAGAACAATAGAATACGGCTGAGGTAATTCGATATATAAAATTATTAGACCCCGGACATTAATAAACATATAGCATGAGTTTAACGTGGTTCTGGCAATGTGTATTACATTGTATCACCCTACATTTGACTTTACGATTCAGCAGAAGGTACTAAGTTGACCAGAAGCGAATTTTATTTTATACCTAGGAATTTTGAATTTTGCCGAATCCTTGCTGTACCAAGCGAGGTAGGGATCTTTAACGTGCGTGACAATGCTGAGGCACGGTACCTAAATTTTAACTCTCATCCGAAAGAGGGCGTGTTTTTGTGAAAAATGATCGCTTAACATTTTTTAAGCTGTTCCGTGTCGAGAATTGAACTCGGAACCTCGGGATTAGTAGTCATGCTCGAATCTATCTATCACACGGAACCGTCATGTTGTATTATTTTTGTTATCTATAATAATACCAGAAGCGGTTGTGTCGTCTGTTTTTGAAAGGTTTATAATCATATTCCATTTTAATAGTTTGTACCACCTTTCCTCGAAGATCGATCTCTTGGTATTCCAAGAGCTCCGCTCTTGATGACAAGATGCAACAAGATCAAAGCATCGACCCGCCTTTGAAATAACCCAACATGTAGAATTTACTTGCTCCTACATATTAGTAACCCAGACTCTAACAAATAATAACTAACCATAGTAGTAAAAGTTAATCTTAAGTAGTAGACTAGGGAATTCCTTTTCTTTTTACTAACGCTAAATTTTAAGAACCTGGGGCAAATAATACAACAAACAAATCCTATCATCTGAAAGCACCTAGTTTTTAATGTAATAGTACAAGTGACAAACCTGTATAAAATTAGACCAATTTAATCCAACCTCTTAGTAACCTGGGCAAATATAAAAACAAATCAACATTTCAAACACACTTCAAGTGCATCTGCTAATGCATTTCCGACTGCCAATGGTCCATGTACTCGAGGGGGAATGCAAGGCGGATTCAAATAACACACAAACACCTCTCAACTGCTGAACAAACACAAACACCTATTGACACACTTACATTGCCTATTCAACATCTGGATTTATGGCTGCCGATGATCCGGACTGCTAAGGCAATATCCGTTGAGCGTTCTTCCTTGACGACTGGGATTTTCGTCTGCCGATGGTCCTGGTCTTAGAAGGGGAACTTAACACGGATATTAACACCACACACACAACCCACATACACACACACACCTTCACACGCACGCACGCATGCACGCACACACGCACGCACACACACCGCACGCGCACGCACACACACACACACACCTCTCAGTCATCGTTAGTTTCTGGTGGAAGCCAGGTCTGCTTTAATTTCAAGCTAGCAAACAACTGGAAGGTTGAACAATTAAATAAAATAAATAAATAAAATTTTGTTATACTTTCTGTATTAGTAAAACCCATCAGCAGAGAGGCAATTTCCTTTAGAAAATATAATTTGAGACATCTTCGGCAAACTTCGGACAGATGAATTAAGACTGCAATTTAAAATAACCTTGTGTCGTTTTCTTTATTTAATATGTACGATTAATTTACAGATAGGTTGACTAAACCAGAAAAACGGAATTTTTATTTATATGCCATGTGATGTCTTCATACTCAGACGATAAGATCATCGGCGCGCCAGCGTAGTACGTTATTAATCAAAACAAAAGAATCATACTATACAACTGTAATAATTAACAACGAATTTACGATTATGGTATTATTTTTAATTTTTAACAACTGCTATAATTAATTTGACCTTTAAGTATGAAAAATATTAGATACAAAAATAATTCTATCTCAGTTCAAAATGCATGTTGCCTATAAATTATATTTTTTAAAGGAAATTACCTAACCCTATTGGTGGGGATTTCCAATACTCAAACTATTAAAATGAAACTTACCTTTCAAAGGGACATCACATGACTGCAGCAGTTGGATTTACTAATACAGAGACCATTTAAATGAAATATGACTATAAACTTTTCAAAATGACGTCGCATTGGACACCACGTTGGTCGCCAATCGATACGTCCAAATTTGTCCCCAGAAAATCTAGTCCGTAGTCAGAAAACTCGGTGAAGTACTTCACTACATTTGATTTTCCAATGCTCTACCCGAAGGTACTACATTAGCCAGGAAGCGAGTTCGTACCTGGAAATTTTGAGTTTTAACAAATCCTTGCTGTTCCTAGCAAGGTAGGGATATTTAACGTGCGTGACAACACTCACACGCGGGACCTACATTTTACTTCATTCGAACGAGGGCGTATTTTTGTGAAATATACTCGCCTAACATTTTTCAAGCGGACCATGTCAAGATTCGAAGCCGGGACGTTGCGCTTAGTAGACACACGCATACCAACTAAACCACGGAGCTGTCTTGGTGAAGTACTTTGCTATAAATCTTGTTATGATAAAATACCACAAACGTCGACTATACTAATGAAAATGTATTTAACCTAAAAATTATATTTCTTAAAAGAAATTACCCAACCCTATTGGTGGGATTTATAGATATAAAAACTATTAAAATGAAATATGATTATAAACATTTCAAAGGGACGTCACACAATTTTCAGCAGGCTTGCTCGTGCGCAATGACCGTGCGGGCGAAACAAACATGTGCGACGTCGCGTAAAGCGCGCGGTGTCTATGTGTAGAAGCTGTACGGATACTTTTTGCGCCGAGAGGAGAACGTATTGGAATCGAATTTTATGGTTAGACTTCAGACTCAGACTTAAGAGTTCCTCTATTTTTAATTATACCCGGGCTTATAGCCCATTCTAGTTTTACGTGCTACATTACTACAATTTATATATATATATATATATATATTATATATATATATATATATATATATATATATATATTACTGTGTAGGTTAAAGGTCAACGTGTGTAAATAAGCCCAGAAGATATTTTTTATAACGACTCTGTAGATAGAAAAATAATAAATTATTTATTACGCTTTAAATCAAGAGTTTGCATACTTTAGTATAAGATAGGGTTGACTATTGTAGACAACCATGGATAATTCTTAAGCTTTGTGCGGTAGGTAAAAATCAAGAGTTTGCATACTTTAGTATAAGACAGGGTTGACTATTGTAAGCAAACATGTGTAATATTAAAGCTTCGCGGTAAATAAAAAACAATAATTGTTGCAACGGATATTTATTTAACATCATAAACTAAAAGGTACGTTATCTTAATTCGCAGAAGACTACAAACAAACATAACAAATGGTCGAGGAGTTCTGGGAATAGAAGCTTCAAATAAATAAATATTTCTTTGAAAGCTACAAGACGATGCGATTGCGATAACATTTCGAGGTATTATACAACGGGAAAGCTAGGTTAACGAACAAGTATGTTATTTTTGAAGTAAAAATCAATTTTAAGGGACAGAGAATCGTTAGAAAGCAACCAAGGGAGACAGAATACATCAGCTGATTGGACAAGCAGTTTTCAAGCGCGTGACAGACGAGTATATTTTAAACATCAAATAGGTGAAACAAAGATGCAAGATGTTTGTCGACGATATCGATTTTCAAGGCGCACATTTAGCGAGGGATTCGTAACCGTAGACAGCACGGCGATAGTGGGGACTTGATGAAAGTAGGAAAACACGAGTGAGACAGAAAATAGTGGTTATGAACGCGTGACTGCAAGGAAAATAGAGACGCAGGCACTATCGGCGTGTTTTGCAGGTGGTCAGGGTTAACGGAAAGGAAAGATTTTCTGGGTACGCGTCGACGGTTGCAACTGATAGCTAGTTTTTCGTGTTAATGCCGGGGTGGAACGAGTGAAATTCTGAGTTTTAAAAGTTCGTTGTGTTTTGAGTGGAGGAATTTGAAGAATTGTTTGTAACGAATGTGATAATTCAGCAAAAATTATAGAAATACGTGACTAGAGAAGGGGTTTGAAGATTATAAAAGCTCTTGCCAGGTGGTTGGGCTCTCTTAATTTTCCAATTCGCTTTAAGTGCATTAAGTAGCATCGAGAGGACATCCTAATTTAAAATTAAAAGCCGCGATATTGTGCAGTCCGTCGTATATTTTTCGAAGAGTTATAAAGGCACGAGTTGGTGCTAACAAATTAAACGGGCTGAAAATAAATAATTATAAATAATTGTACGAGTAAAATAGGATGCTACTGAGGTAAGCGAACCAAGTATTTCTTGGACGAGAGTGCTGGTGGCACGTTAAATTGAGACGTAGGCATAATTTGGATTTGGATGGATGGTGGTATGAAAAGCATCCACTAATAACTGGGGAAACTGGATGAACGAGTTGAGATGAAGTTGCTGTCCATGTAGGAGTGAGGACGTGGGGAAAATCCAAGTACGTGAGTTTGGTGGAGATCATCTAAGAAGGTGGTGTGTCCGAAGAACACACCAGGTAACGAATTTTGTTTTATTGTTGAACTGTGGTGCTGGCATTGTGTTATAAAGCTAGGTGTGTTTAGAATTATGTGTTGAAAATTTTATGAACTAAGAATTAATTTGATTACCATATATAAAAGACAATTTTCTATTATTATTTGAGTAGATAAAAACAGGAGTAATAATTTTTTATGTAAAGAGTAAACGGGTCGTTAGAGTAATTTAACTATGCAATATTTTATGCATATCAGGGAAAAAGGTTTATAGTGAGCTCACCATAGACCAAGTAAAAGTAAATTTAGGGTTTCACGATAGGCCCATCTACTTTGAAAAATAAAAAGGATGAAGTGTAATAACTCACAAACAATTTAGATTGAAAAAGGGTGAAATGTTTTATTGTAAATATAACAATGTAAATATTGAGATTGTCTGAATAATCATTTATGTCATTTGAATAAAAGAGTGTATGTTTGTTCAAAGATTTTATTTTATTTTTGTATTTTGTTGTGTGTAAAGGTGATGAAAGAATGTGTAGTTGGGGTAAGTATATCCTAGGAGGAAATGCACATAGCTAGTCGTGGTAGATCAACTTGAAGAAGCAATTTTTGTAAATATCAAACGAGAACATATTGTAATCAAACACGAAATTGGTAACGAAGTCTTATTTAGGTGCAAATTGCTGGAGTTATATTTCTATCACAGAAGGAGGAAGTAGGGGCTTCAAATAGAAGACCACTGCATTTGCATGACGCCCAAAGTGTGGGGCACGATTTTTAGGACATAAATTCAAATAGAGGAAGGCATAGCATTTTTATGACGCCCAAACGGTAGGGCACGATTTCAAATAGAGGAGAGCATAGCCTTTTTATGGCGCCCAATTAGTGGGGCATGATTTTCAAATAGAAGACCACTTCAATATATATGCTTCGTCAATTTTCCAGGTATTATTCCGCATAGCTGGCTGACTCTGAAATGAACCGCTGTCAATTTGGCGACGTTTTGGCCAAATCACATCTGCCAATTTCAGGCTCTGTAGGTTGAACAGTGAATGAAGGTTTTCACAACAGAGTAAAGTTGTGTCGGGTAATGATGTGACTTGGCGTTTAAGTACCTATCCGTGTGAGTTGGGTTCCTGTAGACTGTGTATCTAAGTTGTTCGTTATTCTTTTTCTTCACTAGTCATGCAGAAACAGTAATTGTTTATTCTCTTCTACTTCCATGGTAAACTTTATTTTTAGATGTATACCGTTAAGGTGTTCTAGGAAACCATTGAGTTATTTCTTTCCATGTGTCCAGACCGCAAACGTGTCGTCAACATATCTTAGCCATAATTTGGGTTTATATATAGCTGCTTCTAATGCACGCTCCTCGATATCTTCCATGAACAAATTAGCAATCACTGGTGATAATGGTGATCCCATAGGTGCTCCTTCAACTTGTCTATAGCGTTGTTTGTTGAAGGTAAAATATGTGTTGCTGAGACAATGCTGTGTTAAGTCGATGATATAGTCTTCAGTGTTGTATTTATCTTTCAAAAGTATGAGTGTGTCCTCTATCGGTACGTTGGTAAACAATGATACCACATGAAACCTCACTAGTAGATGTTGTGTTTGAACTTTTTCGGTACTCAGTAGTTGTATGAAGCTGCCATTTCAGCAAGTGGTTGTAGGTGTTTGGCTAAGTATTTTGCTAGTGGTTGTAAGGCCGATCCTATAGAACTCACGATTGGTCGTAGCGGCACTCCTTCTTTGTAAATTTTGGGAAGCCCATATAATTTTGGGCACTTTGATGATTTTTCTTGTGGAATTAGTTGTTCTTGTTCCACCTTGAATATCGAACTTTATTTGATTTTCATTCTTGTGGTCTTTTCCAGATATGTTGTTGGATCGGTGTTGATAGGCTGGTATACTTCGTTATTAAGTAGAGCGTTCATTTTGGTGCAGTAATCTTGTGTATTCATCATTACTGGTGTTTCTTTTGTCCGTCGGTTGAATACGTTAACGTGAGGCTTAAGCAGTCGTTTTTTAATATTTATTTTGAGGAGGAAACACATCATGATTTGGGCTACCTCTTTGGTAGATTTTAACATGGTTCTAAGGCGACCCTATGGCGGGTTTACACTTGTCAGATGCCAATGCTGTTCAACGAGGATTGTATATTGTTCTAAGGTAACCCTATGACGGGTTTATACTTGTCAGATACCAATGCTGTCTTACTGGGGCTGTTAATATGCTTATTGTTATGTAATTAGTTATTGCATGTATACATAGAAATCACGTATGTAGGCTGCATTTCATGTTGATATCGCAAGGAAAACCCAGGAAAAACTTGCAATGCTACCTAGATATTGGGAGCATTTGATTTTCATCTGTTATTTCTTTTTAGTAATAGAATCCATTGTTCACTGAAAGTCACGGATTCGTTGCTATGCAGTTATTTTTGTGTAGGGTTATATAAGCAGCGTCTTCGGTGTTGCATTTTTGGTGGTTTTCTTCTTTGTCAATAATTTTTACATCCTCCCTTTTTATTTTATGACTGAAGTCCCATGCATGTTGGCAAATCATGGATTTTTCAAATTTTCTATTTTTTATATATGGTTTATGTTCTTTTAAACCAACTTCAAATGGTCTGGAACGTTCCACTATATAAAACTTGTTGCATTCAAGCGGTATTTTGTAGATGCAGTTTTTTGAACGTTGTATTGCATTTATCAGGCTTTGATTTTGTTAATTGTGTTCTTAGTGTATTGTTGGTTCTAAATACTGTTTTGATTTTGAATTTGTTTTCTATTCTTTGAATTTATTCTGAGAATCCTTTTATGTATGGTATTGAGAGCATTTTTACATGCGTAAAGTTGTTTCCGTTTTCTTCTTTTTTATTTTTTGGGACTGTATTTATTTCTTTCTTTATTATTCTTTTAGGATAGTTTTTTATTAGTGTACATTTGATTAGGTCTTTCTCTTTCTTTAAAATTTCTTCGTTTGATGATATTAATTTTGCTCTATCATACATGGTTTTGATAATTCCTCGTTTGACACGGTGTGGTTGGTTTGAATCGGAGTTTAAGTATCTATTTGTGTGTGTTAGTTTTCTGTATACTGATGTATTAATTGTTGTATCGTTTTTGCTAAAATATCTAAAACTGAACGTCATCCATGTTGCTCTAATTCATATGTCAATTTAATAGTCGGTTCTATTTTGTTAAGTGAATATATAACACCAGGTTACTGGTTTTAATTTTTGTGTCAATATTAAACCTTTTCCAATTCTTCCATGAATATATTACTAAAGATTGGCGATAGTGGACTTCCCATCGTCACTCTGAAGCTCTGTTTGTGGAATTGATCATTTATTTGAAAATATGTGATATTGACGGATACATCAAGTAAAACCATAATAAACAATAGAATTAGTTTTGATCTTTGTTTAAGGTTGTCGTCTTTTTGTAGTGTGTTTTTTATAATTTTAAGCGTTTTGTTTACAGGAACATTTGTGAAGAGATTTACTACATCAAAACTTACCATTAAAGATCCCTACCTTGCTTGGAACAGCAAGGATTCGGCAAAATTCAAAATTTTCCAGGTAAAAAAAAAACTCGCTTCCTGGCCAATGTAGTACCTTCGGGCGGAGCATTGGAAAATCACATGTAATGTTACTGCAAAGTTCAGACCTTTTGATAGAATTAGTTTTTCTTTGTCGTAAATAGTTCTATGATATATTTATGACGGTGTTTAGCATGGTGTTGCTGTTTTTTAACGTTTTAGTTTGCATGTTACCTCTCTTTCTAAATAGATTATTAAATTTATTTATGGGAATTTCTTTTTGTTTGGAAAATTCCGATTTGTAGTAGGTTTTTGCACTAATGAGAATTTTATCAAAATCATCTTTTGTCATCGTTATTCGTGTGAAATTCATAATGCCCTTAATATCTTGTTTTAACTTATAAATAATGTGTCGATGGTTTTGTAGTCTTTCTCTCATCATATTGTAAACTGTTTTTTCAAGAATCCTTGATAGTTTATTGCTTGTCTGACCAAATTTGATAACAATCCTAGGTAATGGATGCAAACGTAAATAAAGACGATTTTAACAAATATGAGTGGTTTAATTCCCAAAGAAAATCAAGATAAATAGGTTTGAATTGTTTTAAGATTGTTTTTTGAGCAAAACTACAAGAACTTCATTATCGCTAATGGCGATTTATCTACTTATATTTACCTATTTATACATATCTGCATTGTGTATCCAAAAGAGCGTTATATAGAAATTACTTTTATATTCGAATGAATGCATCATTAATGGGCATGAAAAGCATCAAATTTTAATTCTGTTATTTATTTGTAGGGGAATGATCAAACTTTAATGCGTTTTAAAATCAAACGCATTTGTATTTAAAGATTTAGTATTCGTAAATGGTATTCAATATTCTTGAATAGGTTAACCTTCTCGTCTTTTTAATGCCCAACAGTCAAATATTTTAGGTATGTCGTTTTCAAATTTTTATTTAAAGGGACGCGGTAAAAGAATGTTGTCAAGTTTCGCAGCGAGCGCAATTCAAAAGAAGTTTTTATTTTTATATTATTGAATATCCTGTGTATACTTTATGAGCACGCATTGTGTTGTTTTTCTATTTTCGTTCTAGAGCAAGTTCTGTTGTGTTTCCAAGGACGATACATCCTCTTCGTTACACCCTATACAAGCAACCGTGGGGATAGTTAGGGCATCGTTTCTTTTTCGTGTAGAGATCGATACTGATCCACTTGGTACAAAAATATTGCATCATAATTAACTGAATAAATTTTAATTTAATTATACTTGAAAGCATAGCCGTGCAGTAGTTTAATTTATTATACATGCAAGCTATTACATAGAAGTAAATATATCATTTCGAAAGCTGTAATTGAACGTAAGATGGTATGTCAACTTTAGGCTTTCTAGTATGCTGCCATTTTGTTAATAGTTATCTAGCAAGCATAATACTAGTTTGCAGTACATTCCACTTATCCTAACGATCTTGACTGGTTTATACGGCAAACTCTACGAGCTCTGAAAATAAATTGCATTCAAATTGGCACCTAAAAGTTGCAACACGGTTGGGTTTATTATTGATCTTATATACTACTGTACAAACGAATGGCTTAATAACGTATCTGACGGTACTAGTTGATCTCGTATCAATAAGTGTATTATAGAAATATTGTGGGGTTTGTATTTGTTATTATTTACATCACGAAAAGTAAACAAGTTTTAAAAGTTTTTGGAATAACTATAGAACAAAGAAATCTGCATAGACAAAATACTTCACACCATCATTACTCGAATTTTGTTTCATTTGCGAATGCCTTCATGGTTTGCATTTTTTATCGACACTGTATACACCAATTTGTAGATTTATTCAAAATATTAAGTTCTTTATAATCGCAGAAAATACAACAATGTTACACGGTAAATACTCCCTGTATGTTTGTTGTGGTTTGTTTAGCATTCTTCTTAATCTTTTTCGGGAATTAAACCACTCGTAGTTTTTAAAATCAACTTTATTTACGTTTCGATCCATGACCTAGGATCGTTGTCAAAATAATAAAAACTTCAAGTTTGACATTTATGACATAAATTGAAGGTGACTTTGATTTATTGATGTTCGAAATATTTGGTTTGAGTACACTAAGCAAAAATTTTAAAGTTTAAAAGAATGTTTGATTGCCTTCAATTTGTGTTGCGACCTGGGATCGACTTACTTTAGGTAGCCAATACGCTTAACGTGAAATCAGCTGATTAATTTTTATTGGTGAATTTTATATAAACTCAATAACTTTGAATTGAAGGCAATCAATCATTCTTTTAAACTTTAATAATTTTTGCTTAGGGTACTCAAACCAAATACTTCGAACATCAAAGTCACCTTCAATTTATGTCATAAATGTCAAACTTGAAGTTTTTATTATTGTGACAACGATCCTAGGTCATGGATCGAAACGTAAATATAGTTGATTTTAAAAACTATGAGTGGTTTAATACCCCAAAGAAGATTAAGAAGAATGTTACACGGTATTTACACCTTTAGATATCTGGTTTTCATATACCTGTTTGCAGATTTAACAGCATAGCTTTAGGGCTCAAGCGATCTCAAAGGAAATATGCACTGAAATTATAACTTATACTTTTCGCACTATAAATTAAAAATAATAAATATCTTTTACATTTTTTTAGGATAATTGTATCTGCCTTTTTGTAGGTTTGATGATAAAACGCTGCTTGACAGAGAACTTGAGTTAAAGTCTGATATAACTATTTTAACTTATTTTTAAAAAATAATCACTTCGTAGCGTGGAGGAATACTTTGTGATAGTTTAGTTAGCTGAATGGAAAACGCATTAGCATTGTCGTCGTATGTGGTTCCTGAACGGTTGCGGAAAAGGAAACATCTGTTCTAGTTGCTTGGCACCAACTTGATTGATGTAATGATTGTGTCTTAATGTACAATGTGTTTCTTATAGGATTTTTCTCGCTGATTACGAATCTGGTAACAGAATTTTTCTATCGCCCTTCATTCAAAAAGTATTCATATTTTTATAGTGTAACGTTCTATTATGTAATACGAGGGTGGTTGGAAAAGTTCGCGAAACGAAGGGGAAAATGAAAAAAATTTGTTTTTAAAATATAATTTATTTTTCAACATAATCTCCGTCAAGTTGAATACACTTCATCCAGCGATGTTCCAAACCCATTATGCCATCACGAAAGTGCGGTTCTTCAAGGCCTCCAGAATAGTTGTCGACAGCTGCTTTTACTTAATCGTCCGTGGAAAATCAATTCCCCCAAGAAAAACTTTTAGTCGTGGAAATAGGTGGAAGTCAGAAAGAACCAAATCAGGCGAATAAGGTAGATGTTCCAACAGATCGTACTCCAGATCATTCAATTTTTGCATTGCTACTGCACTTGTGTGTGGACGTGCATTATCCTGATAGAAAATGATCTTCTTCTTACGCAATGCAGGACTTTTTTCACGAATATTTTTATCCAATTGGCCTAGAAGTTTAGCGTAATATTCATCATTTATTGTTTGGCCCTTGGGAAGATAGTCAATTTGCAGGACACCTTTAGCATCCCAAAAAACTGATGCCATAACTTTTCCAGCGGACTTAATGGACATTGCTTTCTTTGGTGGTGGAGAACTCCTATGTCTCCATTGTTTAGATTGTTGCTTGGTTTCAGGGGTATAATAATGAACCCAAGTTTCATCTGTCACAACAAATCGTCGGACGAAATTTGTTTTATTGGAGTTAAAGCGGTCTATACTCTGTTGGCAAATTCTCTTCCTCTGAAGGTTTTGATCAATTGTCAATATGCGCGGCACCCATCTTGCCGAAAGCTTTTTCATACATAATTCCGCAGTTAAGATATGTAATGCTCTTTCATCTGAGATACATGTATCCTTAGGCAATTTCGAAGACCTTTAATCGACGATTCTGCGTAACCATATCAGTAACTTTTTGGGCGATTTCAGGCGTAGTGACGGTTTTTGATAGTCCGCTGCGCGGTTCATCTAGGCTCTTACAATCACGTTTAAATTTCGTATATACATTTGTGCACAGTTGTAAATGATGGAGCGAAGTCTCCTAATGTATCCACTCTTACCGCGCTGTTGAAGTGTGCGGACGTGTTTCGCGGAACTTCCGCTTCTGCAACAATTTGCGATAGCTTATGACAAATAAATAATAAAATAAAATAAGTACTTATATGGCGATATAAACTTTACTTTTTATCGGCTGTATCATCTACGATATTGTTTTAATTATAAAGTTTCTTTCGACACAGCTTCAGAAATACAAAGTAGAAATAGTTCGCGGTTAAAAAGATACGTTATCAGCAGGTGTTACTTGATGACAGTATACACGGTTTTAACAGTATTATTAGAGTTCATTTTTAGAGAAGTGAAAATTAATATTATTATTATTGTTAGACTTCATCGAAATCTATAAAACTGTAAGTTGTGCGAAATTAGTCAAACCAGTACGCGACCGTTAACGACACACAAAATTTTTGAGGGGTTTGGCACCCTTTAACCGGGTGAAAACTACTTTCGAAACTTCAATAAATTACACTGATAGACTACAAGGCCGATAGCAACATAACATCCATAGAACACAGCAAATAGAAAGCAACCAAACAACATATTCTATTAAATCACCAGGTAAATACTTACAATCGCAACATGCCAACGTCAGACGAGGAAATGGACACATCTGCCCAGAGGAAGATATCGCCATCACCATACAGTCAGATATCTCTTCCACCAGCATCTATTGATGCAATAATGCCTTTCCAACGATCTGGAGCAATTATGAGGACGCCACCAGAGCCTAGATCCAGGGCCTCTTGTACAAGTTCAAATCCTATAAAACACCAGCTAGATGACCTGGATGATGTAGAAATTCCATACCTCACGATCGCCAAAATTAGCCAGATTAAACAAGCAATGGCAGACTTCGTGTATAAAGACTCAAATATAATCTCTCGGAACTGCGGACACTTCTTACTCCAAAAGGTGGAGCAACTACCCTTAATAGCTCACGAAGCTAATAACCTACACTCTATAGCTGAAGCAAAGATAGCGACATTTGAGAAATGCCTAAAAAAAATCAGATAAACAGCAACAGGGAGTAAGTAAAACCTCAGAAATACAACCTTCTGTATCTTCTACAGCCCACACACCTCAAACAACTCAAGCACCACAACCGCTTACATACACTAATATAACCTTTTTCCCATCACTACCTATGTACCAACACGCTCCGCTTACAAGACCCTGAGCCATAATCATTACACTTAAACCTATCGCGTCCGAAACTACACTCACTGAACTTTTAAAAATAATTAAATACAACCTTCATCCATCCATCTCTAAAATGAACATCCAGTCAATCCGATACATAAAAACATTCGTCGTCATCCGCACCACTAAACCAACTGACATCAACCTGGTTCAATCCTTAACACAAACCTCCTGCAACACACACATCCACAAACCTAAAATGCCCCAACTAATCATCTTCGACGTCGACAGAGACATCTTCTCCGCAGACTTTATTACACTAATTTACTCACAAAATTCCCTAGAACTCTTAGTCCCTGAATCAGCATATACCCCAAACATATCCATTGCCATCCGCCGGTCAAAAACCTACCAATTTGATAACGTAATCCTTAACGTCTCCCCTAAAATCCGAACAATCTTGATCTCTAACCCCCACGTCTTTATTGGTTTTAAGTCATTTCGTATTCGTGATCTGGTATCTAATAAGCCGCTGCTACAATTTCCAACGCTTTGACCATTCGATCAAAGCGTGAAAATACTTTTCTTCGTGCGGTCGCTGCTGTGGCCCGCACATTACAAAATCCTGTCCTAATCCAGCACCCACAATTCCCAAATGTCCTAACTGCACATCAACAAGTCAAATGACCATGAAGTTACCAGCCCGGACTGCACGATCTATAAACAAGCTCTACACCTAACTAAACTCCGAACCGATTATGGCTACTAGACACCACACACGATACCCCCCACAAGACTTACACAATCCTAAATCCTCGATCCGCTGCATACAATTGAGCCTGCAACACTCCCGCTCTGCTACATTAGAACTTATAAACCTCCCACAAATACACAAATTCCAAGTTGCTTTCCTTCAAGAACCATACCTCCACAATCACAAAATTCCAAAAATTCCAAATCACTATCGAACATTTATACATCCAACCCCAAACAATCCTAATTACAGATCCGCTATCATAGTCACTGATGCAAACCTAGATGCGTCTTACCACCTCTCCTTGTCCACACAATTCACCGCAGTTATAGAACTCCATTGGGCATCTGGTACCACATACCTCATATCCTCCTACTTCCAGTACGGAACAAACATTGACGTCCACTAACACCACCTTGACACAACACTAGACTCACTACACAACAAAACGATCATACTAGCTGCATACACCAACTCTAAATCCACACTGTGGTACAACACATTCAGACACAAGCGGTAACAAACTAGAAGATTTTATTACAATCAGAAACCTTCACATACACAACACACCTTCACATATCCCAACCTGCGAAACATTCACAGGCACGTCCTACATTGTCCTCAACATCACTACTGCCTCAGCATCACACCTAATCCACTCCTGGAAACCTCACGCATGCATACCACTAATGACCATAACCTTATAACTTTCACAATTCTTCCGAACCTACCCGCTAGATCTTTTGCCAAATCCGATACTTTCAATACCTCCAAAGCCGACTGGAAAACATTTAAAGAAACCCTAACTACCCTACTACCAGATTTCCCACGCACACCATATAACGATCTTAATGTAAACGAACTCACGCAACTAATCACAACAAACATTGTAACTGCCGCACAAACTACCACACCGAAGGCAACATGCACACAATGATCGACACCCTGCTGGACCCTCACACTGACAGCCAAACCACGTTCCCTGGCACAACAACGGCACCAACTACAACAAGCACGCCGCAAAAACAACAACCCCTGATAACATACAACTACCTTTCAACACATTCCGTACCACACGACGAGAATACAAATCACTCATAGACGCCAAAAACAGCAATTACACAAACTCATAACTGACCACGACGGAAACTCTTATACCACCTACCTCAAATTAATCAAACCGTCCCGTACCCACATTCTAACAGCACCAATATATAACTACGCCGTAGACTACAAGACGTCTCTACACACGTTACTCAACAGTGCAATCCCTTCTGCCCCCTACGATGTAAACATCTACCCTCAACAACAACTAGAGAACGATTCTTGTACCCCATCAGACGCCGAACCAGACCAAGACATTGACATAACCCTATTAGATACCTTAATCCAAAAAGTGTTCCTGGACCAGACTTTATCACAAATCTAATCCTACAACAATCATGACCCATAATCAGAAATCCCATCCACATCGTCTTCAAGAAAAGCCTATCCACAGGTACCTTTCCTGAACCCTTGAAATCCGCATCAATAACCCTCGTCGTAAAACCTGACAAGCCACCAGAAGACCCAAAATCTTATCGACCAATTGCACTTCTACCTACATTAGACAAACTCCTGGAGAAAACAATCCTTCACAAAATCAATTTCCATATCATGGACCACAATATCCTATCCCCATCTCAACACGGCTTTAGACCCAACCACAGTGCTGAGAAAACCATCAGCCTCCTAGTTTCCTCCGTTAAAAATTCCACATCTAAGTACACCATCGCGCTTTTCTTTGACTTCAAATCCGCTTTCGATCTCCTTGGGTGGCCTAACTTGTTAAATCAACTAAGACTATCCCACTTTCCTTCAAACCTGTGCAAAATAATTAACTCATTCCTAACCTCAAGAACAACATCCCTAACATCAAATTACTACCGCATATCCAAATCCTTTTCCCAAGGATGCCCCCAAAGCTCTTGTTTATCCATCACCCCCTGGAACATACCAGTAATTCCTTACTACTACACAACATACTCAACGTCACCACCCTCGCACACGCAGATGATGTCACATTCCTTATCTACGGTAACTCTAGATCCTCCATTGAACAAACAGCCGTAACACTGGCATCCTACATAGAATCCTGGTCCCCCTTAAATAAACAACCACTATCCCCATCAAAATCAAAACTCCTCCTACTAAAAGGCTTCCTAAACCTACAACGTCCTCCCAAAATCATGATCCTAGACACCTCACTTAAATTCTCTCCCTACGTACGATACTTAGGCCTATATATAGACACCCGACTACACACACACACACACACACACGCGCGTGCGCACTTAACCAAACTAAGAACAGAAACACAGATCATACTAAAGAACCTCCACCAATCACTCCCAACTTCAATACATCTATCAACACACACTCGACGCCTGATTCTTTCCCAAATTATAATCTTTATCATACAGTATACATTTGATACCTGGCCGACATTAACCCCACCCTCTTCTAGAACAAAACTAAAAACAATAATCCGCCCCTTCCTACTATATACATCCCGCGCATACAGAACCACATTCACACTAGCCCTATATACCATTCTTCAAATCCCTCCCATAGAATTACAGCTCAACGCAGCCTTACAAATCCGTAACATGAAACGCAATCTTCCAATCCAGCTCCACGACACCATCCTAACTCCTAACGAATACAAAACACTGCCTATATCCAACATTAAAACCCGCATTCGTTCACGGTTAAACCATTCCTGGCAACAACTCTGGCCCACATCCCCATCCGGCAGATACACATACCATCTGTTCCCCGAACTACTAAAAATCTCACAACACGTATCCCACTCCAGCCCTCAAACAATACAATTCCTAACCTCTCACGGCAAATTTAGATTAAAACTTCACTTTTTAACATCACACCATCTCCATATTGTCCTTGCGACAACTCCACACCTGAAACTCCTTACCACCTCATCTGCACATGTTCCACCCCTCGCTCAAACTTTAAATCCGCACTAAACCTAGATCCCCACATCCCACTACCTAGTATAACACACCTCATCACACACAATCCTGAGCTACTAAGGGAATTCTTCTCCGACATCCTAAACACAAAATCCCCAATAAACACTCCAATACATAACTTACCCCACATCTTATACTCCACAAAATGCACAACACCTTTGCTTGCTTTCCTACATCAAACATCCAGGCACTACGTAGAAAAGGGGACTTACCTCACCAAAAAACCAGTCACAGCAACAGGCCTCCACACACAATAATCAAAAATTATCTTTAAAGAAGAAATCTATTTTTTAAAATTATCACCATTGTTATGTACCTACACTTAGACTGTACAAGCATGGATGGGCCAATAGCCTAGGTAGAGCTTCAAACAAAGAATATTAAATAAATAAAATGTATCCTGCATATCTTTATGTATTTCTGTTGCTTTTCAACCCTTATTTACAAAATATTTGATAACAGCCCGCGTTTCAGTTTTATCAATTTTGAAAAACTCACAAAACTAACTTTACTTCATAGAGCACCAAATTAATACTACTTGACAGAATAATGTCAAATTTAATATCTGCGCACTAGATAGTTGGATCCATCAATTGCATATATTTTATTCGAACTAATGATGCCATCTGTGCTCCATTTCGCGACTTTTCAAACCACCCTCGTATTTACATTACTTATAATACATTTGTTACATTTATTCTTCTAGGGTTAAATGTCCCACATATAGGTAGGGTAGAATTCCTGATGGGGTTTAGCGGATCCCTTAAAAACTGAGATAACCTTTGCACTTGGGCAGGGTGGAAGGACGACTTTGAAAGTAACGGAATCACTTACTGTACTTTCGGACTAATTTTATTTTTACGTCACGCAAGAGCATAGGAGCGGTTGTGGCATGAGACTATCTAAGCAAAGATAGGGGTGCGCGTGTGTGTTTGCGCGCGCGTGCGTACGCGCGCACTCGCGCATTTGCGTATGCTCGTGTGTGCCTGTGTGCGTACGCGCGCGCGAGTATTTGTGTGTGCGCGCGTGTGTTTGTGTGTGCGCGCGTGTGTGTATGTGTGCATGTGAATGTGTGTGTGCGTGAGTGCGTGCGTGCATGCGTGCGCGCGCGCGTACGTGCGTGTGTGCGCGCGGGAGTGTGTGTGTGTGTTGTCACGTTTAAGATCCCTTCCTTGCTTGGATTTGCAAGGATTCGACAAAATTCAAAATTGCCAGGTAAGAAATCGCTTCCTGGCCAATGTAGTAGTACCTTCGGGTGGAGCACTAGAAAATCAAATGTAAGTGTCTTTACTATTCGACCGCAAGTACTTCGGAGTACCGTCAGATCAAAATTTTAACTCCTACCAGATGTTGTTGTTCAAAATGCTGGCATGGATTAGTTAACTGGTCCATATATATCTGCCTGCATGCTTAGATCGTGCGTTGCGGATGATGGTCTCCGGTACAGAATTCGTTTAGGTCGGCCCCCTTTAATTTTTCGGCTCCTTTTTGAGCGGTTTACATTTAGACTGTATATGCCCAAGCTCGCCACAATTCTAGCACCTGAGCCCCTTCCTCTTTGGTTGGTATTCACGATGTACCCGTCGAACCACCTCCTCTGTGCATTCTTGGCCCAGCTGCTCTATAATTCATTTTACCCTTGTCACTACCACGATCTGACGCTTGCTTTGTCGCTTCAAACTATCATGTGTCAGTTAGCGCATTATGCGCATCATCCTTGGTCGAGCTAGCCATAGTACTTGATGGATCTCCCCGTCTCATATTCCGTCAACAAGGTTCTGCACTGCTAACTGTTCCGGGAAGCTGACCGGCGCGGTTTGTTAGACGAGAATTTCTGCTTAAACTCTAGTAAATTTTTGTTGGTCTTTTGATAACGGTTCTTCACTTGGGCATGGTACACTTGTTGCAGGTGAAAGCCGATGTACCTCAATAGTAGTTTCTTGGGTCATGGTGTAGTATGGTCTGCAGAATATTGAAGGTAAGACAACAATCAAAGCGTTTACCCTTTTAGCATCGTTCCAACCATTAGCTGTCGCGGTAGCCTTGAATTGCTTGAAATATGCATGCCAAGGTAACTTCCCACCAAATGTAGGTGATTTCATCCCAACCCTTGATATCACTTTACTTACTCTGACATTCTTTAATTTTGGGGCGTACTATCTTGTTAGTGTTCGTTATTCCATTATCAGAACCTCCATTTTCATTTTCGCAAGTTTTGTAACAATTTTTCTGAAAATTCTGCTTCAAATATTTGTAAACCGTCGGAAAAGTCGGCTTACACTTTTCCAGCAGATTTTGTAGTTTACTGTTTCAACTCTTTTCTCAATCCGCTGCAATTTTCGATTAATTTTTGTTCAATCGCTATTACGTTCTGATCTAGTTTTGCGTATTGTTTGCAGCGGTTTCATGTAATTGTACTGTACAACTCGTGTTATTTTCTTCTAATTTCGTTGCGGTCTGGTTGTTTTTCTGCGATGCTTGCAGCTTTCGGTTCTGTTTTTCTGTATTTTGTTGTAATATGGCAGAATTTCAGTTTAATTTTTACATGAATTCCGCAAAGTTCTCGGCCAAGCTTTCCGCCATGCCTGCTTTGAGTTCCTTCAAGAAGAAAAAAATGGCTACGGGTGATAGGTATGCAAAAGAAAATCGTTCAAATGTCTATTCCACACAATTGAAACCCGTGTTTCATGAACTCTTTTGCAATAACAATTCTTTATTCAGTTAATTACACAAACTTTTTTAACTACTAATAGCTATAATTAAATTCTAGTGATCCTAGAACGATTTATTTCCAGTTAATCACTAACAGTACAAACAATAACTTTTTTAAAGCTACACTGTTTATCTTCTTAATTACTACTCGATGGACTTACAATTGATTATTGAAGCGCTAACTGTAAATTTATGTCGATCCCAACAATAATTTATATCACGTTCTAGATATATTTATATTATCGTTACGTTAACACCAATTTATTTCATATACGACTTTATACATCAAGATTCGAAAAGAACTTGTATTGTAATCAAAGCGCGAATCTGAACTAAACTAAAACTCTTGAACGGGCAATTTATATACTTAATTCTATAATTCTGGATTATTCTAAAAACGTGATAGAATTATGCAAATAACATCTAGAAGGTTCATAGTGTAAGCTTAATAAGGTATTAAAATAATATAACAGCATCCTTTTGTAAATTGTCAATCACTTTAATCGCCCTGTGGCACCGAACGAAGTTTTCTCGTCAACAATAGACTATGTGACGCCTTGTTGGAATGTGAATAAGAAAACATAAGTTAGTTATCGCTAACGTTTGAGCTTCAAGACCTTATTTAATAGCTTATAAGTGTGGATTATATAGCCCTTGTAGATCATTTACGAGTCAGAAATTACCTAGCAATACATTTAGAATTATATTGACTTATTGTACCCTAGTTTGTCAATCCGCTGTTCAACTTTACGTAAAACTTAGGATCGGCAATCGCTGAAAAGTTCGCTGTAGTACTACTGATGTTGACATCAAACAAAATGCTCTATTACCGCCCCAACTATGATTATTTGTAGATGTCGGTATAAGGTAGAAAGTGTATTTAATAAACAACGATTTGGTTATTAAAGATAAAATTTCGTATTTGCTTAAATAAACTACGTTAAAAAGCAGCTGTAATCCTTAAGCAAGAAACTTTATTAGCGCATCAAGGGCTATGACTCAACTGTCAAGTGTCCAATTTAATACTTGAGTGATTGCGCGACGTTGGTCTTCCAAAAAGTTTCAGAGTCGCGTATAGTATATCCCAAAATTTTTTTTCAGTTCTCAATTTTCCATATGCTTTGATTAAAACAAAAACAGTTCAACAAAATTCTATATCCTTAAACGAACGAGACATATTTGTTCCCCCAAAGCGTAGAACGTATTTTTATTCCATTCTAGACAAAACAAGAACCGAGATGTTTTACCAACTCAGAAAGCTTTCTTTTAAAAGGTATTGGTTTTACCCTTGGGAATTGCGTTGTATGCATTGTTATCGGATTATAACCGTAAAGTTGTATGGGTTCTTGATCTAATAGGGTTGCGTATATCTTCTCCACGTCTTGCACTTTGTTTTATTGTCGACGTAGTAGAGATTCTTTTACAGTATCGGTTTACATTGCAGTCTTTTAAAAATAAGTTTTCTAAAGATAGCTTTCATCGCAGAGTGTAAATATTCTCAACGAGAAGAGAAAGAACTTTAATCTAAACTATTCCTTTGTTTACATTTAGGAATTAATAAATACAGAAAAATATAATATACAAACATAGTATTCACGAAAATTTAGCCTAATACAAATCAGGAAGCACATCCATTTCCAAATTTCTAGCAAAATTCTGTATGATCTAAATCTGTCATAACACAGACCAACATGATTTTAGTTTCCTGATGTCTGATGGGTATCTTTTATGTATTTTTGGTTGCTGAAACCTAATCTGCACTCAGAATTTTCCTATCACCCCCAGATATTAAGATATTCACTACAGACGACTTATATTGTATAACATTTTCTAATGAACGTAATATGGCGAATGAGTCATCACTGAACTGTAAACAGTCAGTATCATGCTGTTTGACAAAATTTCTAGAAATCTCCGGAAAGGTCGGCTTAGGATTATAAAAACGCTGTAGACAGATGAGCCGTAGTTGATTTCCCAAACGTGTCTATATATAGATATAAAATATAAATACACAAATAATATTTTTCTATACTGTATACGTTGCTGATAGACTTTATAGAACGTCGCAACAGTGTGCAAGTCTAACGAGTACGTTTAGTTACGTATATGACGAGTTTACAATTAATTCTCACAAAAGACGATAACTACGTTAATAAAAACAGCTTATGAATTAGGTATATTTTGGATGCAAACTAGGAGATCGGGATAAACCGTGGGCATCGTATATCATTTGCCCAACTTATGTTGTGAATTTATAAGGATGACTCAACGATACCCGTAAGTCAATGCCATTTGGAGTGCCTAGTGTATAGAGAACCTACAGATTATGTTACAGATTGCTGTTTTTGCTTGACGAATAGATCTCCGGAATTTCACTTAAGTCGTAGCAAATGGTTTTCAAACCATTTCTTCACAGTTAGAATTTACCTGTTCCCAAACGTCCAAAATCAAATACATATGATGATGATATGAATGCTGCTGAAGAAAATATTGTTGAACCTATGGAACAAGACACAAATGCTAATTTTTAACTATTTACTATTGGACCTTCGCATTTACCTTCACAAGGAGCTTAACAATTTAATACGGGATTTACATTTTTGAAGAGCTCAAGCTAAACCAGGTTGCAAACTATCACAGAGTGGTACATATATTTCCACATACCGAAGACACGAACAAGATTTTCTTTATTTATTTTACATCGTGTATATATATATATATATATATATATATATATATATATACACGATGTAAAATAAATAAAGAAAATCTTGTTCGTGTCTTCGGTTTGAGAAAAACGGCCTGTAGGTAAATTTTGACCTCAAGCTATTCGTGCTGTACACTGTGCAATTTCGATTCAAAGAGCTGCCGAAATGTATAATGTACCCCAATCAACTTTAAGGACGCATTATAAAAATTTTGAAACTTGGAAAAGAATTACATATTGACTGGTAGAAAAAACAGAAACAAGTTTAGAAAATGAAAACAGTTTAGCTGCATTTTCGATGGTAGCTAGTAGTGCTGGATATGAACTAACGAAAGATGAATTTTAGATTTATTGAAACATTTTATAGAACAGGGACATATTCTCACCAGATGGGGTATTAGTAAAGCTCCAGGCGAAGACTGGTTTCGCGGCTTTATGCAACGGCATCCAATGTTGTCACGTAGAAAAGGTAAATTGTTATCGAATCAGAGAGTGAGAGGTGTTTACCGTTACACTAACCATGAGTTTTACAAAAGTGTAGACGAACTGTATAAAAGGGAAGCAATTGGACTAGAAAGTGGGGACTGATTTTTAATTGTGACGAAAGTGGCTTTTCACATGATCCCAAAGATGCTAAAAGTATAGCCCAAAAGGGAATGAAAAGAGCGTAAAAAAATATCGGTGGATCTGGTAAAAAAGTTACTGTGTTAGTATGTGGTGCTGCTAATGACATGAAACTGCACCTTTCATAATTTTTAAAGGCAAGTACATATATCGAATTCATGTATCCCAAAGGAGGATTATCCAGGAACTGTTTATGCCGCACAAGAGAAGTGGTTGATGGATGGACGACTGTTTACGCGCTGGTTTGATACTGTGTTTGTGAAATTTATTCCGCCAAATGTTTATTAATTAGTTTATAGGAATTTTACGTATTTTTCTCAATTCCTCTCGAAAATACGAGAACATGTTTTTACTTACAATGTTTTTGTGCTATACAAAGGCTAATTAATAAGTGAAAATAAATGATTTTGCATTTATCTTAAAATGGTCGATTTGCGTTCGCATTGAATGCATTTTACGGTATCTTACAATTACTTATTTTTACATAAACATCTTACGTTACTTGTTATTTATTTACAATACGCTTATATCATACAGGCTGATTATTTATACACGCGCATTTGCATTTTTCGCTTGTACATCAATGAATAGGAGTACCCTTGTATTATTCAGGGCGTAACCATAAATTTACGGAAATTTCCATTTTTTCCTGATTCTTTTATATTTTGGGGGGATTTATTTGTAGAATTTGGATTTCAATGACTTCTCGTGACCCTCTTATCACGTCAATATGCGATGGATGCTTACTTAATAGAAAATATACTGTGCTCTTTATCTCTCCTGGCTAGCTCAGCGACAAATATGGTGTGTATTTTACGAAAATGAAACGATACAAATTAAAATATCAAGAAATTTTTATAAACAATCCTCTATAAATTCAAAAGCAATTTTCTTTTACACGCATTATCTAAGAAGTCTACTTACACACAGATTTAAATAACGCTTATGAATACAATTTACAGATAAAGTTTAGAAAGAAACAGAATTTTATGATTACTTACGTATTAATACAATATTTACCTAATCCTTGTTAAAAACCAAAAATATTTTATATGTAAGTAACAAAATTTTTTTTAAAATTTATCTGGATAATTTTAATATTCTTGTATTGTCCTGTGTCAATTTAGTTGATCAACGACTTTGCGTAGAAATTTTTGTAAGGGTCAAAACGCCTCGAGCTTATCTCAAAATTTCTAATCAAATTATCCATTTACAAATAATATTTATATGCAAAATAAAACGTATCCTAGCTTAATCTACTTAATAACACACAAATGTTTTTATAGGCTTCAAAACAAAGTTATGCTTGCTTCTTGGATCGTTCAATTCCTACTGATATTGTTATCTTTATGACCAACAGATCATTTCCATTGAAATTAACTGCCTCGAAACTTTTCTTGTTCCAAATTTTAGATTCTCATTTTTTTAATTAATCTTAATACGTGGGCTTATCTCGCTTCAGTCTTGGAAAGTATTTTTTTACAGATTAAAGTGGCGTGTTACCTTGCTCTAAGATTATGTATATTGAAGCAATAAATCGTCGTTTTACTCCATAAAAATAATTATCAATCAATGATCGAATGTCTGATAACTTATGTTGAAAACTTTAGTGTTAACTTTTGAATGCCGAAAGAAAGAATGACCCGCTCCTAATTTAAATTTCTCTTTACATAATAAAATTTCAAATAAGTCAGAGGACTCGAATCTTCTGATTACATTCTGGTAGTATTAGTCATCCGCCTAAGGCTACAATTTGCCGCAATTTCGCATTCTTATTTCATTAATGAGCTGTCAGTTTTAATTTATTGTGATCGTAAAAGTGTTTACTAATGAACAAAATCAATAACTTATCTTTCCTTCAGGAGCTTCTGTATAACCAACAGAACTCGTTATCTTATCTGGCTTTACGGTCTTTTTGGCGTTATCGCTTTCCACTAATAATTAGCTGTTCTTTGATGATTTATAGCTTTGACAAGACTTTCAAACAGATGTTTATTTAAGAAAATGAATGCGGTATTTTTCGTTTTGTTAACATTAATTTATTTTAGAAGCAACCCGAAATTAACTTCTTTGAAATAAAACTACTTTGCAATAAAACTCGCAATTGTGTTATAACCTTTTGAATAAGTAACGTTTATTGACCGATATTTCTAAAAGGAGTGAATGAATGTACGTTTTAGCAAAGTACGGATTTTTGTGTTTTCTGCTATTGAAATTATTCGTCTTTCAAATCTGCGAATTACGTTGATTAAATGATATTGAAGTCATTCAGCATTCTCAACTCGTTTTACGATCTTCATAAATGTAATATAACTTGTTTTAAAGATCTTTTTCTAGAAAATAACTATTTACACACGGATTTGAATCAATGAATGCTTCATCTTCGGGGATTTCAAAATTGGACTTTGTTCTTAAATGGTATATGTCAATGCTATATGTACATAAAAGCGTTTTATTTTACATGGGAATACACTTATCTTGTTAAAGGGATCTTATGAGAATATTATATGGGGTAAAATTTAAATATTGGAAAATTTTATATATTATATATATAAACATCTTGATGTGATAAAGAGGTCACGAAAGGTCATTAAAACCCAAATTCCATAAATAAAACCCACCCAAATAGAAAGAAATCGAAAAGTATGGAAATTTCCGAAGATTCATTATTACACCCTATATAAGAATAAGCGTATTGTAAATAAAAACCTATTAAAATAAAAAGCCATTTAAATTTATCCGCGTTCAAAACAAACAATGTTTTCGTGTTTAGATAACGTTTAACTTCATTGTAAGAGTATATAATACAAGTAAAACCATATAGCAATGGAAGCTTTAATTAATCATGTAATTATACCGAAATCTATATTTTATTAGCATGCAAAGCATGTGCATGCTTGAATTATTTGTGTGTAAAATATGCGTTTCACTTACCATTTGCAAAGTATAAACAAACCCTTATTAAATTTGCGTGTAGATGTAACATTTTAATTCACTTTATGGGTTTTAAACAAAACATATTCTAGAACCTTCTGGATTAAGAAAGACAATACGTTAATTAATAAGAAACGTTATTAAAACCTAAAGGCCGATTCAAACAACTTTCGTATCATTAAAAAAGCAATGAAATTGATAAGAATGATTTTATAGTTTTCTGCATAACTATAAGATAGATTCGGGCAACCATCAACTCCGTACGTTAGACAAAGCTCGACGACATTTGTGATACTTGCAAATCACTAGTTTGACGCTAATTAGTTCATGAAAACCATGAAATTGTATATTCAACGGTGACTAATTTCGAGGTGGATCCCGAAGCATCTGGAGTACGATGACGTAGTTAAAGTTGTAATATAAAAACCCGAACTTTATTAGAGTTATTCATTCATTAATTCGCGTTCGTCGCCCAGCAGTATGTAAGAATTCATTTCAATTTACCAGATCGTCAAATGTGTGGCATGCATACAAACGTAACTCGGCATAAATATGGAACATAGTTATTTTTGAAAACATTACGAGAATTGAACAGTTTTTGACATAGATAATCTTCATGTACTCTGAAGTTAATTAAAAATAAAAGAAGATGCACTTTTGGTAACTGATGTTCTAAATGGTGATTTGAAATAACATGGACAATCTTGTAAGTTGAGAATTTAACGTCAACATCAAATGAAATCAGAAGCTTTTAATACTGTTAATTGCGAGCTGAGGAAGCGCTGTTTGATTTCGCAAGTAGAAATTTAAATTTCTTTGTCTGTTAATTGATAAAAATAATTGAATGTTTTGTAATTTAAGTTTAAAATAAGTTCTCATTTTATTATTTGTGAAGGGGATAATTTGAATAGAATTTTTTGTCAGAGTTCGCAGCGTCTTGATCTTTAATAAATTATTTGTGACAGGTATTGGTCAATCAAATTCAGAACCGTGGTAATAACGAATCAGCGAATTACCCACCTAGTAATTTTTTTTAATAAAACGTTATTTTTATTTAATAATTTATCAAAATCAATAATTAACAGTAAAATTAATTTTCAAATTCGTTCTTAAAATAGTAAGTATGTCTGTGCCTCAAGTACATTTTCTTCGGACACTTCTGCGACATAAGCATCACTGACATAATACCACCTGCCCGCTTTAACTTTGGCATCTTTATATGGCGAAGACAAGCATTGATTTTCATTATTTTGTGGTAACTGCCAACGATAACCGTCCTTTTCTAGCGGAGTTCTCATTTTCACATATGCGTCATAGTGTCCACCATGAATTGAACCGTTGTGTTGCACAACACCGCATAATGTCTATAACATTTTAGTTTACTTGAAATTAAATGATGAAAGATTTTCACATCGTTTTGAATAAAATGGTGTTAAATCCAGTAACAATTGGAAGGAAATGTAGTTACTAATCTTTACAGAACGAAGTTTTAAAACCTAAAATCGCTTTAAATGCAATATCAGAACAGCGGGTGGATTGCTCATTGGAAGTTGCTTAGTGGCATTATATATACATACGGTTCTTTTATCGGGTCCACTATGTCTCTTCGTGCATACATCACAACTTATTTTATTATTTCCGATAAGTAAATCATGTGTCGGAAATTGGCGTAAACAAGATTGTACAGACTGTTCGCTTTCTTATTAATGGTATCTTGACATTGTAGTGTTTTGCCACGTATCATTTGTATCACATTCTTTTTCTTTTTTTCTTGTTAGTAAAAGTAAGTCACGATTCCGGTCGTTGGTGTAATCAACAATATCTTCAACAGCACTGTTATGTTGGCAAATTGAATTATCTCTATAAATATTTCTTTCGCTAGGCGATGAATTAATTGGAATGTCTTTAACAATTGACTATGTTGTTGGATTGGATAATGCTCGCGGAATTTGTTTTTTCAATATTGGTAAACTCAACTATTTCGAATGGACCTGCACCTTGCCGAAGTTCTAGATTACTAGAACAGGTGAAATGGCTTGCGTGTTCTAATGAGCTAAAGAGCCAAACTACAGGTCCAACTGATGTAGCAGGTTCGTTAGTGGGGAACCAGACTAAGACAGGTCCCCGAAAGGGGACAGCGGTTTTTCGGTACTTAGACTGGCAGAGACTATAGGGGTTGGTATGGTAGTCTAAGAGACGCTACCGCGATGTGGAAGGCAAGGGGAAAACACCACATTACCTCCCAAGTACACAGCGTACCTTAAATTATACTAAAATGATGGCAATCTCTGGGGTAAAAGATTCCGGAGTTAAAATAGTCCCTCATTCGGATCTCCGGGAGGGAGGGGACTCCTTCGGAGGATGCGATCGTAAAGTTCAGAATAAGAGTCGGGAACATTTTGCGAGTCGGAGCGTGGAATGTTAGAAGCATGAAACAAGTAGGTAAGTTAGAGAATTTGAAAATTGAAATGAATAAGTTAGCACTAGACATAGTAGGGATCAGCGAAGTTCGTTGACCAGGGGCGTGGGATTTTTAGAGTGGAGACTTCAGGGTAATTCATACAGGAGCTGGGGAAGGAAATTTGGGTGTGGGGATAGGATAGGATACTGTGTAGAAAATTACTTACAAATAAACGAAAGAGTATTCATGGTTAGACTAGAATCTAACCGGTAAACACAGTAATGATACAAGTATACATATCCACCTCTAGCTATAGTGACGAAGAGGTAGAAGCGATCTACAAAGATATCGAAAACATATAAAGATAAGTAAAAGGACATGAAAATTTAATAATTACGGGGGATTTTAATGCAGTGGTAGGTGAGAGTAGGGAAGGAGCAGTAGTAGGTTTATTTCGTTTCGGCACCAGAAACAACAGCGGAAATAGGCTGGTAGAATTTTGCGACAAGAACAATTTAATCATCACAAACACATTATTTCGACATCATGCTAGAAGACGATATACGTGGAAGATGCCGGGAGATATAGAAACATATGAAATAGATTACTTTCTTGTTAGGCAACGGTTTAGCAATCGGTAAAAGACTGCAGAAGCTACCCAGAAGCAGATATAGATACTGACCACAACATCGTAATTATAAAGGCCGCACTTAAATTTAAAAATTAGAAAAAAAGAAACGGAAAAAGGCACCTTGACTTAGAGAAACTAAAAGATAAAGATATTCAAGAAAGATTCGAAAAAAAGTCAAATAAATTGCTGAAAGATATCGGGAAAATATCTGATACTTAGGAAGTTGAAACAGAATGGAATAACATTAAATCCAGTTTAGACATGGCGGTCAGAGATATTCTGGGGTATACACAAAAAGAAAATAAGAAGCCATGGATAACAAAGGATATTCTGAATTTAATAGAAGAAAGACGAAAATACAAATATAGATCAAACGAAATAGGAAAACAGAGATGCAAAGCTATAAAATGGGAAATTATTAGCTCAAATTCAGTTTGTTCTATTTAATAATTTATAATATGTACCATATGTAAACTGCTAATTTTAAAAGGTTGAGGGATTTAGAACTTAGAAACATATGGCGCAAGCACAATGTCGCTATACATCATGGTCACAGCAGACTAGATATAAAATTAGAAAAAATTTTAAAAACATAATTTTGTGCATAGTAACTGTCTATTTTACGTATTTGCGGGGTGTTGTTGGAACCGAATTTTTGCGATCTATCTAAAAATTAAAAATCCAATATGCTCGCCATAAGAAAAACAAAAGTTGTAGTGCATTCCAAAAAAACAAATGACGATCGCGATTTGTCATGCATATCACTTTGTGCGTCGCGAAAAACTGTCCTAATAATGACACACTCTGACAACTGTCAAATTAATAATTTACAAAGTGAAGTGGAAATTAAAAAATTCACCTTTTCAGTTTACCTGAATTATCGTTAAAATGGATAAAGATAACTCAAGTCTTAAACCGAAAATAAATTCTCACCAAGGCCCTTGTTAATTATGTGATTGGATTTCGGTTTGATACATTAGTGTCAAGATCATAAAACAAATATAAAACTTTAAACCTGGTGCAAATTAATCGTTGAGGGATACCATAAAAAATGAGTTTCAATCTTAAAGATATAAATCCATTCTTTAGTTTATTATAAAAATACACCTTCCGTGCATAAAATATTCATTTTAAAAATCTCAAACAAAATTTGCTTTATTCGAAGCGAATACACCATATTTCCTAAGAAACGTTTTTAAACCCAATTAATTATTAAACGCCGATACAAAGAAGCCCGAGGTTATTAAAATGTCATAAAATAAAACAGATAAATTAACGCGAGGTTTATAGTTTTAATTGCCCTATATATTACAATACGAAAGAAGAAGATAACTTTCTTGTTAGACAACAGTTTAGGAATCGGTAAAAGACTGCAGAAGCTACCCAGAAGCAGATATAGACACTGACCACAACATCGTAATTATAAAGGCCGCACTTAAATTTAAAAATTTGAAAAAAAGAAACGGAAAAAGGCACTTTGACTTAGAGAAACTAAAAGATAAAGATATTCAAGAAAGATTCGAATAAAAGTCAAATGAATTGCTGAAAGATATCGGGAAAATATTTGATACTTAGGAAGTAGAAACAGAATGGAATAACATTAAATCCAGCCTAGACATGTCGGCCAGAGATATTCTGGGGTATACGCAAAAAGAAAATAAGAAACCATAGATAACAAAGGATATCTTGAATTTAATAGAAGAAAGACGAAGATACAAAAATAAATCAGACGAAATGGGAAAACAGAGATACAAAGCCATAAAATTGGAAATTATTCGCAAATGCAGGAAAGCTAAAGAACAATGGATTGATGAAAATTGCAAAGAGGTACAAACTAAGATGTAAGTAGGAAAGAAAAATGAAGCATACAAACTAATTAGAATAAATTTTAGGGATATAAAACCGTATAGCAAAAATATAAGGGACGCGGAAACGGGGAGGAAACTTAATTATAGAAAATGTAGAGGAAGTGGGTAGATGGTAAGAATATATAGAGAATTTATATGCAGGAGAGGAACTAACAGCGTTAGAACAGGAATTAGAGATTGGAAATGATGACTTGGGATATCCTATACTTAGAGATGAGTTTGAATTAGCATTAAAGAGCCTGAAAAATGGTAAGGCGCCGGGTGAAAGCAGAAACTCTAAAAGCCGCTGGACAAGCAGTAACAGAACGTTTCTTCTGACTTGTAAGCTATATGTATGGGACAGGCGAGTTACCCAACGATTTCAAACGTAACATCATTGTAACTATTCCAAAAAAGAAAGGCGCGGATAGATGTGAAAGTTTTCGAACAATAAGTTTGACACCACACGTATCAAAAATATTAACTAGAATTGTACAAAGACGAATGGAAAAACGAGCTGAAGATATACTAGGAGAAGACCAATTTGGGTTTAGGCGAAACAGTGGAACACGGGAGGCTATCTTAGCTCAGAGTGGTAATGGAGAAAACAATAGAAAAAGGGAAAAGCGTATATATAGGGTTTGTAGATCTAGAAGAAGCATTCGACATTGTAAAATGGAAAAAAATGTTCGAAATACTCAAAAAAATTGGAATGAGTTATAGGGACAAACGAATAGTACATAGCTTATACAAAGAGCAAACAGCAGTAATAGAATTAGAGAACGAACATATAGAAGTAAACATTAGAAAAGGGGTGAGACAGTGATGTGCCATATCCCCATTAATTTTTAACTTGTACATTAAAGAGGCAATGAATACTGTCAAATGCAGGAAGACATTTGGAATTACTATGCAGGGACAAAAAATTGAAATGCTCTGATTTGCAGATGATATAGCGGTATTAGCATCTAGCAAGGAAGAGTTCGAAGCTGCTCTTAATGAAACGGAAACGGTTCTAACAGAGAGATACAGTATGAAAATTAACAAAAATAAAACTAAAGTATTAGTATGCAAAGGAGTGGAAAATAAATCAAAAGCAAGAATACAAATATGTAACACGAACTTACAAGAGGTTAAGGATTTCTGCTACCTAGCAAGCCAAATAACGCAAGATGGGGAAAACAAAAGATATAAAACAGATTAGCACAGGGTCAAGCTACATTTAACAAGAAAAAGCAACTACTGTGTTCGAAGGCAACAAACATATAAAAAAGGAAAAGATTGCTTAAAACATATGTGTGGATCAGAGCACTGTACGTCTGTGAAGCCTGGACAGTAGGAGAAGCGGACAGGAAATAGTTAGAAGCCTTTGAAATGTGGTGCTACAGACGTATGATGAAGATATCATGGACAGACAAAGTTAAGAACGAAGAGGTACTAAAAATGGTAGGGGAAGAAAGAAATATGTGAAAAACGGTAAAAAATAGGAGACAGGATGATAGGCCACATACTATGACATGAGGGAATAGTGCGGTATATATTAGGAGCAGTGATAGGAAAAACAGAAGTAGAGGTAGACCTAGGTTAGACTACTGCACACAGATTGTGAAAGATGTAGGCTGTAAGAATTTCAGGGAAATGTGTAGGCTAGCTCAGAATAGAAATCAATGGAGGTATGCATTCAACCAGTCTCAAGATGGATAAATTAATGACGAAAAAAGTAACTGTACTTAAACATGATGATTATTATAAGCAACCACAAGTATTGGTTGGGCTCGAATAATGTTAATTGTGTGAAAGGATTTACTGAAAAACTATTAATTCGGCAAATGGCTAAGTGTTGGGGGATATTGGCAGCCACAGACTGCTTAACCCACTTCACTGAATCTCGTTGAAATAGGGCATGAAATTAGAAAACAAGCTATATACAGACTGTGTGAGAATTTCAGGGAACCGTGTAGGCTAGCTCAGAATATAAATAAGTGCAGGTACTTGTCCAACCAGTTTTGAGACTGGATACTTAATGACAAAAAAATAAGCGCAGATAAATCTGATGATTATTATAAACAACTACAGGTGTTGATTGCGAAATATCTGCAGCTAATGTTGATATATTGGGAAAAATATTGAATCGGTAAATTTCAAGTGCTGGGGGAACTTGGCAGCCACAGGCTGCACACCCCCCTTCACAACCACTGAATGTCGGAGAAACAGGGTATATAATTGTAAAACAATAGAAGGGGACCGAACTGTATCTAACAATAAGAACAACGCCTATATTGAAAGACAACAAACATAGAAACAAGAAGAAAATTGTTGAAAGCATATGCGTGGAGCACAGCACCGTATGCCTATGAAATACGGGCAATAGGAAAAGCAGACGGAAAAACGTTAGCAGCCTTTTGAAATGCTGTGCTTCTGATGTATGGGGATGATAGCATGAACAGACAAAGTTAATAACAAATAGGTTATAGAAATAGTAGGGAACAAGGGCATCTGTGGAAAAAAAATAGGAGAAATAGAAGGGCAGAATACGTTCTAAGGCATTTTTGGAGAATAATATGTGCTATATTACAAGCAGAGATAGGAAAAAGGAGGTAGATGTAGACCTAGATCAGATAGTGATAGATGAAGATTGCGCGAATTTCTGAGAAATGTGTAGGTTAGTTCAGAATAGGAAACATTGATAGTACGCGTCTAACCAGTTTCAGGACCGAAGACCTAATGATGATGATGATGGTGGCAAACTCAAGTCAAGAAAGATCCCATCTTCTCATGAAATTTGCTTACAATCTTGACACTAAAGTATATTCTAAGACTCCTCGAAAGACTTGTTTAGTGGGTAATACTAACTCACTTACTTGCTGCTTATAAAATTTTATAATTTCCGTTTTATCTTTTGGGCAGATAGCGGGTCTATTTTAGAAACAAGTCGCAACTTTTCTAGAATTACTGGTAATTAAAAAATCTGGTAGCAAATTTAGATAAGAATTTTAGTTACATTCTGTATGAACTGGAACTGTGAATTGTTTTATTAACTGTTTTGTATGAAAGAAAAATGTTTTTGAATGTATAGATGTTTTCTTGAGACTGCTGTGTTTTTCATTTTGTAAATTTCATTACTTTCGTTGAGCTAGCCAGACAACGAAAGGAAAAGGAAGAAGATAATAATTTCAAATTTACAATTTACTGTACTGAGTCACAGCAATTATTGCAGTCTTTTTCCAGGTGATACATCGCTGTAGCAGTGAAATACCTATTAATTTTTAAAAACGGTATTTTACATATTGGGTCAACTAAGATACTATACGTAAGCGAAATTTTTGTTAATATTGAACTATTTTGGAAAAATTGTTAAAGTTTAAAGATACCATAGAGCCTTAGCGTAGTAAATCGACAGACTTGAATTCTAATCGGCACCGGAGGTTTCACGTTTGACATCTTGCGACGACAACAGGTTCACGTTAAAAAGTCTGCTGTTACTGTGAGTATTTTTGGCGTCCTCGTGCTACATGGACGTAATAGGATCGTAATAGTTTTATTTTTGTAGTCTTGTAATATTTATATTCCAAAGTTTTCTTTCTGATCAAAGCGTTTCTCATATTTCGTTTTAAAATGTATCGAATTAATTTTTTCATATTTGTAGATATTTTTGTTTCTCAGATAAGTGGCTGGTGTAAATTAGCCGCTTCTAGGTATGTAATGAAATGTTTGCTTTAATATATAGTTTGCTTCATCGATGCCGTATACCTATTTTTGGAGGTATGAGCTTTGCAAGATTGGAGCAAGAATTTTTTATTTTTTTCTTATAAAAGCAAATCGGTCATTGAAAGACATGAATTTAAAGTGTCTTACTTTCAAATTAAACCAGGATCGTGCACTTCAAATCCGTGTAGAGAAAACCAACGAATACATTAGATTTTCGCACTCCTCCCATTAATTAATCTTCAAGATTTGTCATTGTGTTAGTCATAGCGTAGAAGCTACAGTTTTCCAGGTCTTTCAATTACAAAGCTACTATTTTCGTAAAAGAAAGCTTTATTTCTTTCCAAGACAAATTTATGGGTTTAATACTTCGGTCAGAAATGTAACTCAATATGGAGCAAGTCTTTGTCGTTGTCATTTGTTTTCAGCAAGCGTCCACCTTGGTTTCTTAAGTTTCCTTCGCTTATTGAGTTTATATATTATTCTGAATGCGTAATGTACGTTGTCTCAAAGGAAATGACTTAATGCGTTCCTAATCAAATCATCACCTCTCTATCTAAGGACGAGATTGCTTTGTTTCATTATAGACGAGCTTGGAAAGCATATTGGAATATTCAGGTAGATAACATCGTTTTGGCAGACTAGTATTTCATCAAAGGGGTATATAAACCGCAGTTAAATACCAAGGTATATACTTCATTGCAAACACGTTTAGATAGAACTGCTTTGGTGAAGTAAAGTCTATTCATTCGAACAGCTACTTTTTAATAGTCGTGATGATAAAATACGCATTTTTCTATCACATATGAAACTGTTGAAACAAGGATCAGTTGCAAAGTTCAAATTAGTTTAAGGTCAGTTTTTAGGGGAATTTCATGGTTGTTGCCTGCATCTGCATCAAAATGTTGTTGACTAAGCCAGCGGAAGCTTTTGTGAATTAAATGCTTCGGATGCGCGTGTTGCATCGAGGAATAGCCTTCCTTAAATTTGGCGCTGTTTATTGTAATCATTATACATCCAAATACAATTCCCTTGATAAAAATGATTATGCAAGCATATTATAGTGTGTTCACGCCTAAGCGGAACGGCTGGTTCACAATAACAAAAAAAACGTGTAATAAAATGTGGTTGCATAAAAAACTTACCCCGTGTTCAATTATCACTTTGCACTCACCACTAAATACATAATTGGTTAGGCAGGAGAGGGTTGGTGAAGGAAGGGAAATAGAGGTGCTCACGTTAATTAATTAATTAACTAATGCCGACAAACCGGCGCGAATGTGATATTTAAAAATGGACTTGTGTTCTAAGAGAGAGCTGTGTCGACTGACTTATCATATTGGTTGTAATCAGCGCTCACCTTTGGCGATGCCCGAGTAACAAATCGTAGTAGAGACATAAGAGGAGCATGCTTTTAATTTATATTAGGCAAGGCCTAAACATAACCGCCCATCTAAAACTGAACAAGTTTTATACCAAAACAAAATAAATCATTTAAAATACACCCTAGAAATGTTAAGGTTGCTAGGCAAATTAAAACAAAACTATAATACAACCTTAAAATTTTCAAAATTAAACAGAACATAAATACGAGAGAAAATAACCAAAATAAAATTTATTCATTCAAAGGGAGGATAATAAGCTTACTTATTGGACGTGTAAATAAACCTGCAGCGGTTTTTACAGATGCTACTCGTGGTATACCGTCACGACCAATAAATAACTTTTTAATACGGCCAAGAGGCCAACACAAGGGGGCAGTATTTAAATTTTTAATTATTACCACATCATTTACCTTGGGCAATATGGTGGGGCAATGCCATTTGTTACGTTGGGTGAGTTGGTGGAGATACTCGTTCGACCACCGACGCCAAATGGATTGAGTAACCTGACACAATCGCTGCCAACGGGAACGCAAAGTTATTTCCTCCGGATAGTAATTTCAGGTAGAGATAAAAGGGGGCCGCCTATTAAAATATGACCGGGCGACAGATAATCCGTACCGTCATTAGGATCGGAAGACTGGCAAAGAGGGCGACTATTGAGTATGGCTTCAACCCTAGAAAAAATTGTACATAGTTCCTCAAAAGTTTGAGGGCGTGTACTTAAAGTATGAACTAATAAGGCTTTTGCCGATTTCACTCCAGACTCCCAAATTCCGCCAAAATTTGGGGCGTATGGTGGATTAAATTGCCACTTGATATGGCGGGAGGCTAAAGCGGCGAAAATTTTATCGTTGTTGGATTTAAGGAATATGATAGTTTCCTTGAGGGACCGCGAGGCACCAAGAAAGTTTCTACCCTGATCGGAGTAAACAACATCAGGAATTCCTCTACAATCTGTAAACCTTGTCAGACAAGCTAAAAATGCTTCGGTAGATAACTCTGACACTACCTCGAGGTGCACCGCTCTGGTGCACATACAAATAAATATGCATAAATAAGTTTTAGACACCGGGGCATTACGACGATTAGAAGACTTGATCATAAATGGGCCGGCGAAATCTACTCCCACATGAGTAAATGTTCTGGACAGTTGAACACGGAAAGGGGGTAAATCGGCCATGAACGGTTGAGCAGTTGTCGCACGGAAGCGCGAACAAACAACGCATTTATGGATCCTCTGACGAACGTATTCCAATAATCCAGAATCTTCGCTGAATAAGGGATTGCGTCATGAATGCACCTGAATGCATAGATAAACGGTGATAATTATCACACAATAATCGCGATAAAGTGGCTTGTTTCGGTAATAGAAAGGAATGTCTGTTATCATAAGACAACAGGGAGTGACGCAAACGTCCGCCCACCCTAACAAGACCTAGCGAATCAATAAACGGGGACAATTTTTGGAGTTGTTTAGAACAACCCTTGTTTAAATTTAGTTGATTTATTTCTTCGGCGTAGAACTGCTGTTGCGTCACTCTTATGATAGTTATCAATGAGATATGTAATTCATCAGAAGAAAGAGAGCCTGATAATTTTTTATCAGAGTTCTTGCAATTGTAAATAAAACGGTTTACATATGCCACAGTACGCTGGAGCAAAGGTGAGAGAAGAAAATTTATCCAAAAATTGTGTGCAACTTTTTTGTGTAGAAGTAACTAATATATTAGGGGGAGATTTTATTTCTGGAAGAATTTCTAGAGAAAGGGGAGTTTCCAAATTCCTGGAAGCCGTAATTAGATCGCTACAGTTAGATGGGCCATGCCACCAGATATCGTTGTCAATCAACTGGTGTGCAATAAGACCACGAGAAGCCATATCGGGGGGGGGGGGGTTGTTTTCACCACAAATATGGTATCACTGTTGAATGGCAGTGTATTCCAAAATAATTTCCACGCGGTTGGTAACAAATGTTTTTAATGAATAAGAAGGAGTGTTAATCCACGCTAGTACCACTTGAGAATCGGTGAATAATCTTATTGCCTTTAAGGGATAAGGAAATTTATTAGAGATTATAGAATATACCAGACGAGATAACAAAACAGCACCTAATAATCCCATACGGGGCATTGAAAGAAATTTTGAGGGTGAAATTTTACTTTTAGCTTGTAGGAGATGGCAATTCGTGTTATCTTAAGTCGTGCTATGTAGAAAAACACATGCAGCATAACCCTTCTCACTGGCATCGCAAAACCCTAACAGACGGTACTGTCCCGAGTCTAAAAACAAACAGCGAGGAATTTTCAAATTTGATAATTCAGTAAGGCGGGAACAAATTTTCTCCCACTTCAAACACCAGTCGGTGTCCGGCGTGTCGTCCCAACCTAAACGTTGTACCCATAATTGTTGTAAAAAATGTTTTATTAAGAACACCACCGAAGTCAACCAGCCGAGGGGGTCGAAAATTTTAGCCATATATGAAAGAACGGAACGTTTTGAAATATTCCCTTTGAAAGGAACAACATAGTAGGTGAAATTATCAGAATTCGGGTTCCAAACTAGTCCCAATATTTTGATACCAGAAATTTCATCAGAAAATGCTACGGAGGGTTCTAATTCAGATTCCTGGAATTGATTTAAAAGAGAGTTGTCATTGCTGGACCACTTTCTTAACTGAAATTGGCCAAGAGACAGCAATTTTATTAATTCAGATTGCAGCTGCTGAGCTGCCGCAACGGACTTGGCTCCTGAAATCACATCGTCCATATACATGTGATTCAGCAAGGCCACAGATACTAGAGGAAATTGTTGTCCTTCGTCGATCACCAATTGTTTTAACACGCGTTGCGCAATAAAAGAGGATGGTGTAAGACCATAAGTAAACGTGTTCAATTCGTACTCTTGAACTCCGCTGTCGAGGGAGGATCGCCAGAATATATGTTGGTATATTCTATCTTGCGCAAGTACTAAAATTTGGCGGTACATCATTCGTATGTCAGCACAAAGTGCTATTTTGTGGGAACGAAATAAAAATATTATTTCGGGCAAACCTGATTGCAGTTTCGGACCAGCGTATAGACGTTATTGAGGGACTTACCGGTCGAATCATTAGCAGATCCGTTAAACACCACTCGTAGTTTAGTAGTACTGCTTGTGGTTTTATGAATGCCGTGGTGTGGTAAAATATAATCGGAGGGTTGCAGAGCAACATTCAAGTGATTTAGAGATAGATATTCCTTGAGAAATGAATCATAAACCTTTTGATTTTCGGTTGAATTCCGAAGTCGCCGTTCTAAATTTAGATAACTGTTATAAGTGATTTCACGATTGCGCCCTAGAGGTTCGGCATTATCCTTGAAGGGTAAGGCTACAATGTAACGACCAGTTTCATCGCGAGAGTGGGTACTAACAAAATGTGCTTCACAATAATTGTCGTCAATATTCACAGCAGGAGGTTGCGAGACTTCTTCGAGCGCCCAAAAATTTTTTACTTCGCTTTCAAGAGGTTGCGACATTATACAAAGCGAAGTAGCGTTTGACGGTTCTTGCGAAGAAGGCACCTGTCCTAATAACACGTATCCAAAAATAGTGTCAATCGCTAGAGGTTTACCAAGACGGTTATTTGCGTTACCCGAAAATAATATTCTACAACATATGTCCGCTCCTAATAATATTTCTACCGGAGCGGATACATGGAAATTAGGGTCAGCCAAGGGTAAATTTTTAAATCGTTCATAAATTCCACGTGGTAAAGAACAACCAGGAATATTACCTGTAAGTTTTGGAAGAATAGAGGCACAAAAATTTATTTCTTGAGCTGCATAATTGGAAAGTAGAAAACAATCGACTAGCCCTTTAGAATTAACAGCGGTATTGGCTAGTCCACTCACTTTACTGTGATTGCAAACATATTTAAGACCCAAACGTTGCACGCAAGCAGAAATGATCGCATTGATTTGATTCCACGAGTAAAGAATCGGTTACCCTTCAGCCTTATGCATTCTTTAGTATCAGGCATCAACTTGTCGAAATTGTCCTAGATTCTATCTGGCTGCCAGTTTTGAACGATTAAACATAGTAGTCCGTGGGAACTTCTGTAGGAGAATAGAAGAATAGTGGTTGATGGATTAAAAACAGTCCATTTTCCAAACAGGAAAGAGAATTTACAACAATTTCCGATTAAACTATTTCAAACAAAAATTGAATCATTTCACGATATTAAAGTCCCTGAATTTAAGAATCAATCAATGCCACGTCAACTATTACTATCCAACGAGTTGACAGACCAAGTAAAATTTTTGATGTGTTTATACAAAGGATAGAACTTTCCAATACAATTATAATTTTATAGTTACCTACGCCACCTCGATTAGCCCAATACAGGGCATATTTGCTCTGATGCATTTGCACTCTAATCAAACCCCTTGTTAGAAAGCGTTCCCACTCCATTTAAGCGGATAGATACCCTAACCGACACATGGTATATATTCTTAGTTGAATAGACCTCCATATGTTTTGCATATAAATTGTATAGTCTCAAAAGTAACTAGGCAACTTAATAGGAAATTTGGATGAGAGAACTACAAAAAGGTTAGACTAAAGGATCAGAATTACCACACAAATGCCTGACTTTGTAACTGTCCTTTGTATATACATGCTTTATTCTCTTCAATCTTATCAAATAGCTTTACGTTGTGGTTACTGTATTTTTTGGGTAGGGCACATTGTTAAAGGGTTCGTACAAATATCATTACAAATCTTCTTAAGGGATTCTATTTCAATACAACTCACAGAAAATTGCCAATACCTTTTGTTGATTGGCTATTCTAGAAGAAGTGTTTTCGTTGTAGAAAGCTGTAAATTGGAACTTTGAGCCTTTTGGGATGATACGTAGGGTGTTAAATATTTACTTCAAATACGCTTTATTTGTACTAACTGTAAAGTAGTAGCAAACGTGTACGAAAAGTTAGTAGTTAGTAGTTAGTTCTGAATCTATAAGCATTTCCTCATAAATACAAATTTAAATCCAATAATGTACGAATTTAATATCGCTGGGCTGGATGCTTTGTTACGGATAAAATGTGTTTTAAGTTAATAAATTTTGATTTGCCTTGAAAGGGCGGTGACCCCGTAACAATATAAGGGTACGCCGGCTAACTGCAGTGGTGCGGAAGTGGATTCCTATGGAAGAAATTATAAAATAAAATGGAAAAAACATAAAATGACTACAATACAAAACACTACGTTACGTTATCAATTATGGTGAAAGGCTTTTTCTCTGGTCATAGTTATGGGGCACTAAAGCGTCGAATCATAGCAATCGCTTTTGATATTATTCCTACACTGAAGACGGTTATTCCACATAAGTCCCCTTGCTTCGATTCTCTATATTTTATCACTTTATATATCTTTCTCTAAAATACTAACGCACGTATTAAAATTTTGGGCAAATTAAATAAAATTGAAAAATAATATGCTTTCCACATACGTTTCTATCACTGGGGTAACTGGATATCCTTTATAATAAATTAATTCATATCCTAGTTAGTAAATAAATGCAAATAGTATTCAGTATAAATTTAAGGGCTATTAACATTAAATAACTTCAATGTACACATAAATGTACTTAAAAAACTTAACCTTCTCCAGCCAGGTTTTGCTAAAAGAAAAAAATTCTAGAAAGACCGTAAATCTATTCCATCAACGAAGTTATTTGTTACTCCAATTTTGTTTGTTTTCAATATTAAGTTACATGACATATAAATCTTAATATCTGGAAATGGTTTTAATAACCAACAGAAAACAGTTAAATACCAGCGTTCTTGTTCCGTCCTTTCATTGTCCATTCCAAAATATTTTAATGACAATACCTTTTAAAATCGTAACATCATGCTTAAATTTAATCAACACTCGTTCCGTCGGTAAATCATTGATTCATAAAAAAATTACTTTCACTTTAATAATTTCTCATTATATAAATATCAATCAGTTTTACATCCCATATGTACATTATAAAGAAGTATAAACATAAAAGATTATAATATTACTCACTGTTTACATTGTTATCTTAAAACTTTCATGTTTTCCAGAGACCACTAACATTACAATTTCGCATCCTTCTAACTACAAAGCTCTCTTGACCTAACACCACACAACATTCCAATTCAATAGAGGGGTGAACTCGCCAGATCCTAACCCCTTTTTACAAACGGCCGTCATGACATTATTTTTACACCCCCGCGTGTATGAAGCTACCCTACCCCTGCTGGCGTATTTCACTTTCATGTTTTGAAGCCGCATTTTTTCACTCTTCATTTAACTTGTCTTTATACCATCTCAACCGCACGACCCTCACTATTCGTATTACTATGTTTTAATGACTACGGATTCCCGGCTCGCAAGTCAATATTTCTCTTTCTCCGTCGGATGTAATTATTGCTATTTAATTCCTCCTTTTTATGTTGTTGTGGTTTTTTGTCATAGTACAGTCTTCCAATCGGGTTTATGGAATGAATCCCGGGGAAACTACTTCTGATATCATGTGATTTACTTAGGTTAACGTTCGTGTTTCCCTCTGTTCAGCAATATAAAAGAATAGATTATTATATTGAAATGATTAAATTGTATCGGCAATCTGATATCCGTGAAATTCACCACTAAGTGTCTGGGTTTTGTACATTGTATTTTAACTATGTAACATTGATTATAATTTATTTAATTATGCAAAAACGTTCTCAGATATTTGAGATGCATATTGAAATATTCACTGTTTTTCTTCATAGTTCTTAAGCCTTTTGAAAAAAGGGCATGATTCCGCTATGAAAATTTTCCTAAAATAAATATTGTGTTTACCCTTTAGTTGTTTAAATTAATTTATGAACTTAAGTTCTATTCCAATATGTATTTAATAGAACTAAAATGACGCTTTTCTGTTTTTTAGGTTGATAAGTTTAATATAACTACCAATTTTATTAAAATGTCATGCTTATTGAATACTACAATTCATGAAACCATAATTATACAGAGACTTCAATATTAATTTGTCCATTTAAGGTTAATTCTCTTTGTCTCTCGTTTTTATTTACGTCAACGCGTATTTGCACGAGTTCTATACCATCTAAATTTAAATAGCATCTTCTACTTGGTGTGTCAAGCGCTACGACCACATCGAAGAAATTTTACCGCATTTACTTCTAAAGTGTGAGTCGGTTTTAATCGGTACCGAAAATTTATAAACTGCTGCTCTGCATCTTATTAGCTACAACTTATCATTGGTGCTTAACACGACTTTTATTTTTTTGATTAGCGTCTTCATAGGTTCACGTTTCTCGTATCTTTAGGAATGCTTTGTTAAATAAAAGGCATTGAATCAAACCCGCGAACTCTATGTTGATTAAAATAATGTGATTTCAACATAGCGGTACCAAACACACGCATTGAAAATTAAACGTATTGTAATGTGTAATATATGAGCGACATATCACCGATTCCGAATTGCACCATAGCATACGTCCGAAATCGACAGTTGGTAGCACGTGACTACTGTCAAGCATCAGTTGCACCCTTGGGTAATAGATGTCAGGTTGATGGTCGCTACCAATTGCTTTGAGTGACTATCGTCGCATCTAATCCTTCCTTAGTACTGATTAGTGTAATCATCACCAATCCGTTGCCGTTATATTTATCGATTATCTATTTCTGTCTAAAATAGCAAGTGATTGCTCACAGTTATAACGCAAATACGTATGGTTTAACTTAAATTTACATTGTACGTAATTCCTGGTGATTATTTTCATAATAAATCATTTGCTGCCCTAAAGCGCCTGAACACATTTTAGATTTATCTACTGCAGAGATACGAAAAACTTTTGTACGGCATATAATTTGGGGTGGGAGATGCTGGAAAAGACTGATTGAATAGTGTGGGGTTAATATGTGTAATGCTAGCGGGAAAGCAACGTGTAAAATTTAGAAGCTTTGGTAGTTTACATTTAATAACGTTGTTAATGCAATGTAATGTATCAATTACGGATGGAAGAATTAAAGTAAAGCATCCAGTACATTAAATACGAACAGTAATAAAGATCAGGACTTATTCGTATTAAATTTAGAAGAATTACAGACAGACACTCGGGAAATAACCGGCATGTCGAAGTTATTTGTTTAATGTAAACACTTTCCTTTGTTTATTATATGTGAACATTTTATAAGAAGACTTGTGCATTTTCTAACTCATAGTGGACAAAATTGGTGATCGTTGTTCTGTTTCGTTATAAAATTTAAAAAGAGCCGTTTAGAGATATATATATATATATATATATATATATATATATATATATATTACTCATATTTAGACCAGGGTAGAAAATTAAATAATCACATCAAATAATTTTAATCACCGTGTAGAAGCTTTGGGAAGAGGTACGCTTTATTAAAACCGTGAAGCATAAAATGTTATTAGTTTCATTAAACATAAGAGATTTAAATCATGTACAAGACGCTTTATATCAAAAGAAACAGTATTAACAAGCTCTACGGGTAATGTAATTATTCCTAAACAAATGGAAATTACGTGCAAAATTTATATTAATTAACCCTATTTTAAGTAACCGGTAGTAAAACAAAGTGTACACATAATAATTAATATATAACTTGTATTCGCTAAAAATGAAAGGATAGAAGTCAATTTTAATTGGAGTTAATTAAACCATTATTAATAATAAGCATAAAAGTCTGTGAAAACCCAAGATTATAATACCAGAAAATAAAGCTCTGAGAATTAATATTATTTAGAACACCTGCGTAGTTTAAATATCACGTACGGCGAAAATTGTGTAGATAACAAATGGTTTCAAAGAATCTTGAAGAAACCGTGGCTTAATATTCACGAGAAGGTGCGATACGGGGTTATTAAACCCAGATAGTCCACATGGACTAAAATATAATCGATAATAAAGAATATCAATTTGCACCAATACGAACAGGTTAGAAAAGGAAAGAGAAAATGCGTCAAGCAAAGACACATATAGTAAAAGGCGTGATTTAAGCAACGTCACGAGGGTCACAGTTGGTTGAAAATAGGATGCAAATATCAGAGGTAGAAACAACAATTTCTGTACAAAATTAATTAGTTTTTCTCGGACATGTTTGCGTGCCGTGTGAGAATTTCTGAGATTTTAACTGGGGCGAGTGAAAAATTCGTAAAAACCGACGCGCGAGCGACGGAATGGGAACATAGCATGAGAAATTCTTAGAATTACCCGTTTTGGGGAACAAAGCGACGTGCCGGCTATTCGCTATATATACCGGTGGTAATATGAATTTCGGTCTCTTAGACTTTTGACTATTCGATGCGTTAAAAGCTCTTACATCCGCAACTTGATTGAAGATGTTAAACAGTGCATTTTAGTTTGATAAAATAATTTAAAGTTTGCTCGTATATTTTAGTGATTCAAAATAGTTTGTTATTTACGTGCTAACATGAATGTACTTCAGTGCACTTAGATACAAGGTAATAAAATTTAGTATCACTGTACCAATTAGCAAAATTTACGACAAATGTATACACAAAAGTAGGCAGTTTTGGCGTATCTTGGTGAAAGAAGTATGAATTTCTTTGTTATTTTCGGGGTATTAATACTTAAATGGTTCAAATACGTGTCTGGATCCACGAAACAAGGGTCAGATATACACAGATGAGTTCCGGAAAAGCCCAGAAACAACTTTAAATAAATGGTGAAGGAGAAAATTTTAAAAGCGTTGAGAATTAGAAGCCGTAAATATAATCCTGTTGGAATGGTGTGATTAACTAAAGGGACGATGTACATTGAAGCTACGAGGACAGTAACCTTCAGGTAAATTATACTATTTTGTTTGACATTTTGGTGTGTGTTGTATAACTTTATTATACTATTTTGTTTGACATTTTTGTGTGTTGAATTACTTTATAATTGATTTACTTTAAATGGACATTAGTGAAATTGTACTAACCATAAAATTTTAATGTTAAGATGAAGTTTGCTTGTTTAAGTAGAAAGGGGTATTTAGTATTGATGTTCTGGATTATGATGAAATTTTAGGTATGTCTTTGAGCTCAATTAGACGAACCTGGTTAATTAACGTAAAGGGTGGTAGATGCTCCCTTTTTACTCTGCATATATTGTTATAGTAATTAGTAGGCATCCTACAAGGACTTTAATTCTGGATGCACGTTAAAATGATAATAAAATTAATCTTGAAATTCTTTTTAAAACTGAAATTTATGCTGAATTTTAATCTTGAAATTTTAATGTATTGTGAATATTGATGTAAATAGAGTTGACGTTGATGTTTGTGGTAGGAATGTGTTGTTTAATTTTATGAATGAGGAGGTTTATAAAATTAGGTGAGCAGCTGAGGCGAAACCAGGATCACAGCAGTTTATGACGCCCAATCGGTGGGACTAGAATTTTTTTGTTGAAAGGACCCAGTTCCCGCATTCAAAGGAGTATATCACAGCAGTTTATATATATATATATATTATTGGCTGTTTAAATATGCTCATACAAGGAATATACTTGTTTTGAGATGCCTTTTTGTTCACAATTTTTGAAACAAACATGTACACTATGGTGCCATATTTTATGTACTCTAATTAACAGATCTGTTAATTAGAACATCCATTAACTTTGATCAATTATAAGTTATCTTTGATATTTTTTCAGTCAAGTCAAACTTGAGAAAAGCATTTTTCGCTTAAGAATTCATTATAAATCTAAACTGGAGCATATTTCTAAAGGTTTAAGAATTATGGTGTACTTGAGAGTTAGAGGACATTGAAGTACAATCTAAATTTCCTTAAATTCAGTTAATGTTTTTTTTTAAATTATCAATTTCGACTACCATTTACAAGAGGGTTCCTACGGCCCCCAACAGTCACACTTTGACAGCTATCAAATTAGTAGTTTATAAAGTACAGTGGAAATTCAAAAATACACCTTTTCAGTGTATCTCAATTATCTTTAATACGGATAAAGATAACTTAAGTCTTAAACCGAAAATAAATGCATCACATAATTCTTTAAAACATTCCCCCATTTAACCTTTGCTGTATCTATTATAATAAGCGAGATCCCCACATGTAGAGAAACGAATTTAGGGCATACTGCATAGGTACAGACTTATGTCTTTATATTGACGAAGTATTCTTACCACAGCTCTTTTAATGCTACTCATTGATAAAATAGGTGCATTATTTGCAACGGTTTTCTGATATTGGTATTATTAATATAGAACTATGATACAGTGTAGTGAACTAGAAAAAATCTTTTACCGTTTAAGTATTAAATTCCCAAAGACTCACTTCAAAGTAATTCAACATTTTAATGACTTCTTTTTAAAGTATACTATTATGTTTTAATGATCCGAAGGTTTAACTAGTTAATACTTTAGGTTGCAGTGTCTAGGATATTATTTGGAACTAATACTTCCTTTGTAGTCTCGAGTTTGTATATTAGCCCCGTAAAATGACAAAATTTGGAGGAAATAATACTGACTTGGTGTGAAACTTTGTAAACAGGCTTGTTTTAGGGTACTGTTCAATATATTAAAAGTCCCCATGTCTAGACACTACGTTGCAGGCAGTAGAGGGTCCAAAAGGTCCAAAAAGTCAGTTTTTCGCAAATAACTCAGAAAATATCAACTTCGCGGAAATTTATGTAAATATCAAAATTGTAGCTTACAAAATTCCGCACAATTTCCTTTTTATTCAAGTCTGTATGATCAAATGTAGCAGAGGTATAATTTTTTAAACATCGATAGTTTTGCGACGCAACGAAAACACGTACGCGGGTTGCGCATTTTTCACTAATATTTCGAAAATGGACTCTCGAATCGAAAAATGTTTTAAATAAAAGTTGTAGAGAATCTAATTACGAACAATTTCGTTTGTTACTCATTTCTGTACGACCCAAATTCGGCGAGTTAGTAATTAAAAGACAATTTTTTTTTTATGTTGATAGTATGGAAGTTTTGCATGTAAAAAGAAAGTAGAAGAGAATAAAATTTTGAACATGCTGATGTAGGCATGAATCCATTTTGGTAAAGATAGCTTGAAGTTAAGAGCAAAAAACATGAAAAAATGTCATTTTTGAGTGCATTTTGGAAAATAACGTTCTCTGATCGGTTGAAGGCAGTTATGTTATGCATTTTTCTTGAAAGTATTTTAATTATCTTTAAAATGAGACGTCGTAGAGCTTTTTTCATTGAAACGTTGACGAGTTACAGGCGTTCAAATATTTAAGAAAAAAAATTAATTTTTGTTAAATTAACATTTTAGTCCAAAAATATGTGAATAATTATTTTTCAAAAATTTATTTTATCTTGTTTTCATTACTTCATATATATATATATATATATATATATATATATATATATATATGTATATACCTATGTATATATATTCATATATATATATATATATATATATAAATTATATCATTATAAATTATATAAATTATATTAATAATTATATTAATTACAATACGTTAGTATTTATACAGTTACCTTGTGTAAAAGAACTACTTAAAATATTTATATATTAATACTTGGCTTAGAGCCGTAATTTTGAGCGTTGCTTCCTGTCCATATCTGACATAAGTCAAAAACTTGACAATGTCAGATATGATTGACAAAAATGCTAAACGTAATTGAAAGTTAGGTTTATAGGTTTATGCATAGTTCTGTACACGATTTAGATTTGTAAATTTCTCAATTATAGTCATTGGTCTCGGTGGCGTAATGGGTAAACGCACAGTTCCGGCAAAACTCAGATGCAGGTTCAAATCTTGTCCAAGACCTTATATTTTCCTTCTTTCAATTACTAGCTCGATTTGAAATGATCATTTGGGATTTTCATCTTATTAAATAATATATATATATATATATATATATATATATATATATATATATATATGTATATATAAATATATATATTCTTATGCTCGCCCCTTTTTTATAAGATATTTACTTTAAACTGTGGTTTATTTATTTATATTTTTATATACTTGACAGTGTGAAAATTTTACCTTTATATTTCGTGCTTTAACTATGTTTGGTCGATCTACAAAACAAAACTATATAAATATGCCTCGACTATTGAAACTCTCCTTCTCAGGGTATCTACACCTACTTACCGTGGGTTCTGTGATAGGTAGATGGTCACGACACCGACCAAACTGCACTACCTTTATTTTAGTATACGTAACCTTATATTCGTATATGCCAAATTTAATAAACAGATCCGCGTAGCCTTGTGCCAAATCAAATACTCTTACCAAATTGACTTTGACGTATCAAAAACACAGTACTCACCCGATTTATTCTTCGTTGTAGGCCTTTCTGAACTCTGGCTCAAGATCTCAGTCACCGAATGGGTCTTCACACTGCGTTTCACTATCACTAGGACTAATCTGCTTTCCAGACACCAGGTTTTGCTTTATTTTAATTTTGATATCCACCCAAATCTATAAATAATGACTAAATTTAGAATTTTGAATACCTTAAATTTCAACTTCCCTCGCGCTGATTTTCCTATAATTATGCCTTCGGTCTGTATAACACTCCTTCTAATCCAACAATATCCGATCCTTAACCTGCTCGTTCCAATTCTATGCTGCTTTTTACTTTCCACTCAATACCAATCTATCTGCAATGTACTATCCAAATCACTCTAATTCGTTTTCCTTCAGTCTAATAAATCCAATCCAAATCCTTTCTACCTTAATCCAACTCGTTCTAAATATCCACTCTTATTTCCGCCTGTCTCAATGCCGTTCCAATATCTAATCTCGTACCTTTCTACTCTTCTTGACTATTACTATTCCGTTTAACTATCTATATTCTTCTTTATTTCAATTAAAGGCTTTACTTTTCAAAATATTTTATTTTAACTTTTTAAATATCCAAATTAGCGCAATTATACAAAAACACGTCTTGTTACAAAAAAATTCAAATCGATCTTCTATTATTATGTTTACCTAGGTGATACCACCTTTAAAATTATGCCTACTCTTTATACATTTTTACAAACCCAACATCCAATTAAATCGTCCCAACTAGTTTGTGTCACTAATACCTATTATTCATCTTTTACACTTTACAATTATATAATTAAATGTTCAATCATTGGTTCATATGACCGCGTCGCAGTTTTGATACAATATTTTCACATATAATTTTGATACTACAAGATTGTCCAAAGGTTGATTCTAATAAATAAGTGCCGAAATGTTTCACATATAAACCTGGCTCTGTGTTGTGAATAGTGAAACTTCCACAGACTCAACCGGCTTTTAGACCAGCAAATTTACCCTCTATGGCTTAGCAACGTACAACTTAGTATAAATCCCTGAATACTGCGTTTTCTCACGTCATCAAGTCATTGTTTTACGTATTGGCACTTCTACTCTGACTAATATACATCAAATACTTTACCATTTGTAAAGTACGGCAAACACAAATTTTACAGTTACGTGATCTGATCATTGGCTTCATTTGGCATATACACAACCTTCAAACAACAAAATACTGTTTATACGCTTTTAGCTATTACGTACACTTCAATATATATATATATATATATATATATATATATATATATATATATAAGATATCTCGACTGGTTAAATAATTATTTAATTTGTTTTATTATTGGGGAAAGCAGTCAAATTTGATGGATTAATGAAATACTCTTTGAATCATTTAAGCTTTCGATAAATTTATTATCTTCGTCAGGAATCTAATACATATAAAATTAATTGTTGGAATAGTAGTTTAACATTACTTACGGTTATGAGTTTTATATATACATATAACTAAGGATATCGAAAAAATTTTAAATGTAAAAAGTATGAAAATTTGAAAGACATTGACATGTAAAATAATTAGTCTGTGCAGGAAAATTTACATATCTCAATGTGTTTATAAATATGTATCAAATTAAAATTATAAATAAATTTAAACTAATTTTTGAAAAATTAAAGGGAATGATTATTACTTTTAATAAGGGATATTAGATAAGAATAAAAAAAAATAAAAAACATATACACAAAATTTAAACAATATTTATTCTTATCTAATATTCCTTATTAAAAGTAATAATCATTCACTTTAATTTTTCAAAAATTAGTTTAGATTTATTTATAATTTTAATTTGATACATATTTTTCCTGCACAGACTAATTATTTTACATAGTCAGTAACTGTTAATACATGTCAATGTCTTTCAAATTTTCATACTTTTTACATTTAAAATTTTTTCGATATCCTTAGTTATATGTATATATAAAACTCATAACCGTAATTAATGTTAAAGAACTATTCCAACAATTAATTTTATATGTATTAGATTCCTGATGAAGATAATAAATTTACCGAAAGCTTGAATGATTCAAAGAGTATTTTATTAATCCATCGAATTTGACTGCTTTCCCCTAATAATAAAACAAATTAAATATATATATATATATATATATATATATATATTGCTGTGTTACCCTGTATAAAATCGTGAACTACGCTTTTCGCCTCGGCTGCTCACCTAATGTTATAAACCTCCTCATTCAAAAAAAAAAACAACACATTCCTACCAAAAACATCAACGTTAACTCTATTTACATCAATATTCAGAATACATTAAATTTTCAAATTAAATTTCAGCATAAAATTCAGTTTTAAAAAGAATTTCCGGATTAATTTTATTGTTATTTTACTGTGCATCCAAAATTAAAGTCCTTATTGGATGCCTACTAATTAATATAACAATATAAGCAGACCGGAGTCTGAGTATAAAGGAGCATCTACCACCCTTTACGTTAATTAACCAGGTTTGTCTAATTGAGCTCAAAGACCTACCCAAAGTTTCATCATATTCCCGAACATCAAAACAAAATACCCCTTTTACTTAAACAAGCAAATTTCATCTTAAAATTAAACTTTTATGGTTAGAAAAATTCCACTAATGTCCATTTAAAGTAAATCAATTATAAAGTCATTCAATACACACAAAATGTCAAACAAAATAGCATAATTTACCTGAAGGTTACTGTCCTTGTAGCTTCAAAGTATCGTTTCTTTAGTTAATCACACCATTCAACAGGATTATATTTACGGCTTCTGATTCTCTACGCTTTTAAAATTTTCTCCATCACCATCCATTCAAAGTCGTTTCTGGGCCTTTCCGGAACTCATCTGTGTTTATCTGACCCTTGTTTCATGGATCCAGACACGTATTTGAACCATTTAATTATTAACACCCCGAAAAATAGCAAATAACTTCATGCTTCTGTCACCAATATACGCCAAAACTGCCTACTTTTGTGTATACCTTCGTCGTTGTAAATTTTGCTAATTGGTACAGTGAAACTAAATTTTATTACCTTGTATCTAAGTGCACTGAAGTACATTCATGTTAGCACGTAAATAACAAGCTATTTTGAATCACTAAAATATACGAGCAAACTTTAAATTATTTAATCAAACTAAAATGCACGGTTTAACATCTTCAATCAAGTCGCGTATGTACGAGCTTTTAACGCATCGAATCGTCAAAGTCTAAGAGTCTAAGAGGGCTTGTTTATATTCATCTCGGTATATATAGCAAAAGCCTGTCTGTCGGTCTGTTCCCCAAAACGGGTAATTCTAAAGAATTTCTCATGCCATGTTCCCAGTCTGTCGCTCGTGCGTCGATTTTACAATTTTCACTCGCCCTATTTAAATCTCAGAAAATTTCCACACGGCACTCAAGCATGTCCGAGAAAAACTAATTAATTTTGTACAGAAATTGTTGTTCTACCTCTGATATTTGCATCCTATTTTCAACCAATTGTGACCCTCGTGACGTTGTTTAAATCCGCCTTTTACAATATGTGTCTTTGCTTGACGCATTTTCTCTTTCCTTCTCTAACCTGTTCGTATTGGTGCAAATTGATACTCTTCATTATCGATTATATCAGTCCACGCGGACTGTTATCTGGGTTTAATAACCCCGTATCGCACATTCTCGTGAATACTAAGCCCCGGTTTCTCCAAGATTCTTTGTAAACATTAATTATCTGCAAACTTTTCGCCGAATGTGATATTTAAACTACGCAGGTGTTCAAAATAATATTAATTCTCAGAGCTTTTTTAAATAAACCCTGTTTTGTATTTCGTGCTAAAGCATCTGATCGTTTCCAATATCCTTAGAATCGACATGTTTATCCAAACAAATTAAACTGAAATTGCCTTTTAAAACACGCAGGGTGTTCAAACGTAACATTTTAAATAACCTTCCTACGATTTGACTATTATTGGGTTTTACAAGTTTCTATAGGTATTATATGTTATTAACGGTTTAATTAACTCCAATTAAATTGATTTCTATCCTTTCATTTTTAGGAATACAACTTCAATATTAATTATTACATGTACACTTTGTTTTACTACCGGTTGCCCAAACTTGAATCAATTAATATAAATCTTGCACGTAATTTGTCTTTGTTTCTTTATTAGGAATAATTAAATTACACGCAGAGCTTTTTAATACTGCTTCTTTTGATATAAAGCGTCTTATAAATAATTTAAATTTCTTATTTTACTGAAACAACCGAGTTTATTTATGCTTCATGGTTTTAATAACGCGTATTATTTAATGAAATTCCTTATACACGGTGATTAAAATTATTTGATGTGATTATTTAATTTTCTACCCTGGTCTAAATGTGAGTATTTTCCCCCTATTTGAATCCAAATAATCCCACTTATTTGACTTCAAATATAAAGCATTTAGACAAAAAAAAATTACAAAAAAATTGCCTATCTCTCTCTACCCTTATCTATCTAACTTACCTACTTTGTTTCCAACCAAAAAAAAAATATTTACACCTATCCTATATCCCTATCCTATTCCTAACTCTCACCTCATTCTATAAACTGAAATTATCCCTAACTTCATCCTACTTATCCATCTAATCCTATATACATCCTATCTACCTATCCTATTCCTAACTTTTAACTAATCTTCACTATACTTCACTTCCCCCTACCTAATCCTATATACCTATCCTACTCTTACTCTATTCCTAACTCTCCACTAATCTTATATGAAATATCTATACTTAACCTATCTTATTTTCTTCCTACATTTACTCTTTATTCCCATCCCAAACCTATTCCTAATTATCTCCCATATTTATCCTATACTTAGCTTTATTTTCCCTAAACACTTACTTCTACTCTTCTATCTACACCTATTCTATCCCTATCCTATTTAAATCTAACTCTCTTCTTGACCCTCCAAGTCTTTCTTCTCACCATCCTAATACTCTTCATCCCTCTTTCTCCCCCTTCTATATCTACACTTATCCTCCCTATTATCTCACATAAAATAAACTTATCATCCCTATTATCCTGACTCTTAAATATTGCTTCTTCTTCAGTCTTTACACATGTCTGTTTCTCATTTACTATTGTTTCCCTTTCTGCCGACAAACCAAACGATACTACTTTACAATTATCGATTTTTCCCTCTATGGAAAATCCTATGTACCTTCTAGAATTTTTGTGTAATGGAATCCGCCAGAATGAATTCCTTAAATCTACTTTATTAAAAACAAACTTGCCAATTAACCTCGTCAAAATAATTCTGCCTTCACCTGCTCCCGATATGCTGCTTCTACCCCACTACTTCTGCATGTTTTTGTATTAAAGCTTGAACCTCTACTATCCTCTCCTCTGGACATCTTATTGTGTTGATCTGTTTAACTTCATCATCCTCTACCTCTACTACATTAATACTAAACCCCGTGTCATCCTCTGTGACTTCATAACTGCCCTTCCATGGCACTACCCTATCCTTAATCCTTATTACCTTCCTTTCCATATCTATCAAAACCCTAACTTCATCATACAGTCAACACCTAAAATGCTCTGAAACTTCAGTCCAGGTACAATTACAAACTCCTGTTCACAGCTTAAATCTCCTATATCTATCCTAAGCACCACAACACTATTTACTACAGCAAACTTCTTTTTATTTGGAGCTACTAAATGGCTACGTTTTATAGGCATAATTCTATCACAAACCTTATCCCTAATTTTGCTGACGAATTCCTCCGATATTAAACTCGCCTCTGCCCCTGTATCAAGTAATACTTCTACATTATTTTCAAAATTTCTAAATTAACAATTGGCAAACATAATTTTCCTCAGTTTCTGGCTCTACTTCCTCCTCAATTTTGAAAAATTCACGTGGATGTTCATATACATTTACACTGAAATCTAGTGGTCTGTCGCGTTCTAAAAATCCTGTCTCGTCCTGTTTTCAGTGCTTGGTCCTGGTTGTCCTTCTACAACCTGTGCGTATGTCCTCCTCGTGTTAATATCCGTGTCCCTGTCTCTATTCGGCGTGCTGGTCACAGTCCTGTTTACCTCCGGTAAACTGTTCTGTCGCGTGTAACTAGGTCTTGGCGTCGGTCCCCTAGTCGCACTATTGCTCCTGTATTCCTGTCCTCGTCGTTCCCAATTCGGTCGAAAATTTCTGTTGTAGTCGGCCGTCTCGGATAATTCGGTGTCCTGTTGTCAAACCTAACTGTGTTAACGTTTCGTTCTCGTATCTCTCTTGTCCGTCCTACACATACATCGTCATATCTCTGCAAATACTCTAAAAATGTCTCCCGTTCTGTGATGTTTTGTAAGGCCACGTGTTGTCTAATTTCCAGTTCAAAATGTCGTGATAGGTACTTGATAATCTGTCTGTCCGTCAATGGTGGATTCAGTTGTTTGGCCACACTGTATTTGCGGATGGCATATTGCTCCTAGAACCTGCAAACTCTCCTTAAATTTTCCTGTAATCAAGTCGTCCCTAATCTGATCCTGTTTGTGATCACTCCAGTAATGTTGTAAAATTTGTTTTCAAAGTCCTGATACGTGTCTATGTCCTGTCCTACTAAATTGTACCATGCTTCCGCGTTGTCCTTTAATAAAGCCTTTATCGTATTTAGTTTAGTCTGTTCGTCAAATAAATTTCCCACTAGATTTCTTACACTATTAATAAAAATTTGTGGATTTACCCTGTTATCGCCATAAAACTTCATGTGTTGTTCCAATGATACTCCACCTGTATAAAATCTGGGACCATCCCCCGTTAAATTTGACATGTTGTATTTGATACCACTAACTTCGCGTTCTACCCTGCCTAACTGATCCCTACATGAGTCCGTCACTTCAGTCATTTTCACATTAATCTCTTCTTCACAAAAAATGCGTACTTCGGACCTTAAATGTCCCATTTCCTGTCGAAGACCTGTAATATCACGCTCATTTTTTTCAACCCTATTTTCAACTTCCCCCATCTTTACGGTAAGACTATTTTTAAATTCTGAAACTTCTTGATTCGTCTTATCTATTTTCTGACTAATTTGCTCAAACTTACGATTCGATTCCTCACTCATTTCTCTAATCTCTTCTAACTTCCTGTTCGATTCTTCCCTAGCTCTATTAGATTCATCGCTTAGCTGTTCTAATTTTCTATTGGATTCTTCACTCATCCTTTCCAACATTCTCAATATCATCTCGTTTCCTTGATTCCCTGATTCCGTCCTCGACTGATCTCTACTGCCTCCAGCTTCTTCCATTTTCGAAATTTTCTCACACAATGCACTATCGTCACTTCCAATTTCCACTCCTTGACTCCTTAACCACTCTTTTCTCTGCATACGTTCTACTCACCACACACTCTAAAATACTCTTAAATTTATACACACACAGAAACTCTCTCTCTCAGATCGCCAGTTTCCTGGAATAAAATCACAAAAATTTTATTTGGAACTCGAGCCTCACTTTTGGGTCGCCAAAGATGCTGTGTTACCCTGTATAAAATCGTGAACTACGCTTTTCGCCTCGGCTGCTCACCTAATGTTATAAACCTCCTCATTCAAAAAAAAAACAACACATTCCTACCAAAAACATCAACGTTAACTCTATTTACATCAATATTCAGAATACATTAAATTTTCAAATTAAATTTCAGCATAAAATTCAGTTTTAAAAAGAATTTCCGGATTAATTTTATTGTCATTTTACTGTGCATCCAAAATTAAAGTCCTTATTGGATGCCTACTAATTAATATAACAATATAAGCAGACCGGAGTCTGAGTATAAAGGGAGCATCTACCACCCCTTTACGTTAATTAACCAGGTTTGTCTAATTGAGCTCAAAGACCTACCCAAAGTTTCATCATATTCCCGAACATCAAAACAAAATACCCCTTTTTACTTAAACAAGCAAATTTCATCTTAAAATTAAACTTTTATGGTTAGAAAAATTCCACTAATGTCCATTTAAAGTAAATCAATTATAAAGTCATTCAATACACACAAAATGTCAAACAAAATAGCATAATTTACCTGAAGGTTACTGTCCTCGTAGCTTCAAAGTATCGTTTCTTTAGTTAATCACACCATTCAACAGGATTATATTTACGGCTTCTGATTCTCTACGCTTTTAAAATTTTCTCCATCACCATCCATTCAAAGTCGTTTCTGGGCCTTTCCGGAACTCATCTGTGTTTATCTGACCCTTGTTTCATGGATCCAGACACGTATTTGAACCATTTAATTATTAACACCCCCGAAAAATAGCAAATAACTTCATGCTTCTGTCACCAATATACGCCAAAACTGCCTACTTTTGTGTATACCTTCGTCGTTGTAAATTTTGCTAATTGGTACAGTGAAACTAAATTTTATTACCTTGTATCTAAGTGCACTGAAGTACATTCATGTTAGCACGTAAATAACAAGCTATTTTGAATCACTAAAATATACGAGCAAACTTTAAATTATTTAATCAAACTAAAATGCACGGTTTAACACTTTCAATCAAGTCGCGTATGTACGAGCTTTTAACGCATCGAATCGTCAAAAGTCTAAGAGTCTAAGAGGGCTTGTTTATATTCATCTCGGTATATATAGCAAAAAGCCTGTCTGTCGGTCTGTTCCCCAAAACGGGTAATTCTAAAGAATTTCTCATGCCATGTTCCCAGTCTGTCGCTCGTGCGTCGATTTTTACGAATTTTCACTCGCCCTATTTAAATCTCAGAAAATTTCCACACGGCACTCAAGCATGTCCGAGAAAAACTAATTAATTTTGTACAGAAATTGTTGTTCTACCTCTGATATTTGCATCCTATTTTCAACCAATTGTGACCCTCGTGACGTTGTTTAAATCCCGCCTTTTACAATATGTGTCTTTGCTTGACGCATTTTCTCTTTCCTTCTCTAACCTGTTCGTATTGGTGCAAATTGATACTCTTCATTATCGATTATATCAGTCCACGCGGACTGTTATCTGGGTTTAATAACCCCGTATCGCACATTCTCGTGAATACTAAGCCCCGGTTTCTCCAAGATTCTTTGTAAACATTAATTATCTGCAAACTTTTCGCCGAATGTGATATTTAAACTACGCAGGTGTTCAAAATAATATTAATTCTCAGAGCTTTTTTAAATAAACCCTGTTTTGTATTTCGTGCTAAAGCATCTGATCGTTTCCAATATCCTTAGAATCGACATGTTTATCCAAACAAATTAAACTGAAATTGCCTTTTAAAACACGCAGGGTGTTCAAACGTAACATTTTAAATAACCTTCCTACGATTTGACTATTATTGGGTTTTTACAAGTTTCTATAGGTATTATATGTTATTAACGGTTTAATTAACTCCAATTAAATTGATTTCTATCCTTTCATTTTTAGCGAATACAACTTCAATATTAATTATTACATGTACACTTTGTTTTACTACCGGTTGCCCAAACTTGAATCAATTAATATAAATCTTGCACGTAATTTGTCTTTGTTTCTTTATTAGGAATAATTAAATTACACGCAGAGCTTTTTAATACTGCTTCTTTTGATATAAAGCGTCTTATAAATAATTTAAATTTCTTATTTTACTGAAACAACCGAGTTTATTTATGCTTCATGGTTTTAATAACGCGTATTATTTAATGAAATTCCTTATACACGGTGATTAAAATTATTTGATGTGATTATTTAATTTTCTACCCTGGTCTAAATATGAGTAATATATATATATATATATATATATATATATATATATATATATATATATTGCCGTGGAAGCTGGGACAAACTCTGGAACACTCGAGCCCACGAATTGAGCCAACATAAAAGTTGCCGTGGAAACTCAGAAAAATTCGTGCCCCTTTTTCTTGGGCCAACATAAATTTTTTAAAATTCAAAAATTTCAAAAAAATTTCCATACCCTTTTATTACGGCCGCCCTAGCTCAGCAATCGGCCTCTTCTTGAATACCTAATCTTACATTCATACCTATTTCCCACTCACACACCATTAAATAAAATTACCAAAATAATACGACAATCATACAACCTTTTATTTACATCTATTAATAGATAAGATATATTTACACATGTTTCCAAACAGTTAGCTACAATAATTATCAGCTCAATCTTGTATGTTTCAAAGTCCTAGATTTTTATAATGATTTTCAACAAATTTGATTAAATATGAGTAGATGGGCCCCACATAAATCCCTAAATTGACTTCACACTGGAGTATTGTGAGCTCATTATAACCCAGTTTTGTTCGTATATGCTTTTTAGAAACCTTGCATTAATTAAAACAAATTTACACACCCGTTTACCCTTTACAATTCAATTTATATCCTGAATAAAATTTTGATATGTTCTAAATACACCCCTTTTTCAGTATTCAACATCAGTAAATTTTCCAGTACATGTATCTTTTACAATAAGTTTTTACAACCATAAATATGCCACCAAAAGTCACCCACACAACACAAAATTCCACAAATGTTTATAGAACAACAGAAATTTCAAATAAATTACCTGGAGAATTCTTCAGGCTTCCATTCACGGTGCTGCTCAGAGGATCTACAGGCCTCTACCATCTGCTATTACCGCAAGCTATGCGCCTCGTCTCACAGTGCCATTCCATATATCATGCATACAAACTTGATTACTTGTGGTGCTTACCCCCATATATCATGCATCCATTAAATAATTTTTGTTGTAGTAGCCGGACCTTTTTAATTAATACGCACTACTCGTACTTCACCTTAATAATTAGAGGTCCGCTACTACCATTTTATACTTGCAACCACTATATTTACGGTAACATAAAATACTCACAAAAAGCTTTACTATTATCGTAGTCTGAATTGGTATTCAGCACATCATCGATGTAAAGGAAAAGAGAGCCTCAATAATCTAGCTAGGGTATTTATATTCTCCCAAACCCCCTCCCCCCTAGTGGACGCGCTTTCTTTGAAAAGCTTATTTTCAAAACGAATTTTACAAATTTTGAATATAACCGACGCTTAATTCCGCAAATTTCTCCCGCCGAACTTGTTGTATACTTCGAATTCGCTTTCAACCTTCGCGCGTGCATTCGTTTCTAACACTGTTGACTTTCGACCAATGACAGAGTTTTCTGTCGTCACCCAAACTCCTCCTAGACGCTATGCATCTCAGTTCTACGCACGTTTGTGGTCTCGTTTCAACCCCACTTGAGTTACAGAAAATCGATATCGTTGACGTCTTATTTCAACTCCACGTGGATGCCTTACGTGATTTTCAGTTCCAACGCTTTTATATTTGTCTCTATGTGTTGTATATTACCAATCGTTCATTTCACTCTCTCCTTAAGCTATTTGTTACCCTAGTTGTTTATCCAAACTGACGGTTGAAAACCATTTCGATGAAATCTTATCTTAACGTACATAAAAATTCTGTGAACGTAAACTTTAACAAGCAGGTGTTTCTGTTAATTATCGACCGTTTTGAACATAACAATTCTTGAACTTTCTACTTCTTCGTATATGTTAAAACTGAGCTTTGACTTTTACAACGAATACATTTGTCTAGGAAATTATTGATTTTCTTACGCAAGCCCGTTCCCTTATGCTTATACGTGTTTGATTAAAAATAAATTATGGTTAATTATGCGTATCCATGAACTTTTATTTGCTTTAAAGCTTTTTTCTTTTCTGCGATCCTAACATTCCAATTATTAAATATAAAAATACCTTAATACTCGTTTATTTTCACTAAATGAATTAAATTTAATTTTGCGTGTAAATAATTTGCTCTTTTCTGTATACAGGGTTGTTGAAATTTTATTGTATATACTTATTTACCCCTTTGAATCCACAACAATATATATATATATATATATATATATATATATATGTTTTATTTAAAAAAAAGGTTTTTAATATTGCTGTATTTTTGATAAATCATGGAAAAATTGCATTAGCAGTCTTTTTTTTTGTAAATATCTTCGTTTCTATTAACTTTACGAAAAAACTTCAAGAGACCGAAATTAAAGCAGATAAAATTTTCTATAAGATAAAAGACAAGTAAGTTTACGTATGTAGCAGATCATCACTATGAGTCGCCTGAAATGATGAAAAAACGTATCCTTAACCATTTTTCTGCACCTATTCAAGTGTCAGAAGTTATTCTTGGGGTCTTTCTGAATCGTTTGATACTAGACCTATATTTTTAGGACCGCTAGTACTGTACATAGGCACTAAAGATTGAGAAGGGTTCAAAGCAATAAAATAGGGAAGACTCCTAATAATTCAACTCTGAATACTCTTCGATACGATGCATACAGAAAATCAGTTACTAAGAAGACATTGCGTTTGCCTGCACTGCCGCCAACGTGAAATGCTGCTGCCCAGCACTCGTTTAGAACTTACCATCAAGTTCAAACCTGGCTGGGCAACAGTAAAGATCCGCAATCATGGGGCTGGAAAAAACTGATGGGTGCCTTCAGTCTGTTCTTACAACTGATCTTCCTGTACTCAAGGAGCTTCTTAAATTAATAGCATGTAAATGCAAATCGAATTGTACCCGGTCATGTGGCTGTAAAAAGGCAGAATTAAGATGTTCTGACCTCTGTACACTGAGAAAAGGATGTTGTTGCTTCAACTGAAAATTAGTTGATTCAATTAGAATTTTGGTTTGTATATAAACAATTATCTATATGCATTAAATAGAACATAATAAAATGTTGGAAAACCGATTTTGAAGCAAACAAACCTAAATTTGCACCACAATAATTATGGCATTTACTCAAATCGCTATTAATGTAACTTGAATGTTAGGTATCGTTACTTCAATTGCTTGTAGGTTTGATTTGAATTATTTAATACTTTTATCAAATAAACTGTTATGTTAAATCAACACTTTGAATATCCCACTTACATATAAAAATCATTGAAGCAAATACTTGAAAGGGTTTGTAGCATTAAAACAAACTATTCAAATTTTTCAACTAACCAAAAAGCGTCATTGGTTTAACTAACCCATATGTTGAGTAGATAATAATTATTAAGGTCAGTGGCTAATAAGGGTTCAACTAATAACATTTTTGGTTTAATCAAACTTTTATTGTGTTGTCAAATCAATCATTTCGTTGCGTTGTACGTTGTTTAGATATAGAATTAGTTTAAACATCCAAGGTAGTTTGATTCAATATCCAGCTTGATCGATTCTGATTTAATGCAATTATTTTAATCAAATTTTTTTAATACAGCTTGGCGATCAACAAATGAGTTTGTTCATCCCTAACAGATTTTAAAAAAATATTGATTTAAAATAACTTCATTCAGTCACATTATCAAGTTGTATATTGAATCAAATCTCCTTGAATGTTACATTAACCTAGTTCATCCTGCATATATTTCAGTTTAGCTTCCACTTCAATTTTATAAAACTGACACTGATTATTGAAAGTTTGTTTATTCCTTGTGGTTGCCATTGGTTTTTGAAGTTAAACGTTCGCTTATATAGTTGAATGCTAAAAACAACTGCATTTAGTTAAGGACAATTGAAACCAATTTATATGAAGGTACTTACGTATTTTTAGACGAAGAGATTTTGTTTAAACATAGTACAGCATACTAAATTTATCTTCCATGTATTTTTACAGTGAGTTGAAATACTATAATGGAAACTAACACAATAAACAATGCGAAGTAACGCTTGAAGCCATGTTGACGTGTCGCTGTCGAACGTTGCAGTATATTAAAGATATAATGTGCGCGCTGAACATTCAATACGCAACATCGGAGACGTACTAAATAGCGTTGCATTCAACAAATAACCCGACGATTGATGTGGCAATCGTAGTTTATTTAAATCAACAAGCTAGAGTACGTTTGTTTCAATGTTCAGTTTGTCACAAAACGTGTTCATTTGACACTTTTTCAGCATTCATTTAACTAAAATAGATTTTTTTCAACATTAATGTAGTATTGGACTAAAATATGAAATTTGTTGACAATATTAGTTTGTATTAAATACGACTGATGTTGAATGAAATTCACTTTTGCATTCGTTTATTAATCAACTGTTATTATGCATTCAAACAAACAAATTTAAGTCAACTAATTTTTGATGTTAGTTTAACCATCTGCAAGCGGTTCAGTTAATATAGTTTCGTTTAGAACGACTAAAAAATACTTGATCAAATGCTTTACTATTCAAAACAACAGAATTGGTTGTATCAACCAAATCACTTTTCTCAGTGTACTAATTGCAATCAGAACGACTGACTAAATATGATCGTATCTGACGAAATGAGCGATTCCGAATCGGATGAAAACTATTCAAATAGTGCGAATGAAGAAGAAGAGGAAGACTAACAACTAATTTCGTAATTACATTCTATAAAACTTTTATTTCGAACATTTTTCAATTCGAGAGTTCATTTTAGACTGTATATGTACAACCTATACTTTAAGAATTAATGCTGATTTTAACATGTAAAACATCCCACTATCAACATAAAAAAAATTGTCTTTTAATTTAACTCGGCGAATAAAAACGAAATTGTTCGTAATTAGATTTCTCTACAACTTTTATTTAAAACATTTCTCGATTCGAGAGTCCATTTTCGAGATACTAGCGAAAAATTCGCGACGCGCGTAAGCGATTTGTTGCATCGCAAAACTACGGGTGTTTAAAAAAATTATATCTCTGCTCCATTTGGTCGTACAGACTTGAGTAAAAAAAGGAATTGTACGGAATTTTGTAAGCTACAATTTTGATATCTACATAGATTTCTGTAAAGTTGATATTTTCCGAGTTATTTACGAAAAACTAATTTTTTGACTTTTTGGACCCTTCCCTGCCCGCAACGTAGCATCTACATGTGGGGACCCTAAAACAATTTCCTCAAGATCGACAAATTTCGAGTCATTTTTCTGTGCTATATATAGATTTGTTGTTTACGATTATATTCTCAGCGTGGAACATTATCAGATCCAAATAGTCGCAACATATTTCAGCTGCGTCAGGTTTCTTAAAGCCTTCAGGTGACTTCCAACCTAATAAGTGACTTTTCTCGACGATAGCACGTCAACCCTTTGCACACTTACCTTACTCGTTCCGCGAGGTAATCATCAACATTTAACCTGATTGTTTACAGTTAACAAATTTTGCCGGAAATATTTATCTGATTTTCTGGACACAATCTGCACGTTTCCAACCATTTTCTCAGTGATCTATAAATTCATCAACGACAAATAATTTAGTCAGTCACCGTACAGATTTTAATGAAAAGTGTCAAGTAATTTAAACAAAGACACGAAAGACAATGCAATCAACATGTGACACTGAAGACGCTTTAATAATTATATTGTCTCGCTTGAAAAATCAAGATAAATTTACCATATTACAAAGCGTTCGTTACGTCATTCTACCGTTCCTAATACATCCCCTTAGAAAATTACAAATCGCGTTTCCGTATTAAGATTGTGTTTAAAATAGGAGTTATATAATTTAACTCTAATTTTGAAGCGTTTCTATGATTGCTCTGTTCCCAAAAGTAAACATAATCTAAAACCCTTTCAAAAGTTTGTTAGTATTTGCCGAGGGTAAACAAACTAAAATCGGTAAACCAAACAATCCGTCGCACAAAAGCATGGAATAATATTTAATTAAGAAATGAATATCGGGTAATTTCAAAAGCTTCTTTAACGTTTTGATTGGTTACGCCAATTGAAATCCTTGTTTGAAAAAAAAAAGATTTTCCTCACGAGAGCTGGGACCAGATATTTTAATGTCAGTCAATTAACTGTTTAAGGAAACTTTAACTTCGTTAAATTGGATGCCTATACGTGTAACTTAGACGATATTATTATCTAGTGCAACAAAATAAAATACAAGTTCTTCGCAAGTACAATATTTCTATAGGTTTCTCTTACAGTGACAGTGTCAGGTGTGATTGATATAGTTCCACCGTTGTCTGTTTCGAGCTTTAGCGCCCTATTTATATTTCTTAATCTGATCTATATTCTCAAACTTTCTGCGCCGCCCTCTGTCACTACCTTAACTGCAGATCTCAGATTATTACCTATCATCTTTAGCTTCTTTTAATTTCGACCATTAATTAGACCTTATTGTTGACGCCGGTCACAAATTCATTTTCATTTTAACTACAAATATTTGTAAATTTGCGGTAATTACGATAGCTACTGATGGTAGAGAAAAGTGGACATATATACCAAAATTATAATAAAGAAACAACGAATTAAGGAATTTAAGCAAGACAAATAATTACTTCAAACTCTTACCTTTGTGGTTATAACGAAGCGAAGCACATTTATTTTATAGCGGTCGTTCTGAACGAAATGCGGTTGTAACCACTTTTGCAGGCGTTCCGTCTAGTACGAAATACAAAAGTCGACCTTTCTTTGTGGTTCTACGTACAACATGTAGTAATGCGGCCTTCTTCAACGAAAAATCGATACTGCTATGCTTCGTGTGTTTTCCAAGGTGATAAGAATGTTTTTGCACAGGCGAAGTGCAGAGTTTATCAATATCGCGGCACTTTGTACAGGCAAGATGCTTGAAATAATGCACGGTATTTTTTAATAACGATTAATATACCAGGCGTACGCAAATAATCAACAAATTTCAACGGAAAATAAATTTAGCTGTAAATTATGTACAATATAAATGAAACATAACCTTAAGCGGTAAATTATATACACTAAAAACGGAACATACTGCTCGCCAAAATGCAAGGCATTTTAAGGAAAATACTTAAAAGGCGTGGGGGGGGTGAAAAAGCGAAAAAAGGAGTAACAATAGCGGCCTTAATCAGCACTAAGGTGCCCAACTCAATTTTAGGAGACGATGTGTGCCACTTGGAGCGCCGTTGGAGCGAGTGCAAGTACTCTTTGGACCAACGGGACTCAAAAATCGTGTTGAATTCACTGAAGCAATTGCCAGCGAGAGAGAGGGTTAAGCGGAAGGTGAGAAAATGCGGGCTCCGGGATGGCGGTTAAAGAGGCCAAAGGTAAAAAATACGACGAATAGATTGCCTTCCAGAAATAATCCAGAAGTGCTGACTGACGAGAAAATGGACCCTATGAGCACCCGCTTGTAAGTATTTTAAATAAACGTAAGTAACATAAAGATCAGTTAATCGACTTTTGCTAGATAGCAAAGCGGGAAATTTACGGTCAGAGGACAAAGGCTCGTGAGCCAAGCGACCCCCGACCCGCAAGATTCCATCACGAATAAAAGGGGACAACTTGCGAAAACTCTTTTTTAAAGGGGATCCGGAATGAATGGCCTCAAGCTCGATAGCAAAATAAAATTGTTGAGTATACGCAAAGGGATTAATGCATTGTGCAACTCAGAAGATGACAAAAGTCGGGAGTACTTTTCGAGTGGACGACGTAGATTATGACGAAAACGGAGAATCCAAGGAAAAATGCGCGTAATAAAGGGAAAGGAAGAGTGATTTTTTAGAATTGATTGAATCCAAGAGGAGGTTATGACAGCGGATGCCATGAATACTGTCAAATACAGGAAAAAATTTGGAATTACTATGCAGGGACAAACGACCATATGCTTAGAAATGCGGATGATATAGTAATGGTATTAGCATCTAGCAAGGAAGAGTTAGAAGTAGCTCTTAATAAAATGGAAACAAGAGAAATGCGGTATGAAAATAACAAAAATAAAACTAAAGTAGCAGTCAGGAGGGGAAAATAGATAAAAACCAGAATACAAATAGATAACGAGAACTTACAAGACGGGAAAGGTGCAAAAGATAAAAAAGACTATTATGTTTTAATGATTAGAAGGCGGTTTAACTGGTTAACACTTTAGGTTGCAGTGTCTAGGATACTATTTGGAACTAATACTTGCTCTATAGTCTCGACTTGTATATATGTTAGCGGTAAAGTCTGTTGTGTCGGTAAACTTAAGTTTGCCTAAATAAACCGCGCATTGCCGGAGTCCTTCAGGCAAAGTTCGAAATTATTTCGTATTACGAACTTTGTCTGATACGTATTCCGGCAATCTTGGGTTTGGCAGATATGTGTTAGGCAATGTTCGAAATGCCGTTATGTAGGCGTATAAAATCAGCAATATCAACTTTATAGGGCTATTACGCAACTGATTAAAATCTGTTAACAAAAAGAAACTTATAGAATAAAACAATTCACATTTTTATTGAAATTGAAAACAGGTACATAATATTCGAATATTGTATAGCCACATTTAACAACAGAAACACCCGGCAGAGACAATAGCCAACAGTTGAAAACATTCGTCTACACTGAAGAAACAGTACATAGTGGCAATATGTTACAGTGGCAAAAACTTCCAGCAAGTTGTTTCAGTGTAGACTTGTTTCTAGAAATCTATCTTCCATTCTTTATTTATTAGCGCCTGATGCTGAGTGATGACATTTTGAATTACAAAGTAAATTTCCTTTTTTGCATTTATAAGAGTTAGCAATGCATTTTTTAGTACAGTTACTCTTCACAAAGCCTTGGCCTCCAAAATTCTGGAATTCTGACTGCTAATACCTCTAAGCGATAGTTCTTTGTCTGGTACATCATCGATTTTTAAAAATTTTTTAGCACAACTTTGAATCTGGTTTCTCGAATATAGAGAATTGATTTTCCCTTGTCTACAGCCTACTTTGTACAAACAATCATCTGTTTTTTCCAGTATAACTCCAATTATGTTACGGGCATCTGCTTTGCTTCTGTCTAAACTAGTGATCGGCACTCTTGACTGATTACCCTACTTGAAACTCTGTAACTGCTGTTTTATCTTTTCTGCTTGAAGTTTTAGCCCCTCATAAGCAATCTGTGTATTCGTCCTTATTGTGTTTTTCTGTGCACAGCGGAGACAAAGAATTGTCGCTCCATAACCTTCCTCGTTAGTAGAACTCTGACTCTGAGCGTAAATGAAGTGAACATTATCATCACAGTTTCTGCATTTGTGCACACCAGATGTTTCCTGTTCACAAACAGCACATGTAGTTTTTGTGGATGTGGAGTCAGCTACTGAGTGACTATCATCTTCTATTTCAGAATCTTCCACTTTAAAGCCAAATCCATCATTAAGTTCGTCAGCGCTCCTTACTTTTTTTTGGGTTAATACAAAAGCATCGAACCTATAAAGAAATCTACATTTAGATATCAAGGCCATCAGTGCACGGCAGATTTTTAAGTTCTTTGCCCAAATAAAAAAGTTATTAATTTTTTACTGAACGTATCGCAGTCGCCAGCACAATTTAAATATGCAGCGAATTTCTAAAAAAGCTACATTTAGGTATTAAGGTCATTAGTACATACGCAGCAGATTTATTAGTTTCATTCCTAAATAAAAAAGGTATTAATCTTTTCTTAACTGTATCAAGTGGCTGTCAGCACTACTTTAATTTTTTATCTGGATGAATTACTAAAGCTTCGAATTTGTAAAAAATCTACATCTAGGTATCAACGCCAATGGTACATACGCGGCAGATTTTCAAGTTGCACGCCCAATTAAAAAAACTATTAATTTTTCCTGAACCGTATCGTGGTTGCCAGCACTACTTTAATATTTCTCTGGGTTAATACAAATGCAGCGAATTTGTAGAAAAATCTACTTTAGGTATTAAGGCCATCAGTACCTACGCGACAGATGTATAAGTTCTATACCCAAATAAAAAGAAAGTTATTCACCTATCATTAACCGTATCAAGTGGCCCCGGATGTACTGCTGGCCTTAATATCTAAATGTAGATTTCTTTATAAATTTACTGCTTTTGTATTAATCCAGAAAAAATTAAATTAGTGTGGCTGCCACTTAATACGGTTAAGGAAAAAATTAATAAGTTTGTTATTTAAATATGGAATATAAAAATCTGCCGCGTATGCACTGAGAACACGTATATGTGAATGTAGATTTTTTGGAAAAAGCGCTTCTTGCAGAAACCTAGAAAGTAGTTAAAGTAATACTAGCGGCGGCCAGTTGATGTATAGCACAGAAAAATTAATTAGTTTGTAATATGCGGGAGATACAGTACGCAGCACCTCAATTTGTCATTCTGAAGATTTGATTAAAGGCACAACTTGCCATAGATATTTACAAAACCGCTTATTTAATTTTCTTAGGAAAGATAGTTATTGTATAAGAGCGTTCTTTCTTACAGGAGAAAAAATTAGGGCGGGGCTAAGTGATATTTGATTAAAATAGGCGTGTCTTTTATGCTGGATGGGTGGGAGGGACGTGACCCACTGAGAAGTAGGGCAATTTGCTGCTACTTCTAGCCGGTAACTTCACTGACTTAGTTTTGGTGAAGGGGTTTCCGATTTTCGATGAGATGAAGTGAATGCAGACGTCTACGAATTATGCAACACAAGTGACTGGCGTCTTGCTCTTGGGCAATTTTAAAATATTTGTTATAATTGAATAAATTATTACGGTAAATCCAAAGCGAATTAAATGGTAATAGCAATCACTTCTATTATGAAATTGTTTATTCTGAGGTTATTATGCAAAACAAAAGGATCAGATACCACAGAGTAGTAACAAATAGAAACGACTCTAAAATTCGCTACCATAGAATATATATTGGTTATAATGTAGGCGTGAATACACTTTGTAAAATTTGAACTACATATTTAGCTTGTTTCTGAATTCTATCATTGTCTCATGCAAAATACCTCGTTGTCGGACATTACCGAGAAAATTATGTAAACGATTTATTTTTCTAGCAATTTAGGATACTTTACTAACACGAAATCTTGTTTCAGGTGTACAAACGCCATGAGCTGAGAAAATGAATGGCTGCGCTTTCGCCGTTTGCCTCCTGGTGTTAGCGCTCATCCAGGTTCATTCAGAGGAGGCGCAAAATGCAGGAAGTAATTTTAGTTTCACAAAACCTCTGTATAATGTCAGCATACCTGAAAACAGCGTGGCTAAAACGTACGCATTTCCAGCACCTGGAGAAGGTCGTATCGGAATTTACGTACCTCAGAATACGCTCACAGATATTCGCTATAAGATAGTCGACGGCGATAAAGATAAATTTTTTAAGGCTGAAGATAGACTAGTAGGCGATTTTTGGTTTTTATTTATAAGGACAAGAACCGGAAATAATGACGTGCTAAATCGCGAACGGAAAGATAAATACGTTCTTGAAGTTCGCGCTACTGCCATTAAAAGAGAGGGCAAAAATAAAATTACTTTAGAAACAGAAACGGTAGTTGTTGTTACAGTTTTAGACACAAACGATTTGAGCCCTTTATTTTATCCATCTGAATACAACGCTACGGTTTACGAAGATACGCCAATACACCAAAGTGTTCTTAAAGTTGTTGCCGAAGACGCGGATTTAGGTCGTAACGGAGAAATTTACTATAGTTTTGCAGAAACCACGGATCAGTTTGCAATTCACCCCATGACTGGAGTGATATCACTCACACGCCCTTTGCGCTATAACAATAGAACGTATCACGAGCTTATAGTGCTTACACAAGACCGCGGTGCTATTTATAGACCTGGAACGGGAACTGCTAAAGTTCGCATACGCGTTAAACAAGTTAATTTATTCGCTCCAGAAATCCACGTACGTCGTCATACAAAAATTGTTGAAAATTCAAACTCCGATATATACGCAATCGTTAACGTATCAGACAGAGATAACGGAATACACGGCGAAATCAAAAGTTTGGAGATAGTGGACGGCGACCCTGATGGCCATTTTCGTATCCGTCCAACGTCACAGCCGGGCGAGTATAATATCGAGGTACTTAAGCTGTTAGATAGAGAAAGCACCCCTCAAGGGTATACGTTAAAACTGAAAGCGGTTGATCGAGGAGTTCCGCCGCGAGAGAGTTACAAATCTGTCCCAGTACACTTAGCTGATTTAAATGATAATCCGCCAGTATTTAACAAAGAAATTTACGAAGTTAAAGTACCAGAAACAGCTCCTATAAATACACCTCTTATAAGACTGAAAGTAACGGACGCAGATGAGGGTAAGAACGCACAAGTTTTGTTGGAAATTGTGGGCGGTAATGAAGGTGACGAATTTCGCATTAACCCCGAAACGGGAATGTTGTACACTTCGGTTCCATTAGACACTGAAACTAAGCAATTTTACAGCTTAACGGTGTCTGCTATTGATCAGGGTAACGCAGCGACTAGAAAGCAGTCTTCTGCTAAGGTTAAAATTTACGTAGTTGATACAAACGATAATGATCCTATTTTTGAAAAGACAGAAATGACTGTGTGGATTGATGAAAACATGCCTGCAGGTACATCAGTCACTACTGTTAACGCAAAAGATAAAGACTCAGGTGAAAACGCTTACATATCGTATCTCATTGCAAACCTCGTTAAAGTACCTTTCGAAGTCGATCATTTTTCGGGAATTGTTAAGACCACTTCATTGTTAGATTATGAAAGTATGCGTCGACAATACGTACTACGCGTTAGAGCTTCTGACTGGGGTTTACCGTACAGGAGACAGACTGAAATGCAACTGACGATAAAAGTTCGTGACATAAATGACAACAGACCTCAATTCGAAAAAATCGACTGTAGCGGATATTTACCACGTTATTCGCCAATTGGTTCTGAAATCATTACTCTCTCAGCAATCGATTTTGACGCCGGAAATATAATTAGTTACCGAATTGTTTCCGGAAACCAGGATGAGTGTTTCAGTATTGACACAACGTCTGGAACACTTACCGTTAGTTGCGACCTAAACGACATTGCCGCTTCTGAACGAGAGGTTAACGTAACAGCAACAGATGGAACACACTTTGCAGATGTAGTAAGGGTCCATTTTAAATTAGTCAACACCAGAAAGAATCAGGGATTAACAATAGACGAAGCTGGGACGTTCGAATGCAAAGATACGGGAGTCGCTAGACGTTTAACAGAAGTCCTAGCAGCCGCTGAAACTAACAATAAACCTCCAGCTCAAGAGGAGTTTGCAATGATGCCAACACGTTACGGTCAGAATGTTCACACTCCTGAATTTATCGACTTTCCCGTTGAAATTAAAGTAAACGAATCCGTAGCCCTAGGAACAACCCTTGTAAAATTAAAAGCGCGCGATCGTGATTTAGGTTACAACGGAAAGCTTATCTATGGAATTTCAGGAGGCGACGAGCATTCAGTGTTTTGTTTGGATATGGAAACTGGAGAATTAAAGGTGATTGGTTACCTTGATCGAGAACGTGAATCTGAATACTTTCTAAACGTCACAGTGTACGACTTAGGTAAGCCACAGAAGTCCATCTCGCGTTTACTTCCCATAACAGTTCTTGATGTTAACGACAACGCTCCTAAGTTTGAAAAGAACGTTGCTAGTTTTAGAGTTACCGAAAATGCGCTAAATGGGACTGTTATATTTAAAGCGAATGCCACTGATGCCGACTTAGGTGATAACGCAAAAGTAACGTACTCGCTAATAACAGATACGAAAGATTTCTCAGTTGATAAGGTAACTGGCGCATTAACAGTATCGAATACTTTAGATAGGGAACGCCGAGATCTGTACGAGCTTCGGATACGAGCTACTGATGGAGGTGGAAAAGGACCTGATAATCCACCTTTATTCTCCGAAGCGTTAGTTAGAGTGGCAATCGATGATATCAACGATAATGCGCCTAAATTCAGTCTACCTAGTTACACCGTCAAAGTACGCGAAGATATCCCAAAAGGTAGCGTCGTCGCTGTCGTGACAGCATCTGATCCTGATCTTGGCCCCGACGGAGAAATTTTTTATTCGTTAGAGGATAACGATAGCGATGGCACTTTTAAAATTGATGGCGTTTCTGGAACGATTCGTACTACAAAAGCGTTAGATTTCGAAGAGCGGCAAGTGCATAGTTTGACAGTGTTCGCGAGTGATAAGGGCAATCCTTCATTATCATCTGATGCTTCTGTGACTATACAAATAGTGGATGTCAATGAAAACGTGTATGCGCCTGTTTTTAGTGATTTTGTTTTATCGGGATCCGTTTTAGAAAATCGGCCGGTTGGTTCAGTGGTTTTGCAAGTGAATGCAACTGATCAGGATCCGCCTGGAGAAGATAGTAGGATTGAATATTCTATACGAGGTGGAGACGGAATTGGAATATTTTCAATCGATAATAAAGGTGAGTCTTTGTTACTTCATTTCAATGTTATGTTAAAATTTTATTGTTTTTAAACATTTAAAATACGAAAGTCGAGTTAGACAGTGTGACTCATATTGCTCCCACCCTGTAGACTGACTCTATGCATGTTTGAAGTAAATTACTAAGTCGATTTTTGGACTTTCTATTAGTAAATGCGTTGATCAATTATGTTTTTATACGATTAAGAGTGGTAACTTCTTGCAGAAACATTTCTGTACAACTCGTTACGAGCGAATGAAGCGTCAAATTCTTAAATTTGATATCACACATAAGGCGCGAGAATTCCGTAACAAATGAAGGGCGCACTGGCCAATTACAGTGGTGCCGGGTGGGTCCCTAAAGAAACAAAGAAAGAAATGGAACAAAATTTGAAAATGTAACAATTGACTAGGTGCAATTTTAAGCTACGTTACCAATAATACTTACTTTAAAAGGCTTTCAACACTGTCAAATTTATCGGCGCCAACTTCTCTAGTGATAATCCTCTATACAACGAGTAGTCCTGGGAGAATTTAGTTACGCTGGTTTCCTGGTGGAATGGAGTTCCTCTTACAATCAATCATATGTTCAATCAAGAAAATGTGAAGTTGGTTTAATTTGTAGCGGAATTTGCAATGTCCTAAGAGGAATTGTATGGTTGATGGGTTGGATAGGGGATTGTGGGGAGAAATCCCAGTGATGTTAGGGAAGGTTTCAAAAGCGTATCTGCCTGTTTGGGATGTGATCCAGGACTTGCCAGGCGTGGACATGGCGCGATTTTTTAGGATTTTGATGTTTGTATTATATAGAACTTGATATTCAGCGGGGGATAGGATGCGAATGTGGAGGGTAATGGGAAGATCTTGTTTTAAGTTGCGTATTTGGATGCAGGAGTTCTATAGGACGATTAAGTAGGAGGGAATAAAAGGCCATTGCAGAAGTAGTTCTTTAGGATCGCGAGTAGTAGCGGAACAATGGTCTGATATTTGAATCGACCTTATTTCTTATGAACGGAGGGGTCAGTGGAAACCAGGAGTCTACCGCATATCTAATTATATGGGGAACACAATTTGATTGAGGATGTGCCTGCGTGTGAGTTATGTAAGATGATCATATTTGGGGAGAGAGGAATATAGGTTTAGTACGATGATTTTTGTCTTTGCATAAAGTTTAGTAAGGTGTATGTTGGTTTTAAAGCGGGTATCAAAGTGATGGCCAAGATATGGTGCGGATAGGAGACAGCTATGGGGGTATTATGCAGGGTGTTAAAATGGTCTGGAAACGGTCGAATATCTCAAAAATAAAGCATTTTAGAGAAAAATGTTTCAAACAAAAGTTGTATGATTTCGAATGGGCTATAAGATGTTACCTTAATTTTTTTTAAATAGCACCCCCTATTTTTTAATACATATTCTTGTAGATACAGGTTGATCTCTAGAGCTTTCCAGAACACTATAAAAATGTTTTTTCATTAATTATTTTTCGATTTATAAGGCTTTAAAAGTACAATATCGCCGGCATTAGCGTTAACCGAGATGTACCATGTGGAATTTGCACGGTCGGATGTACATCTCTTGTGTGTGTGTGCGCGCGTGCCGGCGTGTAAGCGCGCGTGCGTGTGTGTATCAGTACAGATAATGATCTCACGGTTCGTCATTTCTACAGTATTTAACGACTCCAAACTCTCTCTGCTGTGCGTGTATAAAGGGGTTTTTACTGAATTAAATGTTCAAACTGTCTTCCGTCTACTGCTTGACAATGACCTAAACGTAGATTAAATTCATATAAAACGTTTTGTCCCATTTTTGGTGATATAAGATTTACTTGGTACAGTATGCGTTCCCTAAGGTCTGCCAAATTAGCAGGTCTGTTACGTATACATTGTTTTTAACATACCCCCATAAAAATGAGTTCAATAGATAAAGATTTCGTGATCTAGGGGGCCACTTTATTTCTCCACATCTTCTTATCCATCGGTTTGGGAAAGTATTATTAAATATTGATGCACTATTACTGCATAGTGTGTTGCACCATCTTGTTGAAACCAAATATTTTGTATATTTCCGTCAAACAAATTGTCAATAGCAGGAAGTAATTGATTTTGCAATAAATTTAAATAAATGTTTGCATTTAAGTTTCCTTCGATAAAGAAGGGCCCGATAATACCACCTTCGCAAAAACCCGCTCACACGTTTAGTTTTTGGAGATACTGTGTGTGGAGATCACGCATCCAGTGAAGATTCTCTTCACTCCAATAGCGGCAATTCTGATGATGTAACATACTATTTATTTCGAAAGAATCTTTGTCGGAAATAATGATGTTATCAAGAAAAGTGCAATCTTCGTTATCGAAGAATAAAGAATTTCTACAAATGATTGCATTACTTCCAAACTTTGATCATAATTTGTAGCTGATTTTGGTCTACCAGTCCGCAAGCGGTCCTGGGCAGATCCCGTTTCTTCGAATCTGGCAGTTTTTTTAACTGTAGACTTCGAAATGGGTTCACGATCTGGATAAGTATCGTTAAACAAAGTCGATACTTGTTCGAAGGACATAACGCGGTCACTATATCCTGCCATCATTAATAACCTTTTTTTTATTTAAAAATGGTTAGACACTAGAACTCAGGCTAACATGGTCTTAGCTGTTAGAACACATGTAGAACTGTCGATAATAAATCAAAAAATTCCCTAGAAATGATCAGCGCAGCACTTTTTCCGAGTGTCGTGCTAGACCAAAAATTAAAGAATTATTTAAAAATGGTTAGACACTGGTACTCAAACTAAAAGTGCTTGTAGTTGTTAGAACTCATTTAGAACTGTTGATATATATCGAAAAATTCGCTAGAAAAGATCAGCCGACACTTTTTTCCGAGTGTCGTGCTAGACCAAAAATTAAAGGATTATTTAAAAATGGTTAGACACTGGAACTCAGGCTAAAAGTTATCGTAGTTGTTAGAACTCATGTAGAACTGTCGATATATATCGAAAAATTCGCTAGATATGAACAGGACGACACTTTTTTCCGAGTGTCGTGCTAGACCCAAAATTAAAAAATTATTTTAAAATGGATAGCCCCTGGAACTCAGGCTAAAGGTGGTCGTAGTTGTTAGAACTCATGTAGAACTGTCGATATATATCGAAAAATTCGCTAGAAATGATCAGCACGACACCTTTTTCCGAGTGTCGTGCTAGACCAAAAATTTAAAAATTATTTAAAAATGGTTATACACTGGAACTCAGGCTAAATGTGATTGTAGTTGTTAGAACTCGTGTAGAACTGTCGATATATATCGAAAAATTCCCTAGAAATGATCAGCACGACACTTTTTTCCGATTTAAAAATGGTTAGACACTGGAACTCAGGCTAAAAGTAGTTGTAGTTGTTAGAACTCGGGTAGAACTGTCGATATATAACCAAAAATTCGCTAGATATGAACAGGACGACACTTTTTTCCGAGTGTCGTGCTAGACGGAAAATTAAAAAATTATTTTAAAATGGATAGCCACTGGAACTCAGGCTAAAGGTGGTCGTAGTTGTTAGAACTCATGTAGAACTGTCGATATATATCGAAAAGTTCGCTAGAAATGATCAGCATGACACTTTTTTCCGGTGTCGTGCTAGACCAAATATTAAAAAATTATTTAAAAATGGTTAGACACTGGAACTCAGCCTAAAGGTGGTCGTAGTTGTTAGAAGTCATGTAGAACTGTCCATATATATAGAAAAATTCGCTAGATATGAACAGGACGACACTTTTTTCCGAGTGTCGTGCTAGACCGAAAATTAAAAAATTATTTAAAAATGGTTAGCCACTGGAACTTTGGTTAAAAGTGATTGTAGTTGTTGGAACTCATGTAGAACTGTCGATATATATCGAAAAATGCGCTAGAAAGAATCAGCACGACACTTTTTCGTCGAGTGTCGTGCTGGGTACAATATACGTCGTTTATGCAAATAACCTAATTGTTGCAATTTTTTATTTTAATTAGATATAGAGATGGAACTCAATTAGAACTAACGGGAACTCTTGCTAAATGTTGTGATTCTTATTTGTTTTTATAGATTACCGGAGGAAGTGTCGTGTTAGATTCGGGAAGTTAGCACGACAATTTTTCATTTGCTATTTTTTTGTATTAAAAATGCGGAACTCTTTTTATTTTCTATCAGGAACTCTAGAACTATGAAAAGTGCTACTAGAACTATCATTGTTTTTTTAAAATTTTAAGAATGTCGTGCCAACTTCACAGGGGTACGTAAAACTAGTTGAGGATTTTACTTATGTGTGGATATAAACCGTTTTAATTTGTAGCTTAGGTCCCGTTTAGTTGAGTTATGTACGAAACCAATTTAATCAGTTAATGGAGTAGAACTAGAAGAGAGCTTGAATGAAAATTCAGCCATAGAAAAATAGATAGGAGCTTTATTAAAAAGTTAGCCATATTTTAACGATCTTTCTTATGTGTTTACTTAAAGTATTTTAATTAGTAACTAGAGCTAATTCGAGTTGTTTAATAGACCAATTTTATCTATTAATGATATAAAACTAGAAGAGACCGTTATCGATAGGTCAGCCTGGATAAAACTGGACAAGAATTCTATTGCAAGGTGTTACGTGTTAAATGAATTAACTAGTAACGTGTTTTTTCAATTACTAGATAATCAATTTCCGTTTCTTATACTTAATAAATCTATTCTTTTTGTATAAAAGTAAAGTAATTTTGTTTGTTTCTTAAATCCTGCTCTGGTTATTCTTTAAATTATTAGTTACATTGTAGGATAGATGACTTTGATATGAATAAATACATTAAAATACACTTGGGGATTATTGTTGCTTTTGGGGATGTTCTGCGAACACGCTTTATTGAAGTATAGAAGTTCTATATTTTAATTGGTTGTAGGACATCAGACAATTTGAATAAGTCAATCCAAAGGAGTGACGAATGGATGTTGAAACGGAGGAGGTAATTTACACAAACTTAAATTGATCGCTTCAGTACCGGAGTACGGAGAAGCAACTACGTTTGTGAGGTGTGTTATCGTGAATATCGATGTAATGCTAATAGTTTATCGTTGCGTCCTTAACCTTCATTTAGGGCACACCAGCTACAACCGGCAAGCATCACGTCAAATCTGCTGAGAACCGGACCACGAGAACCTGAGAAATCGATCTCGCTCCAAGGAGGACATAATTGTATATAATAATCTGTTATCATTCTGATATAAAAATTTGCATGCTTGGATTATAAAATTTACTAAATAATTGTTTGGGGTTTGTATCATAGGACAGTCGTGGCTTAACAACTTTTTTATGTGTTTATTTAACTGTTTAATTTGGACAGTTGCTCTAATTAGTCGCTTCTCGCGACCAGCACAATTACCGTTAGGACTTCTAACCCGATCGAACGTAGACTCAAATTGAAAATCATATTTAAAGACAATCTTTGTAATTTGTTTTAATATTTAGGAACAAAAGATATTTATAGTTCACCATGCTTTTTCTACAAGCACACACAGAGTTATAAGTCTAGGCGGCAATATTAAGTATCTGCCGCCTCTTATAATTAACATGTTCGGATAAGTAAGCGGTTAAACGAGTAGCGATATTTCTAAGCAGTAGAACAGGAAGGCATTTCGTTATTTCATGGTATCTGTGGCAACCATTCCACCTTGTGTGTGTATTTTAGACGTATCCAACATCTCCGAATTTCCGTTGCGGTTAGGGAGACTTCTCCAAACTATATATGTGCATGAGAATTCAATAAACCATGCCTTCCTTGCTAGTCTATATTGCATATACGCGGCAATATTTGTATGGGTTTGCCACGTCATACTATGATATTAAATTTGCTATTGAAAATGATTTGTGTTACATCCTTTTTAAAGGGTTTTGTCGCCGCAGAATAGCGCTACAAATCACGCAGCTTTCTAAAAAATCTGGCTATGAGAGCTTTCCGCGCCGATATAGTAAACTTCTCGATAAAGCCCAGATTTTAGTTAACCATTCTATATTTTTTAACGCGAGAACGTTAACTGTTCTTTTTTGTCAACAACTGTAAATTAAAATTAGAATAGAGAGGACAATGTAGAAGATTCGGTTGTGCGAATTTTTATATAATTCTACTAACCCTGAGAAAACGTTTTTTTCAAATCGGTGTTCTACCATCCAGTTTTCCTTATAAGCTACAATTTTTATATAACACTCGTTAACACGAATTCGTAAGCTCATTAATGACAGAAAGAATTTTGACTCCGTCAGCAAATTTCTCCGTGAACTACACTTAAGGGAGCAACTCAAGTACGCGTGAACGATGCTCTTTTTCAGTTCAGCGAATTATACTAGATCGAAAAGTGATCATTTTTCTCTATTTTTGTACTTTCCTACGTCGGTTTTGTTTCTATTATAATTACACACAGAAAAGTGATAAAGGGTATTGGGTAGGGCCGGTTTCAACCCAAATTGCATGCACGCAAAATATGTAGAGCAAAGTAGGTTAGCTTCAAAATATGCGGAAACCTGTTTGAACGTGTTCACAGTTGTAATACCTCGAAAAGACGGGTAGCAAGGCAAAGAAGAAGATCATGATTGATCGTATTTAACATAAATGAAGAGCCTTCGACTAATAATTATGTTAACATAAACTGGCCAACGGTGCAAAACATTGAAAAATATGTATTTAAATCTCTTAATAAAACTACGTACCCTACATTTGATGTTCCCTCCCGAAGGTACTACATTGGTCAGGAAGCGAGTTCTTTTACCTGGATATTTTGAATTTTGCCATAATTTTTAACGTACGTGGCAACACTTACACACGGAACCTATATTTTACCTTTCATCGGAACGAGAGCCAATTTTTGTGAAAAATGCTCGCCTAACATTTTTCAAGCCATTTTTTCATACGTCACGATTTTTGACTTACTCTGTATATATCTACTTTTGCTCCATCTTGTATATACATTTTACTACAAGTTCTTAGAGGACACAATCGACTCAAGCGGGATTCGAACCCGTGCTGCTTGCATGCAAAACAGTCACCTTAACCACTACACTATCGATTCTATAGAAATAAGTATATATACATATCTCAGTATTGCAGTAATAACATAGAACATATTTCTAATTAATGTGCGTCCTACCTTTAAATATGAAAAGCTTTAGGGTAATAGTCCAATGAAACCTCTTACAGATTTCATCTTTAAATATGTAGGAGTTTAAACTTGAGAAACATCGAATTTTGTAGCATTCTTAATTATGAATTTCTAAACATCTACTTCGCTTTCCCTATATTTTCCTTATTTGATTTTCTACTCACCTTGTGTACATTTTCCGGTAGTATAGCCTAGCAGATCAATATAATTTTTTCTTAGCTACTCAAATCTCTTTAGATTTTTCAAATCGGACCAGCCCTCTTATGATTTAGAGTAACATGGAAAACTTACAATTTTAGATATTCCAATTAGCAAAAACGATACAACAATTAATACATCAGTATACAGAAAACCAACACCCACAAACAAATACTTAAACTTCGATTCGAACCATCCACCCTGTGACGAACGAGGAATTATCAAAACCATGTATGATAGAGCAAAATTAATATCATCAAATGAAGAAATTAGAAAGAAAGAGAAAGACCTAATCAAATGTACACTAATAAAAAACAAGTATCCTAAAAGAATAATAGCAAAAGAAATGAATAAAGTCCCAAAAAATAGAAAAGAAGAAAACAGAAACAACGATACACTAAAAAATGCTCTTAAAACCATACATAAAAGTATTCCCCGAAAAATCCAAAAAATAGCAAACAAATTCAAAATCGAACCAGTATTTAGAACCAACAACACATTAAGAACACGACTAACAAAAACAAAACCCAAAAACGCAATACAAAGTCAAAAAACTGCATCTACAAAATGCCGTGCGAATATAAGAAATTTTACATAGGGGAAAGTTCCAGACCATTTGAAGTTCGATTCAAAGAACATAAATCATATATAAAAAATAGAAAATTTGAAAAATCCATGATTTGCCAACTTGCATGGGACTCCAGTCATAAAATAAAATGGGAGGACGCAAAAATTATTGACAAAAAAGAAAACCACCAAAAACGCAAAATCATCCAAGCTGCATATGTAACCCTACATAAAAATAACTGTGTAGTAATCGAATCCGCGACCTTCAGTAAACAATGGAGTCCATATGCCCCCAATATCTAGGTAGCATTGCAAGTTTTTTTCTGGGTATCCTTGCGATATTAACATGAAACACAGCCTACATACACGATTTCTGTTTATACATACAATAACTAATTACATAACATTAGACATATTAGCTCGGCAAATGTTCAAATGTTGGGGGGCGCATTGGTAGTCGCAAGGCTGTTTAACCCCCTTCACACACTAAATGTCGTGTCCTCCTCAAGATAAATATAAAAAAACGGTAACGTAATCTCACACTTCTTTAGTAACCATTCCCTCAAACGTATAAATAGAAACATGTTAAAAAATGTTTTCCAATCCTAAAGTTATTGAATTTATATGAAATTTAACTATATAATAATTATTCAGCTGATTTCACGTTAAGCGTATTGGCTACCTCAAAGCCGCTTCCAGAGCGCAACACAAATTGAAGGCATGCATTCTTCTAAACTTTAATATTCTCACCTAATGTATTCAAATCAAACATTAATAAATCAGTCACTTTCAATTTATGTCATATTTTTATTATTTTGACAAAGATCCCAGGTCATGGATCGAAACGTAAATAAAGACCATTTTAACAACTATGAGTGGTTTAATTCCCAAAGAAGATTAAGAAAAATACACAACAAACCACAACAAACATTCAGGTAGTATTTTAATGAGTCTTATTACATTCCTTCTTGATATCCTATATTAGTATCTAATACAATCTAATTAGATGGTCTTGGTTTGGGCCATATAAGCAGTATAATGCTAAATTCCCGAAGCTTGAAAAAATAAAATAATTGTATAGCAATTATTTAAACTTTATGTAATTAACAGCGCTACATATAAGCAACTGCAAACTTTTACCTATCGTTTTGCTATTAATTGCCGCTCAACTTAACAACAATGGAATCATCGATAAAGGATCAACTTCTAAGTTTTTTCAGAGTCCATTGTTTCGCTACACCACCCAGTAACCAATGCTGGATGGGTCACGTAATTTGTAATAAATATTTTAAAGACATTGTGACATGTGTCATATGCCGGTCATTTACATTTTCAATGCTCCACCCGAAGGTACTACATTGGCCAGTAGGCAAGTTTTTTTGTTGCCTGGAAATTGTTACACTTTAAGTCTAAACTCTAAGGTATACTTTTAAAGTCCCGACGGGTAATATATGAGAGCCACTACGACAGTTGGTAACACAAAAGGACTCCTCACAGCATCACGGCTATTTTGGCGGCAGCTGGGCGTCGTTGAGCATTGTGGGCGTGGGTCATCCTTTTGCCTCCGGTTGAATCCAAATTAATTTCATCTTCTTGTAGCGGAACGGTAAAGGAATATAGGTAGAGGTACGATAATCAGGTAGAAATGGAAGGAAACCTACATTACCTGAAAGAGACGAAAAGATGTTTAAATGCCGATTTTCGGCATGTAACAAAATTTAGTATTTTGCCGAACCCTTGCCGTTTCAGGCAAGGTAGGGATTTTTAACGTGCGTGACAACATTCTCACTTGGGCCCCCCATTTAACCTGTCATCCGAACGAGGACGTAATTTTTGTGTAAAATGCTAACCTGCCATTTTTCAAGCAGTCGGCCGTGTCGGGATTCGAACCAAGGACCTTGCGATCCGACGCCATGTGCCATATGCCTTACATGTGATTTTCCAATGCTCCACGCGAAGGTACTACATTGGTCAGGAAGCGAGTTTTTTTTACCTGAAAAATTTTTAATTTTGCCGAACTCTTGCTGTTCCAAGCAAGGTAGTGAACTTTAACGTGCGTGACAACACTTACACACGGGACCTCCATTTTACCTCGCATCCGAACGAGGGCGTATTTTTGCGAAAAAAGGTCGCCTAACATTATTCAAGGGGACCGTGTCGGAATTCGAACCCGGGACATGTGCTATATCCCTTGCATTTACATTTCCAATGCTCCACCCGAAGGTACTACATTGGCCAGGAGGCGAGTTTTTTGTTGCCTGGAAATTTAGGATTTTGCCGAACTCTTGCCGTTCCAGGCAAGGTAGGGATCTTTAACGTGCGTGACAACACTCACACACGGGACTTTCATTTAACCTCTTATCCGAACGAGAGTGCAATTTTTGTGAAAAATGCTCGCCCGCCAGTTTTCAAGCAGTTAGCCGTGTTGGGATTCGAACCAAGGACCTTGGGATCCGTAGTCTTTTACGCTTACTACATTGATCCACGGCGACGCCATGTGCCATATGTCTCAATCAATGCTCCACCCGAAGGTACTACATTGGCCAGGAACCGAGTTTTTTTTTATCTGGAAAATTTGGTATTTTGCCGAACCCTTGCTGTTGCAAGCAAGGTAGGGATCTTTAACGTGCGTGACAACACTCACACACGGGACCTCCATTTTACCTCTCATCCGAACGAGGGTGTATTTTTGTGAAAAATGCTCGTTTAACATTTTTCAAGCGGACCGTATCGGAATTCGAACCCAGGACCTTGGGTGTAGTATCCCATATGCCGAAAGTATCTAAGAGAATTAATAAATAATTTAAAGAACTTGACGTGTATTGTAGAGTAAGGGAGTAGGAAGACCATCAAATTTAAAAAACAGGTGGACATTATAGAGCGTGTTGTTACTAATCCTATACAATCAACCGCCACAGTTGCCTTGTATTGTGAAGTGTCAAAAGTCATTGTGAAAAAATATTTGAAAAATACATTGAGATGAAGTTATCATAAATTGAATGGCTTAAAACGTTCAATTTGGAAACTTAAAATGGTTCGTACGTACTTTCAAACATTTTCGTCAAAGGGTTTCAAGATTCAAGTAGAACTTAATTAAAATTAAATTTACTCATAACACAAACACAGTAGAACATTCATGTCAATTTAGTGTTGAAAGCATTTGCTGTACAAACCATAATACAAATCCGGAAACATAATTTAGCCTGACGCTTCATCGAAATTGGATTACGTGTCTATATTTATCAGCTGAGCTGATATGGAATTCAGGTGATGCTTAGAAACGGCATACATGAGCCGTACCCGCATGTGTATGTCGCTTATACATATTGTTACGGTTAATCATTTAAATTTCCGTTTATCAACTATAGAATAAAAAGAGAGCAACTACAGTACATTCAATATTGCCGTGATTAGTAACTCACTTTCAATTTTACAATTAAAATAAGGTAATGTGACTGCGAAAAATATTTTGCTCTACTAAATAAGCTGCAAGCGACAGAATAATTTCAGGTTAACCAGCATATTAGTCTAATAACATTGTCTCTATGTAGAAATTGGGCACACTTCAGCCGTCTCTTTAAGATGGCAGTTGGAAAGAGGATCATTGTTTGTAGTATGCCATTTTTTCGAGGTTCCTCATCTCCTGCTCCACCACCACAACCACTTGACCAAAAAATTAGTTAGTTCTTCTTTACCCCAACTACAACTATTGCTACCATCAACTGTACCAGAATTATCTATTCGTCCAACAGCTCTAGGCTCGACTGAACGACGCCAACCAGTCCTTTGTGTTTCGTCGTTTCTGTTTTCTTTGTTCGCGCACTCAAGAGGATCCCCATGGCGGGTTTCTCTGTGCTATACTATTACCTTATCGTTCTTAAGTTTGATCAAAACTTCGCAAATATCTCAATTTCATCTACGTGATATACCCGAGTTTCTAATTCCCTTCTGGGTTTCTAGAGGCATGTAACAGAATGATTTTTAAATAACTCCACCTCCAAGGTTGGTTGAGACAAGTACTCGGCTTCTTTGACTATTTTAAGTAAGTAACGGCCCTTGACCCGGACTCATACACCCCATATTTTATTTTGTATAGCACTTACCTCTCGTTTTCAGTACTGCAATGTGGTTTAGAAACGCAGATCGAAAATTAGAGAAATAGTCAAACTCTTTAATTTCGGGCTGATCCCCCTCGCAGTAAAATATACAAAATACTCTGGCACTCCAACCTCGTCCATTAAGCTAAATAACTTCCGCATGAGGAGGACAGTATGCACCCCGCCGTTTGGTTAAAAATGAATGTTTGGTTCGCCCATATCCCTCCATATTGCGAAATAATTTCTTTACACCCCATTACTATCCGCGTACTTTTCAAATTCTCTTTTTATCCCGTATCAATACAACCCCCCTCTTTCACAATTTCTGCTTCTTGTAATAGACGTCTATCAATAATAGGTAATATCTGAGTCGTTCCTTCCATCAAATTTGCATTTAAATTACTTATCGCGGAACTAAGTACATCCCACAACGTCACTTACATTTTGTGATCATTTTACCCATTAACGTACTTAATTTGGTGGAAGTCGGATCACAAGAAATCCTAAGCAACTGGAATTCTCCTCATAATTTATTTGATCTACTTTTAGCCATATCAATCCTACTAATTAATCGATATACAATTGAATATCTGCAGCCTCCTTACCTCACGAATCTCCTTGACGCTTTACACGGAAGACCGCGCCTTCATTTCGACGACCTCACCTTCTACTACCTTTATCTGAGGCTCCCATTCAAAAATAATGTAATTCCCTTTACCATTATTCAAAGTGCGAATATAGCGAGACAAAACATCCAGCATCGCCTGATAGTAGAGGAAAATCAGGCAACCCACCCCCACATTTCCACCAGCATCCACATTTCCACACACATCTGGACCAAATTTACATGTAAATTCCCATAAGGAGGAAATGAGGAGATTCATCTCCACATTTCCACAAGCATCCACATTTCCACATACGAGATAAACCTATCTTAAATTTTTCATCTTTCGAGATAAATGAGCATCCACATTTCCACACACATCTGGACCAAAAAGTTTTCTTCGACTAACCATTTTTCATCTTTCGAGATAAACCTATCTTAAATTTTTCATCTTTCGAGATAAATGAGCATCCACATTTCCTCCCACGAGATAAACCTATTTTTAAGATTTTTTACCGCTAACATTCTGGACCAAATAGTTTTCTTCGACTAGCCATTTTTTTATCTTTCGAGATAAACCTATCATGTTTGGTATCGATTAATATTAGATTTTTCTCAGCTACCCGAATTTCTAGGAATTTTTTAGATTGCGCCATCCCCAAGGGAGCTACCCCAATTTTAAGATTTTGTAGCAAGATCAATTTCTAATCAACTCCCCTTTTTAATATCTACAGTCCTTTAACCAACATAAATAAATTAAGCACACAAATGTTTAATAATTTATTTTATCCGATTTACAGTTTAATAAACTAATTACAATTTTTACAAAGTATAACATTATTTCCTGTGTGTAGTCGAAAGTTTAACCTGTAACAAAAAAAAAGAGATTAATGGGTTGTTTAAATAGCCCTGTAATAAAAGAGATTAAAGTAAAAGAGAGGAAACGTGTTTTCAGTCAATAAGACATATTGTTGTTAATCCAACAATATGTTTTACCGTCCGGCGAGACCACGTGGAGGTAAACACATATCGCCGGGAATGAAGGAAATTTTAAGGATGGGGAGGGTGGGTATGCTTATAACTAACTTATATACTACTATATATAAACACTAAAATAAATACAAATATGAGCAACTATCTAATATCCTTATGCCCCCATGCATATGTGGAAGTACTACTTGGTATCACGAACCTCTTATCGTCATCTGCAGACAAACTAATTTTGTTAATGAGCATGGTATACAATTCATGCTTTTTGCTACGAATGCGCACCATGTTGTGTATAAGGGTGCACTGTTTGTACTTTTACTATATTTTTAAAGTCGGTTGGTGTAATCTGTTGTTCTACTACATTGCGGTTTATACCTTTAATTTTTTTCACTGTGTCACTTTCACTTATTATGCAGTAAGATTTTGCGCGAGTTCCAATAAATTCTAACACCAATTCACCATTAAATTCATCCTTAAACTTACCCACCACCTTCTTATTAACTAAGGGGATTTTGTATTTGTTATTAGGAGAGTAATCGCTAGTATCAAAGTAGACTATGTTAGTTAGGATATCACTATACAAGTCTTCTGTCTGTATACTATAAACAAGGAATCTGTGTCCGTATATAAAAGCGATAATCTGGAGCCATACAGAGGGATCATAGTGTTGTAGTGAAACTCATACATAAGAGTTTTTGACAAATCCAGAATCGAAAAACCTGCATATATGGGTTTGTTGTAAGTGGCTTTTACACGATCCATTTGTATGATCACCAGATCCTCGCTCAGCACTAAACAACTATTAAAGTTTGGTTTGCTTATTAGTCCACTTGCACACAACTTTTGTCCCTCGTGCTCCCACCGCGACACAATCTTTACATCAACACGTTTGTCCACGTTCTCCATAGTTTTACCAAAAACCGCATTGTTCATAAGTTTGAAAAAGTCTTTTCAAACGCGTTAGTGGCAGAAGTACGGGAGACGTGTTTAAATCTATGTAAGGTTTGAGCCACGGTGATTGCTCGAACTCCAACACACGGTGAACTGTAGTTAATTGTAAGCCATTGCGCAGAGCCTGTTGAAGTGCTCGGTAATGGATTACATATTTCTTCTTATCAAAAAGTGTGGTGAGTAGCTTTGGAGTCCTAGAAGACAGTGTTGGTGGAACCATGGTCTCGGGACAGAAAGGCAAGTCGTTATGCAGATCCTGAAGCTGTTGTGGGTAGTGCAGATCAACCTCTAGGATGTACCCCATATTGTGTGTAATGGGGATATTCAAAATGTTATCTTTCAGATGGTTAACCTGATCGATGTTTAACCACCTGAAAAACCCATGTGGTAGTGGTTGACTCATAGCCCATCCATATAGGTTGTTGGCATCGAGGTATGTCAAGTACATGGAGGGTTCACTGGGGTTGTACTCCTCCATATACTTGTTGTTGGCACGAGCATACCGATGACTACACTGAGTGAGACCACCTCTAATGCCTTTCTTAATAAAGTGGTGCATATCAACATCGGTTAATAACTCCAGCTTCACCTCAGTGTGTTTCAGCATTGCATCAAAGGCGAGAAGGAGCTGTCACGTACTGAGCCGGGTCGAGATTGTACGTACTTAGACAAACGTTTCTGAAATTTTCAAAACGTCTGCCAACAGTAGAACATCGCTCTTTAAATACAGATCGCTGTATTCACCCAAGTTTCGTACGTGAAACTCCTCCCACACCTTCTGCGCATGTTTATAATCCGCATCGCTAATAGTCGTAGAAGATAAGTCGTTGAAGAAAGCATGTTTTGCGGGCAAAGAGGTTTCATTCAATACACTTACATCAGAAATGTATGAATACGGGAAAACACCTTTCCTTGTCAGCAAACTACGCGGTCTGTCGTCTGAGAAAAATTTTTGGACCTCAACAAACTGTTGAGGTTCTAAATTCTTCGTCAACTTATCCAACGATGATGCCATAAAACGAAGCGAATCTATGAAACGCAGCTGGATCGTTGAATTGTGATCATCTTCAGTATCTGCATCTCCTGCTAATCGAACATACTTCGTAAATGAAATATATCGTTCCTTGTTGTTGGGGATCACCTCTACACGTTCTTTATCACATCCTAGCTCCCTTACGATAAAATGTCCATCGTAACCACTCAAATTGTGAAGAATCACTGGGATAAATTTAGGTACCATGTATTGAACGTTGCACTGGCGATGTGCTGCGAAGCGGAACTTTCCTGTTAGGTGGCAGTGATCCCTCACTCGATCATCACCCAAAGGTTTCTTGCAAATACCACAATCATCTACCATATAATACAATAGCTCGTCCAGAGGTTCCAAAGGCAGCATTGGAATATTGGTTTTTAAAATTTTCCCGAGCCGACGTGCTTCTTCTTTAACCTCTGGATGAATACCTGGGAGCATCTACGCCTCTATAAAGCTCGAATTTATTTAAGGTGTCATCGAAATCGCATTTTATATAGTATGCAAAACTGTAAGGAGTGTGGATCTGCATGTTGGTTGTAAACGAGGTGGAGGGATCCGGAACTGCAGAGCTAATAGGCTTCAACACACTTTCGAAGTCAGCATAAATAACAAAAGGGACAGGCATTTGCTTGTGGATGTTGGTGAACTCTACAATGTTGTTGAAATGGTATGGCATCTTAGTTACCACATGGTTGCAGTCGTTTGTTGAGTGTTGGCGTAATTTGTCTTCGGATGGGAAGAACACCAAGCATCCATCGCAAATCCATTTGCGGGTATGCTCACGAGAGATCTGCTTACCCACTAGCTTCCCCAAATCTTTGATCCAACAGTAGTGGGACTTGCATCCATCCTGAATGTACAGTAGGTTCACATGCCGATCCCTTTTATTAGCGGTGAAATGTAGTGGTCCAACGATGGACTTGCTTTCTACCCCAAACACGTTGATGCTAATAGCATTTAAATCTTCAAACCTGGGGATGTCCTTAACTCTAATCGGGAACTCAATGTCGACAAAGTTGAGCACCGTGCTGTAGTGCGGGTAGCTATGCACTCTTTGCGGATTGTGAGCATCATCAGGGTGAAGAGCAGCCACAACACACCAGGCAAAACATGCATCATCGTTATTTTGGATGTTAACGACGGCTCCCTTATCCTGAATCCATTTGGGAAGCTCGATGTAGGAGGATCCGCGCATTGGTTGGTACTTGTTAACATTTACCTCCAAGTACAACACATGTTTCAGAGTCCATCCTAAAATTTAAAAAATTAGAAAAATTAATAATTGTAGAAACTAACCAGAATCACGTTCTTGGAACTCGTCCGACTTAGCCGACATCCTCTCCACAAAGGTGTTGTAGACCGCTCCCAGGTCACTGGAGGAGGTGACCACAACATTTCGGTGTTGAAAGATTTAACATCTTCAACACCCTCTGCCGCAGCCATCTTGGTGTAGCCACCAAACAACTCGCAATTAACCTTGAAGGAGGTGTGTATAGCCAGCTGTTCCCCGACTAAGGTTATGAACCTCTCCTTCTGCTCGCATAGAAAATCCAATAGACCTAAAAATACAAACTAAGCAAACACAAAATACTTATAAAAAATACATACCACTAGTATTAGCATTTTTAATTCTGTATGTAGCGATTCGAGTTTTGAACGCGGTTGCTACTACTTCTACACCTCCATCCAGGACGCGGCTAGCATTAGCTTTGTGTGCGTTTGTGCGTTGGTGGGCTGCCAAGTTGACAACGTCCACATTGCATTCCGCACATCTCCGCGACTTCTTGGGGGCAGGTCCTCAACCGTTGGTGCAGTCGGTCGTTTGACCCCGGATGGGCCTGCAACGGGACAGCCACACCATGTTTGGCGTCCTTGTGCCGTTTTAGGCTATCCGTCCGCGAGAAGGATGCAGGGCATGCATCGCAAACAATAAAGACCGGTGGATTTCGATCCCACGTCATGTTGTTGGAGCTGGTGCCTCTTCAAGCTATCACCCTCGAGAAGACAGCCCGCAGACGTTGCACACGAATGATGCCATTTTCTATAAAGAAATTAAAACTGGTCAAAGACTTTTAACAGTTGTAACTAGCCGAAGACTAAACAAAAACTGAATTTATATCGCCTCGTACCATGCTTTTATACATAATTGGTATAATTAGCTACTTTACTTTTAAAAACCCAGCGTCGTTTAACCTTGAGTAACATTCCAAACTAGTCTATTAACGTCGGTGAAAATCAATTAGCTAGTTTACTTTTAAATTAGGAGAAACCCAGCGTCGTTTAACCTTGAGTAACATTCCAAACTAGTCTAATCACGTCGGTAAAAATTAATTTGCTTCTTGCTTACGCACTACAACTATAATTATAGGATATATCACTTTAACTTTCACTTCTACTCTAATTGTTTACAGACATTTCGAGCCTGGAATTTTTTTAAAAGAAAACATTAATGAAGAAGGCAAAGGTCACCTTTCACAATAAACCTTAGAAAGTTTGGGTGATTTCGGTAACAAGGACAGCTCAAATCGTATAAAATACGAGCACGATTCCTCTATGTTCAGTACAAAATACAGCATAAAAGTAGATACAATGATATCCATTAAAGACGGTATAGTAATGTTTCGGCGGAGTTTGAGTGATGCTAGGATTAATATCGAACGTGGTTATATTTATGGTGATGATATCGGATCATGTTATGACGACTCCAGGTGGATAAAGTTGCAACAAGCATGGACTGTTTGTGATCAATTCGACCGGAATCAAATAAATTCCATGAATTATTGGATAAATTTGAAGAATTAAATTTATTGAGAGACTTTATGGAATGCTTTTGAGCTATATAGAAAAATTATAATTGTAAAAGTTTTGTATGTGTATTTTACGGTAAATTTATAAATAAAAATGTTAATATTATTCGAATATTTATCATTCTAAGTCACCTGAGTACAATTTACGCATGCGCAACAACAACCTCGAAACATTTAAAAGGAGGAGCTGCATAGGATTCCTTCTCAGTCATCTCGGTGAAATCAGTGCAAAGCAATGGAGTCTGTAGATGTTAATAATGCACAAGTTTCGTATACCGAAAATCTGATTAATAAGTTTACGTATAGTTTAAGTGAATTGGGTGAACACCCTCATAATGTGGAAATTGGGTTTGTTATAAACCAGAGAATAAAACCCGTATTACGATTGGTGTGTAGCAAGAAATATTGTGGCAACCATGTTCTGGAATTGACATACGAAAATTGGTTAGCATTTACAAATTTTCAAGTGGAATTTCAAATCAACGTATTTTCTCGCGACGTGCTAAACACTCGATTAAATGGTGCACTCGAAACGGAAGATCTACACATACAACTAGGAGGTCCGTTTTATATCACTCTGTCGCCAGTGTCTGGATCAACCGAGAACGAAACGTTCCAGTTAAAAATAATAATGGGTAATAGTTCGATAATTATAAATGAATTGGAGTGCCGTAAACTATTCCATATGCGAGAGTTGTTTGAGTATCAACTTAAACAGTTGGAAAGTCGTGACTTCCCAGCATTATACAGCGAATTAGTAGGGTTTGTTGCTAATTCTAATTTAAATGATTGTGATCGGTTTAATACTATGACTGAAGGGAGAAACGAATTAAAATCTTGATTGAAGGCGAAGTTCGAATTGGCAATATTTTATTCTACAACGAATTGAATCAGAGCGCACTAAATGCATTGGAGCTAGTTATATGTTTTCCGGATATATTTGTGCAAGATGTGATGCGTACAAGAACATTAGTGGAAATGTTTAGACGTTTAAATTTGTCGGAATCTGAAGATTCTGGTTATGGTGATAACTAGAAAGAGTATTTTATAAAAGACAGTCCAAGAGACGTGGATGTAAATGTATTGTTATTGTAAATATATTGTAAATTTTTTGAAAAAGTATAAATAGACTCGTTGTTGTTTATTTATTTAGTATAGTTTGAGATTTTTTTGAGTAAACACATGATTATCTGTTCTGGAGAGGGTTTAATCAACAGCGCTATAAACAGGTTACCGTTTGAGTTGCATATTCCAGGTTATCAGTACTGCGGTCCTGGTACAAAGTTGGATGAGCGCTTAGCAAGAGGTGATCCTGGAATAAACGAATTAGATAAATTGTGTAAAGACCACGACATTGCATACGCCAAGTACCTCGACGATCTTCCAGCCAGACACCGAGCAGATAAAATTTTAGAAGAAGAAGCCTGGGGGAGAGTTAAGTCTAAGAACGCAAAGTTTGGGGAAAAAGCTGCAGCTTGGTTTGTGACAAACGCTATGAAAGCGAAGAGAAAAATGGGTATGGGTTTAAAGAAGAAAATAAGTTTTAAAGGCGGATTCTTGAAGAAAATACGCTCTGCAGTAGACCGAGTTGGTTCCGACAACTTGAAAAAGCTACTAGACGTTGGTATTCTAATTGGTAAAAAAATCATAAAAGGAGCCGGTGGGAAAAGCAAAATTAGAGTCCCACGTATCATACCCGTTCCACAGAAAGGAGGTTTTTTACCATTGATTCCGATATTCGCAGGATTAAGTGCCCTAGGAGCACTAGCAGGTGGTGCTGCGGGATAGCTAAAGCAGTAAATGATGTCAAGACAGCCAATGAACAGCTTAAGGAGAGCGAACGACACAACAGATCTATGGAAGCCATTACCGTTGGGAAAAAAGGAAATGGGATGTTTCTAAAACCATACAAAAAGGTACAGCATTATTCTTGAAACCGTACAAACAGGGGCGCAGCATTTGTAAAAGGTATCAAAAACTAAGCAAGTTACCTCGAAGAGCTCTCACCGATGTAGATATAAGGAAACACGCATCTAACATTCCTCATTTTCGCGGTGTCTTTTCTAGAGATCAGTTACAGAAGATTAGACCGCATGTCAACGAATCGGGAGTGATTAATTTGGATACCACCAAAGGTTCGGGTACACATTGGGTGGGGTACCGAAAACGTGGAAATAGTGTGTATTACTACGATTCGTTTGGAGACTTGAGACCACCGGAAGAAGTGAAGAGATATTTTCGAGGTTGTAAAATTTACTACAACACTGTACCGGAGCAGACTTACAACACGTACAATTGTGGACATTTAGTGTTAAAGTTTCTTAGTGACAATGGCTAAAACAGTGAGCGTGTTCGGGTATGGTAATGTCATATCGACAGGATCCATTTACCCACCAATTAAATTGAAACAGGACGGTGAATATGCTTTGGGTCTAGTGGGATTGTACACTTGTAACACTGTGCAAAACATACATCCAGGAAACAACATCTTGTACTTTAATGATTCAGAGCATCGCAGAATAACCATTGAACCTGGATCATACGAATTAGAAGAAATAAATGCATATATACAGGACGTCTTCAAAAAATGGTTCAGTCAGAAGCTGGACATCAACGAGAACATTGAAAAATATTTTAAACTGAGTGCCAACAATAATACATTAAAGTGTTCTATACGAAGCAGTATACCGATTGATTTTGGGGCAAACCGTAAAAACAATATTGGAAGCATCTTGGGGTTTACCAACCGCAAATTGGCTGCAGATACCGTACATATCGCTAATCAGCAAGTGAACATAATATCGGTCTCAAACATTTTTGTGGAAACCAATATCACCAGCGAATCGTTCAGAAACAATTTTCTTACCCACAGCATATTTGAATTCAGTTTATCTGTACCACCTGGGTATAATCTGGAAAAGGAACCTAACCACATCATATATTATCCGCTGAGCGTGACAGAAATCGATAATATTACAATCAGACTAGTCGATCATTTGGGTGAATTGGTAAACTTTTCCCCGGAAACATACACCTGTGTGAGACTGGAAATAAAAAGTAGCTGAAAATGCCTATCGATTTTGTATATAAAGCACGCTACAACACCCCCAGACAATTAGAAGTGAATACGACATCAAAGCGTCAAGTTGTCGAGAGACTTACAGCAGAAGAAATACGTTTCTTAAAATCTTTGGGGTTAAAAGTTATAAATGATGGGCGGCAGAAGTAAACGCAGCTTAGATCTCCACGGTGATGAAAACGTTAAACTTGGAAGACTTAAATATGAGGACGTTCCCAAATTGGATGTGTTTGGAGGTTATAAATTAGACGAGACCATAATAAAAGAAGATTATTATACATATCTTCCTTTACATTGAATGCAGAAAACAACGATCGGATTTCAATCGAAATCCAGAGCAGTGATAACATCACATACCCTCATGAAAGTTTCATATTTATAAGGGGCACCTATAAGCCTACGGAAGCATTAAGGGAAGCGTCAACAACTGGAGACCCGATTAGAGCAGCAGAACCAGATCCTAAAGCTTACGAGTTTACTAGAAATGCACCATATTTTCTGTTTGAGGAAATTCAATACAAATTGGGTAATAATCAAATAATAGATGCCTGTCGAATCCCTGGAATTACAAGAACTATTAAAGGTTTAGTATCCATGGAAGAATCAGAAACTAAATCTATTACACATACCGGGTGGAAGCCAGATACCATATTCCAAGATGGACGGTTTAGTTGTGCTATACCGCTAAAAACCATTTTTGGGTTTTTTGAAGATTACAAGAAAACTATCGTCAACATGCCTCAAGAGCTGATTTTAATCAGATCCAAGTCGGACGTAAATTGCTACAAGTCGATTGGAAATACAGTAACGTTCAAAATACAACGTATTTCATGGGAGGTCCCGCATATAACATTAAGCGACTTTGCCAAGGCGTCGCTGCTTTCGGAAATGCAAAATCAATCATCTATAATGGTTGCATTCAGAAAATGGGAACTACACGAATTACCATCTCTAACACAATCAAAGTCGCAAGTATGGAGAATTAAAGTATCGAACGAAACAGAGAAGGCTCGGTGGATATTACTAGCGCTGCAAAATGGAAAATATGATAAGAAAGAAGAAAATGCTACAAGCTTTACGAATGCCAATATAACCAATGTCAAAGTGTTTTAAACTCTCAGATGTTCCTCAAGGTCGATTAAATTTGGACTTCGAGCAGAATGACTACTTGCCGGCGTACCTGTCTTATGCATCTTTTATGGAAAAATACTACCCGAACAAATCGTCAAATAAATGTTTAATGGACTACAACAGGTTTAAGGAATCACCTGTCTTTGTAATCGACTGTCGTCATCAATTTGAAAGCATCAAGGATGCAACTGTTGATGTAAGAATGGAATTAGAAGCTTCAAGAAATTTTGAACCGTCGATGAAGGCTTATGCTTTAATTATACATGACTCTATGTTTGAATATAATCCGTTTACGGAAATTGTTAATAGATTTATTCACAATTAAATATTTTGTATATATATTTTAATAAAATTGTATAAAATCTATGTTGTTTTAATATTAATAAGATTTTTGGTGATCCAAGACAGTTTCTCACGTACTCCGGTGTACACCTAAGCACACCTGTGCCCATGCACACCCTGCGCGTGCACACCCTGCCCATGCGCGCCCTGCGCGTGCACACCCTGCCCATGCTGGTATATAAGGAATATTATTTTCAATTTGAATCAGTTTAAACTTATATTTGAAAGATGTACACCAAGGAATCTTTAGAGACAGCAGTTAGTGAAATACAAAAGGGTATAAGTGTTAACTCTGCAAGTAGGTTATATGGTATACCCAGAAGAACGTTAAGCAGGCATTTGGATCTCCGTAAACCTCAAAAGAAGAATGGTGCTCCTAGGTCGGAAAATGTGAGAGACACGGGTGATGCTATACAAGAAGTTAAAATACCTATACAGAATTATGATAACTTTGCTATTGCTAGTGCAAGAGAGGATGGTAAACATGGTTCATTGTTCCCGTCTAACATACGAGCTATCTTCGCGGGACCATCGAGTTGTGGGAAGACTAACGCTTTAATATCGCTGATCCTGCACGAGAATGGACTTAGATTTCAAAACGTTTATGTGTTTTCTAAAAGTTTATATCAACCGAAATACGAATTATTAAGAAACGTTTTTACACCATTAAAAGAAGAAATTGGATACCATGAGTTTGAAAATTACGATGATTTGATCGAACCCAGAGATACCAAAGAAGATTCAATTATGGTTTTCGATGATATACCTGCAAACGAGCAAAGTAAAATTACTCAGTTTTTCTCGTTCGGTCGACATAAAGCAATAGATTCGTTCTATCTATGTCAAACTTACGCTAGTGCCTTAAAACATAGACTCAGAGATAACGCCAATGTAATCGCATTATGGAAACAGGATGAAACCAATCTCAGACATATCTTTTCGGATCATATAAGTGGTGACATGACATATCCGAAATTTAAAGAAATGTGTTTACAGTGTTGGGGTGACTCAAAACATAATTTTATAACTGTTGTGAAAGATTTTGATTTGGATAAGGGGCGGTATCGGAGGAATTTCGACGAGTATATAAATATTTGACATTATTCAAAAACAGTTAGTTCTCATCCAAAGTTTCATGATGACGGACGTTAACAATTTTATTGCGAATAAACGCAGTCTTCATCTTATGCAGGATGCTGTACGAAAAAAGTTTGTAGCGTACAAAAAGGGAGACGCTACATCTCAGCAAAAATTCAAAGAGATGCACAAACAATTGATTGATCCCTTGAAATAACCGCTTCCCAGTTGCAATCGATCACCGAAAAATTCCACACCTACAACAAAGGTTAAAGTTGAAAACATGGACGTACCTATAAAGAAAATTAAACAACTCGTTCCAGAAGAACCGTTCCATCTTTACTATGCGGATGTGTTAGCTAGAGACGAGGACGAAAATATTGACAAATCAATTTATGGAGTAAAGTATAATGCGGAAACCGATACATGGAGTTTGTGGAGAAGTGTATTGGTAATTAACCCGGAAACTAGCGATATAACATTAAATAATGTGATATATCCAGGTACGAAGGGTTTATACAACCTGCTGGTTTACAAAGACATCAGCCCCGAAGATGGCGATTTCAATTTGCATGAAGATTTGCCGAATTACTTGGAAATGATCAAATCTGCGTCGATTTTGAGAAGAAAGTTTAACCCATTTGCGGTGCACGATTTAAGCGGATTCCCAACAAATAACAAAAGTTTAACAAATATGTGCAAAAATATCTCACCGAATTTCGGAGGAATCCCGAAAGAAAACAGCCAAAGAGAAGAAAACAGTCTAAGGGATCGGGTTTAGGCTTTTCTAATCGGTTTTACAAAAGTTTAAATTCAAAGCCGGTGCAATATGTCTACTGGAATAATGTACATGAACTTGTGGATCGACTGAGATTGTTGAACGCATCCAACCGAGCTGGAAATACAAGCGAGGAAAACATTAACGAGATGGTGTCCATAATAGAAGAGTTGAGAGAAGAAGGTATAATACAGTGAGCTCAGTAAATAATTACACAGTTTTAAAATGCCTATCGACCGCTTCGGACGTTCAGAGCGTAAAGATGCTGATATTCGACGCGGTCCTCCAGGTCGAGGATTTGTGCTAACGTTGGATGGTGATGGATACGATATGCAGCAAAGAAGGTTAGTGAATTCATCAGACCCGAAAGAAGATGGTGATTGTGTTAATCAGAGGAGTACTATAGTATTCAAGTCTGGAGAAGAAACAATTAGTTTTCGTAAAAGAAGGCTAGTGGATGTAATGGACCCTAAAGAAGATAGTGATTGTGTTAATAAGAAATCTGTAATCAAGCTCGTGAATCAAGCCTTTTCATACTGTCTAAAAAGTTCTGATGATATACAACGTAAAGATAAAGCCTTCAATGCAAGAAACCAGCGTATCGCAATGCTTGCTCAACCAGTTGAGCCATCTGATGCAGTTAATAAACAGTATGTAAATGAAAAATTGGATAAGCTTGTATCTGACTTTAAAACGTTTATACAGTTTTTATTAATTTGACTGCAACTTCGAGACAAATGAGAAGGAGCTCGGTCTTGCAATAGCATCGATTTACGAGGCGTCACCAGAAGCTATAAAAAACAAATACTACAAACCAAAGCTTCAGTTTATGTCAAAGGTGCAATTGGATAAAGATAACCCTATTAGTTTAGCAACAGTGTTAAGCAAAATGAGTAAAGAAATCATCGTTAAGGAATTATTTAAACCTGCAAGAAAAAATTTTCAACGTCGTCATACAAATCTGAAACATGTGAAACGTGATCTTATCCAATCGGACTTGTGCGAAATGCAGCCTTACTCGCGTGTGAACAATGGGTACAGATATATTATAATAGCAGTGGACTGTTTCACAAAATATGCTTTAGCTGAACCTTTAAAAATAAAACTGGATTAGAAGTTACAAATGCTATGAAAAAATATTGGACAAAATGCTGCAAGGAGAAAATAACTTAAAAATCAATCTACAAACGGATTTTGGGAAAGAGTACTACAACCGCTGGTTTAAAAATCTTATGCAAAATATAAGATAAACCATTACTCTACGTATTCCGCAATCAAAGCTAGCATGGTCGAACGGTTGATTAGAACAATCAAAAACAAATTGTACAGAAGATTTTACTTGCAAGGCAGTCATAAATGGGTAAATATTTTGCCTAAGGTTATGGAAGAATACAATAATACACCGCATCGGGCTATTAACATGACACCTATGGAAGCAGAAGAACATCCGGAAAGAATAAAACTTTACACCGCTAACAGCGTTTCTAAAAGTTACAAGTATAAGGTTGGAGACATTGTGCGTATATCAAAATATAAAGCAGTATTCGATCGAGGATTTCACCCAAACTGGAGTACAGAACTATTCAAAATTGTTAAAGCACAACAAACGAGACCGACAACCTATCTGCTACAAGATTTGGAAGGTCGACCAATTCTAGGTGCTTTTTACGAAGATGAAATTCAGCTTACAGCAGCACCCGACACGTACTTAGTGGAAAAAGTTTTACGGAAACGGAAGCACGGACGCGAATTATTAGTGTCGTGGTTGGGGGATGGTAAAAGTTGGATTAAGAAAACAGACTTGCTTTAGTATCATCCAGATAATTACCTGGATGAAAAAATCATAAAAGAAGGGAGTAAAGTCCCTTAACTGGATATATGGGAGAGATTTGCTTAGAACCCCATTCCCATCTGTGATTTGAAGCAGGAAGCATGTGTTTCATAATCGATTTACAAGGATATCAATACAAAACTAGTGATTTCTATTGCAAGGAGATTGCCATTTTGGATGTAGCGAATAATGTAATATGGCATGAGATACTGGACATGGCTGTGGAGTATAACACCCTAAGCGATGATTTCAAAAAGCAAGTTCAGTGGTTAAAGCAAAGAATCCATGGGCTTAGCTGGGATGGACAGTCCACAAGTGGATATACAAATGTAGGCGATTTGCTGAAAGAAGTCATACCACCCGATGCTACTATCTATGTTAAAGGAGAACAGAAAAGACAGTTACTGTCAAAATATTTATCAAACAACATTTTAAACATGGAGAGTGTTTTCTTACTTCCAAGGCTCAAAGAATTAAGAAGATTCGGTAATAGGTACAATCACTGTTTAAACCATTGTTTGAATAATTTAAGCTGTTCTAAAGAAAACGTATTGGTATTGAAGCATTTTGTTAATGTATTAAAATTTTAATAAAATATTTTGTGAGAATTGTTTTTATTCTAGCAAAAGCATACCTTTAAAATTTGGAAAAATATATCTGTAATACAGCGCATTACTTTGGAAAAATTAATGTTTTAAAATACAAAGAACCAATAACCGAATACATAATAATTGGTGTTTGCAAATAAATTCAGTTCTACTTTAATAAAAAAATGTAAACTTACCTTAAATCTTCCTTCAAAACTTTCCACAAAATAACTACGCGAAACAACGGTTTAAAATTTCGACGGACTTTACACAAAAGCGTGCGAAACTAATAGAATTCTACTAACCAGGCTGCGTTATATACGTTTTGAATCCATTAATTATACTACTAAATGAGGTTTGTATTTTCCGTAAATACGCACTTTTCAGCGCCTCGTGGTATTGGTAATCTACAAACAATTATATCTCGATTTGAAATGCGCGTCATTGAAACATATTCTCAACATAATTAATAGAAAGTCCAAGAAAAGAAATTATAAAACAGCATTCAAATGTTCGTTAAGAAATCTAGAATATTTGTTGGATTACGAGTTACAAATTTATTAATACTACATTGGAAGTTTCCGGAATTTGCGTTATAATGCTTCTACCGCCTCACGTAAGGTAATTTAGGTAATAAGACCCATTTACTTTCAGTACTTAATCTGGTTTATTACATTTTGTTAATTCTGGAATTTAGGTAGTTAATGATGTCATACACAAAATTTCTAATTAACATACATGGCTGGTATCTAGCGAAAGTTGTAGCACGCATTTTCAATTACGAATGCATTCTTCTTTCATTACAGGAGAAATTCCATAGATTTCATACCAGCAAAATGCGCTTTCTTTTTAGATATTTAAAACACATTACATTGGACATCAAAAGTCGACCTTGCCATTTCTACATTATTGTTAAGCATGCATTGGAATTTTTGGATGCGGTAATTTCTTGTTTAAAGTAACTTAGTTAAATAAAGTGTAATTTAAATTGTGATTGTATAGTCAGTTATTGCAATTGAAAACACATTCAGGGAATAATTTATTTGCTCTATATATTTTACAGTAGCGTTTCCGGACAAAACTTTCTGCTTTTAATTAATTAAAAGCATACAAGTTTCTGGTGTATATTCCTAAAGAGAAAATAAGTAGTTGATGTACCGTTGAATGGAGTTCATCCTTGTTTACACAAATTTCAGATCCTGCGAACTAGCGTTTTGTTAATATTATTTAAAAAATCAATACGTTAGATGGATAAGGTGTTCAGTGGCGGCTATTTTATCAATAAATTTTATTTAATATGTTTAGTTTTTTATTTTCAACACCAAAATTCTAAGGCTCACAAAACAATTTCTACAACCGGTTTTAAGACGTTGAAAAAGAGCTAGCCGCGGAGATCTGAAAATTAGAAATAAAAAGATTCGGGTAGCTGAGAAAAATCTAATATTAACTGATACCAAACAAGATAGGTTTATCTCGAAAGATGCATTGGCTAGACGAGGAAAACTATTTGTTAGTTTTGCTTATAAAGCAAAGGCGAAATTTAGAGGTTTGAGAGCTTAAAGTGTAACTTTGCAGGGCGTGGTCCTATTTTAAATCTGTTTGCAGATTCTGCAATAAAATTCTAAGCTAACAAGATGTATTGCATGACTAAGAAAATTTATAAGAACGCTCAAAAGTCGCTACAGGTAAAAAATCTTAAAATGGGGGTAGCTCCCTTGGGGGTGATGCAATCTAAAAAATTCTTAAAGATTCGGGTACCTGAGAAAAATCTAATATTAATTGATACCAAACAAGGTAGGTTTATCTCGAAAGATAAAAAAAATGGCTAGTCGAAGAAAACTTTTTGGTCCAGAATGTTAGCGGTAAAAAATCTTAAAAATAGGTTTATCTCGTGGGAGGAAATGTGGATGCTCATTTATCTCGAAAGATAAAAAATTTAAGATATATTTATCTCGTATGTGGAAATGTGGATGCTTGTGGAAATGTGGAGATGAATCTCCTCATTTCCTCCTTATGGGAATTTACATGTAAATTTGGTCCAGATGTGTGTGGAAATGTGGATGCTGGTGGAAATGTGGGGGTGGGTTGCCTGATTTTCCTCTACTCCTGATTATCAAACATTTATTTTAAGCCTAAAGGAATGTTGTTGTTTAAATGTTGGGATTACTAAAAACGGGTAATTAAAACTGGTACTCCCGATTTAATATCCAAATAAACCTGTTGCTTTACCTTAAAATTCTTTTGACTCCAGGCCCCCAATCAGAAGAAGTCCTGCCCATTGGGATAATCGTAACAGGCTTATTCATTCTTTGCTCCATTGCCGTTCTAACAAATTCTTCGGGAATGCTGTTATTTGAGAACCGAAATCCACCAATGCATGCGTACTAATACCATCTTCTACAACCAGTGTGAGTGTAGTGAGTTTTACTACTGATTTAACCACCAGTAATTCCTCAGAAGCTCTGATAAAATGAGTTGATTTCTCTTTACCCCTGCTAGAACTATTATTATCATCAACTGTACCAGAATTATCTATCCTTCCCATATAGCTCTAGACTCGGCTTAACAACGCCAATCAGTCCTTTCTATTTCGTGATTTCTGTTTTCTTCGTTCGCGGGTTCCTCTGTGCTTTTCTATTACCTTCTCGCTCATAAGTTTGATCAAACCCTCGCAAAAACAACTCAATTTCATCCACGGATGATGTACACGTGTACATAATTCCATGTGGGTTTCCGGGGGCTAATGTAGCAGGATTATTTTAAATAAACCCATCTCCGGGGATGGTTGAGACAAGTACCCGGCTCCTTGACTATTTTAAGTAAATAACGGCGCTTGACCCGAATTTATATACCCCATATTTTGTTTTGTATAGCACCTCCCTCTTGTTTTCAACATTCCAACATCAGTTCAGAAACTGAGATTGAAATTAGAGAAATTGTCAAACTCTTTAGCTTCGGATTGATCTTGCGTTTAACCCCCGCGCCATTTACAGTAAACAATACTCTTTTATGTTCTGGCACTTCAATCCCATCCATTATGATGACTAGCTGAAGTGGACAGCATGTATCCCGTCGTGTGATTAAAAATGCAAGTTTGGTCCGCCTATATCCTTCCACATTTCGATGTAATTTCTTTGCACACCACTACTATCCGCATACTTTTCAAATTTTTTTACCTCCCATCAATACTACCTCACTCTTTCCTAATTTCAGTTATGTCTGAGTCGCTCCCTCCATCAAATTTGCATTTAAATTACTTATCGCAGAACTAAGTACATCTCCACAAAGTCGCTTAAATTTTGTGTTCATTTTAACCATTAATTTGGTGGTTAAGTTAGATCCCGCCTAAGTCTGAGCAACTGGAATTCTCATAATTTCTTTGACCTATTTTTAGCCATATCAACCCCACTGATTAATCGATATACAATTGAATATCTCACCCCTCGCCGTCACTTTTTCACTTTCATAATTTGCTTGAACAGCATACACTACATTTGATTTTCCTAATACTCCACCCGAAGGTACTACATTGGCTAGGAAGCGTTACCTAGAAATTTTGAATTTTGCTGAAAACTTACTGTTCCAGACAAGGTAGGGATTTTTAGCGCACGTGACACCTCACACATGAGACCTACATTTTACTTCTCATCCGAACGAGGGCGTATTTTTGTGAAAAATGCTCCCCAAACATTTTTAAAGCGGACCGTGTCCGCATTTGAACCCAGGACGTTGGACATAGTAGTCACACGCATACCAAAAACCACGCATCCGTTTTGAAGAGTATACAGTGTATAAATAAAGACCGCTACACTTGTTGCCGCGTCTTTAATGGTCCGCCTGAAGATACTACATTGGATTTAAACGCGAAAATAAACGCGCTTCAACATGAACAGTATACAGCAATACCTCTCCTAAATTAGAATCCAATCCAAATAATCGTAATAACTAATTTTTTTTATAAAACAGTACTTTTGGCAACTTGTTCGGTGTCATACATGACGTCCCCCCTTCCTATAAATCTCTAGGGTCGCCTTCAGGTGCTTCTGTAAATAATAAGACTGGGTTCTTTCGCAGGAGCTGTTAGTTTGTAAATGAACAAGGCTTAAACAAACACTGTCATAGTGTATACGGCAGGAAACTCAGACTAACACTAATTTTAACGAATAGTATCACACTAAACGCGAAGGGGAGGGATTCTTTTTATTACGTTTACCGTCCTTCAAACAAAGTTACAAAGATTTCAAAGGTGTTGTTCCGTTGCGCGTAGTTAATAGATTTGTACTTACGTTTGAAAACCATTCCACTTAAGTAAGCATTCCAGTTGTTCACCCTAGTGACTAGAGCTGCGTACACCGTTACCGTGGAACGCGAAATGCTAACAGGAACAGTTTACTTCACACGACCACTGTCTAGGTAAAACTCTTTGTACACTTCGCTGACTACGACCGATTTCTCGTTAGATATATCTATATAATTTATCCAATTATATGCTTACACACGCACATAAACTCGGATGCTTTCTTTCAGCGAAGAAAATTCGTACCTTGCTAAGCGATTACTCCCACCTGTTCCTTGAGTTCCGCTCTTAGCAAAACCCTCTCCACCTAACTTCTAAAACCGGAACATACGCCAACGCATTTACTTGACGTTGATAATGAATCAAATGCATATTTCCATAAACTTACTTCAACGAATATGAATTAATATTACACAATAGGGGCGGACCTAGAGACCCGTTACACGTGTTACCAGTGAGATCAAAATTTTTAATTATTAACGCAGCGAAACTGTCATTGATTAGTGCAAGTTTATATTCGTCGATATGGAGTGGGAATGGTAGAAAATACTTAAGAGTTAGCTCATACACGTATTCGTGTAAACTCTTGTACGCCCACACAATGTGCTCACAAACATACACACACAAACGTTCGCACGTGCTTACGTATGCGTATGCATATACACAGATACAGACGCCCACTTCAACACCTACGCACGAATACTCACTCACACCGAAGCATTGCTTTCACGAACGCACGCGCCAAGCTCCTGCGTGCCCCCCCCCACCCATTCACCATCCCAACCACCACCTGCATCATCACATCCATCAGCTCCTTTGGATATGTAAATACTCCCTGTATGTTTGTTGTGGTTTGTTTAGTATTCTTCTTAATCTTCTTTGGGTATTAAACCACTCATAGTTTTTAAAATTATCTTTATTAACGTTTCGATCCATAACCTAGGATCGTTTTTATTATTTTGAAAACGATCCTAGGTTATGGATCGAAACGTTAATAAAGATAATTTTAAAAACTATGAGTGGTTTAATACCCAAAGAAGATTAAGAAGAATCCTTTGGATATGCACGAGATTTGTTATGAATTTCAATTGAATTATACACGCTTTCCACATATCTTAAACATGAACAAAACGTGTTTCTTTACTATGACTAACGATAGGTTAATTAGAAAAAGCGTTCGACACCATTAACCATGAATTACTCTACTGTATACTTACATATATTGGTCTGTCACCCTCCTCTATACAATTCATCAAATCTTACCTTACCCAAAGTGAACAGGGTGTTAAGCTATCTGACAATATGTCTGAATTTAAAGCAGTAAATAAAGGTGTGCCCCAAGGATCAATACTAGGCCCGATATTATTCCTAATTTATACTTGCTGTATTTACAAATCATGTGTAAGGTCTTAAATACACTCATATGCAAACGATACTCAAATTTATTTTTCGTTTGATGTTACTCAATCACAACATGCGTCTGAGACCATATCACAAGATTTGAATAGAATACTTAAAATTTCGTCTGATCACCCTCTTCATCTTAATCCTTTGAAATCGGTATTTATCCTATTTGGTCTAGCAAGTAAACTAAGCGAATTGAGACAAACATTCTCTATAAAAATCAACGACTTTACCATTATTTCGCAAAATGAGGTAAAAATTGTGAGTGCATGGCTGGATAACATGTTTAGATTTGATAAGCAACTAAATAACAACACTAAAAATGCATGTTGATCTGAAGCTGATATATCTTCATAGACATGCACTAGCGGTAAAATTAAAAACAGTTCTAAGTGAAACATTAATATTGTCTCAATTTTCGTACGGATCCGAAATCTATAATTCTTGTATAACTGTTGATATGCGAAATAGAATACAGCGAGTTCAAAATGCTTGTATAAGACATATCTTTGGAATATGAAAGTTTGAACATGTTTCTCACACACTAAAAGATTTACAATGGCTAAGTATGAAAGGTAGAAGATATTTACTAACAGTTAATTAGTAAAACTCTCTACTTGCACGGAAAATTACACTACAGAAGTGATGTGCACAATGTTAACATCAGAACAAAAGGGATACTGACTACGCCATTATACTGCACATCACTATTTAAAAGATCTTTATCTAATCCCGTTATGAAATGAACTTTAAATGTACGAACGACGCCCAGAAAGTAGTACCTGTTTTAGAATAAAAAATAAACTAGTACATCTTAACAAATTTTTAATGTTTTATTTGAAAAGAGCAAACCTTACACTACTTGTCCACATAGTCACCTCGCAAATTTAACCTCCATACAGGGTGTACCAAAAATTATTCGTAAATGAACAAGATTCTCTTACTCTCACTGATGTGTTTATTTGTAAAGCGCGTTCAATTATTGCCCAATTACCGTCAGGTATGTTAAGTGAAGAGATCAGTTACACATGATATACGGACTTTTTAAGTAGTAAAATTCGTGAGAAAGTTCCGCGTGATAAAGTATGTGATTTCAATGAACTTTTATCTCAAGCTAGATTAGTAAAGGAAACTTTTGAACAACATATTGCGGTGTCTCCGAAAGAAAATAATAATAAACGGATACGACATAACTATTGTATGAATTTAGGTTTCATTAAAGGTGAATGTCAAAACTTCTGTCCAAGCAATCTACAGTGGACGACGCACAAAAATCGAGTAGTTCTTCGCGCCAGGAAAATGGTGAAAATAAGGAAAGGTCTCTGGTAAAACCTATAGCTTGTTATGGATGCGGAAAACAAGGTTTTATTCGTGCAAATTGCGCTTCTTGTAAATCTGTCGAGACTGCTGCTTTGGAATTTTTCGGTACTGACACCTTAGTTTCACCCCGTCAAGAGCGGTTCTGGAAGTTTATGTTTTAAACCATTGGTGTTTGGGCATGGTAGATACAGCAGCTAGGCAAAGATTGGCTGGTAGTAAATTGTATCGCGCGTTAGAAAACGAAGGCGTTCGTTTTGATAAAGAAAAGATCACGATCAAGCTTGCTAACGGTTCTTTCAAATGAAAGGATGTATTAACAACCTCTGTTAATGTAAAATTATAGGACAGGGATATACCAACAAAATTTATAATTCTGTCTGACGCAAAAAATAACACTTCGTTTGGAATCGATTTTGTAAGAGATGCGAAATTAGTTTTAGATGTTTCTGCTTAAGTGTGGAATTTTTCGGATTCGCCTAGTCAGAAATTTTTCTTGCACTTTGAGAATACTTCTGATATGCAAATCACTGAAAGTAGTATCTCGCCAGTCGAACTGAGTAGTTTTGATTTCTTGAGGTCATGTGAGGGAACGATATGGATTTCGCCGTTTCAGTGATTTTCTATATGAAAGAAAGAATACCTTTAGTCTGGGGGGAGACCCTACTCCATTTGCAATGCATTATATAAATACAGGAGATCACGCACCTATGTCCTCGCCTCCTTATAGGCTATCACCAGCAAAAAAGGAATTGTTAAGGTCTGAGTTGGATCGTTTATTAAATGAAGGAATTATTGAATTGAAGGCTCTCCGGCTCCGGTGCAAACTGATCATCAACCTTTGAGTTGGATTTTGAGTTTCAAGTCACCAAGTGGGAGATTAGCTCGATGGTCTTTGCTGGTGCAAATTTATGATATTAAAACTGAATATTTGCCTTGAAAAAGAAACGTGGTCGCTGATACTTTGTCTCGCCCTCCTTGTGAGCATCAAGAAAACCAAATTTGCGATATTTACTTAATTGCAATAGAGCTAATGGAATCCCCCAGAAATAGTTAAAAGATCCTGAGTTAGAAAAGATAATTCGCAGTTTTGAAAATCCCTAATAATGTAGAATTCACTAAATGGACAGATCGTGGATATTTACTATCGCCGGGTGTTCTTTATCGATATGCTGCTGATGATGAGGATGAAGTTCAACTTGTAGTACCTGCCCAAGAAAGAGGAATTATACTCAAGGAACTTCATGATGCGCCAACCGCTGCATATTATGGTGTAGAAAGAACTTTGCAGTGGATCACAAAAAATTTTATTATACTGGTATGCAGAAATATATCAACGAGTATGTTATCCAGTGTCCTGGTTGTCAGAGATATAAGGCAACAAACCAAAAACCGCCAGGTACTTTGCAAACTCTAGCTTACGCACTGTTCGGTCTCTTTGTCGAACGTTCGCGTGGTTAATTTTAAGTTATTTTAAATTTGTAGTCGTAAATCTAATAGTAAAACTGTCATCCCTTGTTCTCTTATATCCTGCCATAAAAATTCCTTGTGCATGTGTGAATAACTTGGACAAAGAGTAATAAACGAACACTCTCTTATGAATATCGAAGCAGAACAGTCGGTTTTTTCGTTCGGTAACGTAAGTTAGTCACAGTGCCGCGGGATGTGAATTTATTTGTTAAACCCCTAAAAAACACAGTGCAAGAGCAACGTAACACGGACTAAATCTCGCATACAGTCCACTTAGTTGAAGGAACAGGAACTGCAGCTTATAACAACAAAAACCAACGCGAAGGTAAGTCGATATACAAATTTATAAGACCTCCGCGCAATAAACAAATGAGTCTTCATCACCGGATTATTGATTAATTAATTAGTTCCTTTTCCTTTTCGCTCCTTATACTTAAATTTATAAAATTGTCGTAGTTTTTATTATGGTTAAACGTGTTACACAGAGAAGAACATCTTGCTTGCAAATTGAATGATAGAAACAACGGTAGATTTTACAATACATTCCTTATCCTTTGTGGCAAAGATTAGGGTCGTCGTCGGTGTCTTTTTATGTAAACTATTTATGAGGGTTATTGTATCCTAAATCTTTACCTTAGTTGTCATTTCAAGTTGGAGCAACCATTCGGGTTCATGCAACTTGTATAACAAAGGGGTTAATGGTATCTATTTGAAACGTTAAACGTTTTTGTCGGGCGAGCACTGTAATTAGTTGCATTTGTCGATTAATAATTTAATTTCGTAGATTAATTATTTGTAGGGTATTCGAGTTACGCATTGTTTTTATATTAATTTTATTGTCGTTCATTAATCATTAATCAAATATGGATATATCAATTGATAAAGCTATTGTTGAAGCTAAATTTGTAGTTAAAAGGTTGGATCATATATACAGTAAAATCAACCAACCGGAAAACGTATCGATTGCTTTAATTAGAGCGTCGATTAAAAGTGTCGAACAGATTGAAACCCATTTCAAATCCTTTTGCAAGGATATTTTCTTTGATGAAGAAAGTGAACAATTGGATGAATTTTCGGCTCTTAGGGTGAAAATCGATGATTATCTATTAGATATTCGTATTATCGGTGAACAATGCGAATTAGATCGGGTAGAAAATAAGCCAAAGGTGGAAAATATGAATAATTCTTTTTCGCCAAATTGTGGGTTTTGCTTGAAACATCTTTCAGTCCCACGCTTCTCCGGACGCATTTCAGATTTTGAGAGTTATAATGCAATTTATAAGCGGTTGATTCACGATAATGTCGGTTTGTCCCCTGTGGAAAAATTTTGCCATCTCGTTGATACACTAGATGAGTCGTCGCGTATGTTAATAAAACACTTGCCATTAAATGATTATGCATACGAGGAAGCATATAAAATCATTACTAATCGTTTTCAGTCCAAGAAGTTATTACTTTCAACATATTTTAATGCTCTTGAAAAATGCCCTAAGGTCAGTTCCTCAGATTCGCATGCGGAACTCCGGCAATTAATTAGTTGTTTTGATGAAAATATATTCGCGTTAAGGCAGATGGAAATAGATTTATTAGATTTCATGTTGTTTAATCTGTTATCAAAAAAATTAGATGCAAAAATTTTAAAGCGTCTCGAATTAGGAAATAGTGACGAGATTCTTTCGTTCAAAGATTTAAGGTCGTACATTGAAAAACAATGTAAGGTGTTGGAAATAAATGACATTGCTTCAGGAACATGCTTGAAATCTCGAGATTCCGTGAAAGAAAGAGAAAAAGGAAGGTTTGTTAGCACTTCGGCTAAAACTTCTTTAGTTGGTACCGCCAATGATGGTAAAAATTGTAGTTTATGTCAAGCTGTGCATCCTATTTATAGATGTAAGCAGTTTCTCCTAAAACCCCTCAAGAAAGATTTGAGGTGGTAAAGCTTAAAAATCTTTGTATTAAATGTTTAAATCCTTCACATTCGATGAAAAATTGTACGTTAGATTGGTCGTGTAGAAAATGTCATCAGTCGCACAATTCGTTACTCCACTTCGATAAACGAGAAAAATCGATGTCTCCACGCAGACAAACCCATCGTCAAAGGTCAGCGTCTCCTCGGAGAGCGGCGCCTAGACTTACTACTACTAGTAGACCTAGTGAAAACAATCTGTCGTCGTCGGTTGTGCATGAACAACCTACCACCAGCTCGTTGATTTCGATGTCATTAGAACACACAACCACGCTGTTAGCTACGGCAATGGTGTCGGTGCTTGATTATACAGGAACATTGCAACCTGTTCGTGTAATTTTAGATAACGAATCCATGGAAAGTTTTATGACTGAAAGGTGCCGTCAGAAATTAGGTTTGAAGAAACGGAAAGCCAATGTTACTGTTCAAGGACTTGGCTTGAATTCGTCGTTGGTGTCTGGTGCACTATCGTGTGTAGTCAGCCCCCTCGGGAGCACGGTCTCCAGCATATGAACTTGAGTGTTATATTTTACCTAACATTTGTAATCAATTACCTTCATCGTCGATAGGGGTCAAGGAATGGTCGCATACTCGAGGTTTGGCCTTAGCTGACCCTAATTTTAATATTCCTGGTAAAATTGGCATGCCACTCGGAGCGGAAATCTTTGCTCAGGTTTTGTTAAACGAATCTCGTTGGGGTGTCGCTAACGAGCCAGTTGCTATTAAAACAACCTTTGGTTGGGTTTTAAATGGAAAGGTCGTTTCCCCGAATAATTCTATTACGTCGTTGTGTGCTTTCGTTGAGCCCTTAGACAGCGACATTCGTCGATTTTGGGAATTAGAAAATATTCCCTTCAAAAAACACATTTCTCCTGAAGAAGAAAGGTGTGAAAATCAATTTGTGGAAAATTATAGACGTAACAAGGACGGTCGTTTTGTAGTGTCCTTGCCCTTTAAAATTTCGGAACCCTCATTTGTGAGTATGAGATCAATTTGTATTAAAAGATTTTTGTCGTTAGAACGTCGTTTGTTAAAAAATCCCGAATTGTATTCAGATTATAAAAAATTTATGGAGGATTATTTGACAAGCGGTCACATGGTTGAAGTGAAATCGCCTGAAAATTCGTCGGGTCATGAGAAAATGTATTACATTCCCCATCATGCTGTACATAAGCGTGATAGCACTACCACCAAATTGCGTGTGGTTTTCGATGCTTCATGTCAGGATCAATCTGGAAAGTCGTTAAATGATAGCTTGGCTATTGGCCCTGCTTTGCAAAAGGACATTGCAGTTTTGTTATTGCACTTTCATGTACATCCTATCGTAATTACGGCTGACATCAAACAAATGTATCGGCAGATTTTGATTAAAGATACTCATCGTAATTATCAACGTATCGTCTGGAGATTTTCTCCGTCAGACCCTATTATGGACTTTAAATTAAATACTGTAACTTATGGAGTTTCGTCGTCGCCTATTTTGGCCTTGCGTACTGTTCAAGAATTGGCAAGGTTAGTGTCGATTAATTTTCCTTTCGCGTCATCGGTATTGGCGAGCGATACCTATGTTGATGACTTAGTCACTGGATGCAATTCGATTGAAGCTGCTAATCAATTAATTGGTGAATTGAATAGTATCTGCTCTAGTGGTGGTTTTCAATTAAGAAAATGGAGTAGTAAAAGCCCGGAAGTGATGTCCAACTTGAGGGAGTTCCTGTCCAGTTCGGACGCAAATACATTTCAAGATAAAGATAGTGGTTCAATAAAAATTTTGGGCCTTTCGTGGCGTGCTCTTACAGATGCATTTTTATACAACTTAGACGTTGAAGAGCGCGCTTGCATTAAGCGTAATATTTTGTCGGCTATTGCAAAAAATTTTTGATCCGCTCGGTTTGATAGCACCTGTAGTACTGTTTGCTAAACGTTTAGTTCAAGATCTTTGGCTTTTAGGTCTCGGGTGGGACCAAGAGCTTCCATTGGAAGTCATACAAAAATGGAAATGGAAACATTTTTTGGGTGAATTGCCAGCGGTTTCGAATATTGAGATTTCGCGTCGCATTGTATGTCATAATTTTAAAAAGGTGGAGTTGCATGGGTTCTGTGATGCTTCTGAAGCTGGGTATGCAGCTGTCATCTATTTTCGTTCGTTCGATCTAGAAGGTAATATTACCATGTCATTAGTATGCGCAAAATCGAAGGTTGCTCCTACTAATCGCGTTTCATTGCCCCGTCTCGAATTGTGTGCTGCCGTACTCTTGGCAGATTTAGTAGATTTTGTCAAAAATATTTATACAGATATTTTATCCTTTAGTAATATTTTCGCGTGGTCAGATTCTACTGGTGTTTTGTCTTGGATTCGGTCTTCCTCGCATAAGTGGAAGACATTCGTTAGCAATCGCATTTCGCAGATTCAAGAACGTATTCCTCCATCTTCATGGTTTCATGTTAAGTCCCAGGATAACCCTGCGGATTGTGCCTCACGTGGACTTTTGGCTTCAGAGTTGGTTTATAATCCATTATGGTGGACAGGACCGTCCTGGTTAGTGCGTCGTAGCGAAGAATGGCCAGTAACATCGCTGCCAAGACTTATTGACTCATCTCAGATGGACGTCGAATATTGCACTCTGTCGTTAACAGTCGTTATGTCTGACAATTTCTTAGATATGTTGTTGGATAAATTTTCAAACCTGCAGAAAATTTGTAGGATTATTACATTTATTCGTCATTTCATTCGTAATGTTCAATGTCCGGCAGATTTGCGTTCAAAACATTCTGATGGTTTGTCTCTAGCTCAGCAGCAAGAGGCTATACATTTATTGATTAAAAGAGTTCAAACAAATGTTTTTGCCCAAGACATTGCTAATATTAAAACTGGAAAACTCGTTAGTAAACAACTTCGTAGCCTTAGTCCGTTTCTAGATAGTCGTGATTTGTTGAGGGTGGGCGGTCGCCTACGTAATTCTGACTTGTCGCATGATGCAAAATTTCCAATTTTGCTTTCTCGGTCGCATCGATTAAATGAGATTATTATATTAGATTGTCATGAAAAACATTTGCATCCTGGAAATCGAACAACTCAATTTTTACTAACTCAAAATTATTGGATCTTGTCCGCCAAGAGGGCTATTCGGTAATGTTTGAAATCCTGCATTCGTTGTTTTCGTGTAATAACCTGTGGCTTTATGCCCCCCTATGGGGGATTTACCAGCTTCTCGGTTAACTTCAGGTAAAGCGTTTTTACATACGGGAGTCGACTTTGGTGGACCTTTCTCTGTCACGATGAATCGATGTCGTGGCCCAAAATCATTGAAAGCGTACATTTGCTTATTTATTTGTTTCAGCACTAAAGCCATCCATTTGGAACTAGTGTTTACCTTGTCGACAAACGCTTTCTTGGGTGCTTTACGTCGATTTATTGCTCGAAGAGGCAAATGTATTCAAATCCATTGTGATAATGGTACTAATTTCGTTGGGGCCTCTCGTGAAATCTCTCAATTGATGCGCCATTCGGCAGGCGTTGAGGGAATCGAATTTGTGTTTAATCCTCCTGCTGCTCCTCATTTTGGTGGGTTGTGGGAGGCCGGGATTAAATCGGTAATATCCCATTTAAAGAGAATTATCGGTGAACAAATTTTGTCGTTTGAAGAATTCTCGACGGCATTGATTCAAATCGAAGCGATTCTCAACTCACGTCCACTATGCGCACTGTGTTGCAAACCGCATGATTTTTCGTATTTGACCCCGGGTCATTTTCTTAATGTTGAACCAGTCTCGGTGTTACCTGATCCAGATTGGTTGTCCATAAACCCCTCTCGTTTGAATCGCTGGCAACTGTTGCAGCAAATGCAACAAGGGTTTTGGAAGAAATGGAGTGCTGAATACCTGCACACGTTGCAGCAGAAAGGTAAGTGGTTGAGGAATTCCGCTACCCTACCTATTGATTCGCTTGTCCTCTTAAAGGAAGAGAATAACTCCCCTCTACAGTGGCGTTTAGGAAGAGTAGTAGATATTCACCCTGGTAGAGACGGTATCGTTCGGGTAGCTACCATCAAGACAGCTCAAGGGTTAGTTAAACGCCCCCTAGTGAAACTATGTTTACTGCCAAATACTTAATATTTAATGGTATGTATACATATATTCACGTATATAAGTTTGTCGGTTTAGGTTTCGTAGTTAATAGCTATAATTATTTTTAGTATAAAATAAGTTAGTTCATACTTATTTTGGCGGGCGGGATGTTCGGTCTCTTTGTCGCACGTTCGCGTGGTTAATTATAAGTTATTTTAAATTTGTAGTCGTAAATCTAATAGTAAAACTGTCATCTCCCTTGTTCCCTTATATCCTGCCATAAAAATTCCTTGTTCATGTGTGAATAAGTTGGACTAAGAGTAGTAAACGAACACTCTCTTATGAATATCGAAGCAGAACAGTCGGTTTTTTCGTTCGGTAACGTAAGTTAGTCACAATGCCGCGGAATGTGAATTTATTTGTTAAACCCCTAAAAAACACAGTGCAAGTGCAACGTAACACGGACTAAATCTCGCATACAGTCCACTTAGTTGAAGGAATAGGAACTGCAGCTTAGAACAACAAAAAACCGCGGAGGTAAGTCGATATATAAATTTATAAGACCCCCCGCGCGTGAACACGCGCAAAGGTTTAAGTACTTTCCGTGGACCTCTTTGGACCGCTACCTGAATGAGCGAAAAGGGAAAAATGGATTTTAATTGTAGAGGAACCAGCCACGAAGTGGGTGGAATTATTTACTCTAGTTGAATCAAAAGCCGAAGAGTGTGCTGTTACACTCGTAGATGAGATATTCCTGCGTTATGGAATTCGAAAAGAAATCATTTCCGATAATGGCACTCAGTTTGTCTCAGGCGTTATGCAACAAGTATGTTATGTTCTGGATATCTAAGAATTTTTTACTCTGTTATGTCATCCATCTGCTAATATGGTTGAACGAAAAAATCCAGACTTGAAACCTCGTCTTGCAATTATTGTCTGAAACGATCATAGAAGTTGTCCAGAGAAATTATTGTCTATACGGTTTGCTATGAATTCAGTATCGTGTGAAAGCAGTGGCTATTCAGCGGCTTATCTTACTTTTGGAAGAGATTTAAGGATTTTGTACGATGTCAGGAATGACGTTAAAGTGGTGTTGGAGAGTGACACTTTTGTACCTCAAATTACGCCCTATTTAAAAAAAATTGCCCATGCTTGGGACGAAGCAAAGGAACGGGCGGAATTAAAGCAAAACCAGAGAAATGTTTATGCAAATTCTAAAAGGAGACATGTGTCGTCTTATAAAATTGACGTTTTAGTTTTGGTCAAAACCCATAGTTTAAGCAATGCAGCTAAGGGGAGGACGTCAAAATTCTATCCAAAAAGGGATAGTCCGTATAAAATTAGAAGAATATGATCTCCTACTAGCTATGAAATTACAGGAACGAATTCGGTAGATGAAACCTTAGGCGTTTACCATGTGTTGTCTTTAGCGCCGGTGAATATTGCCTCCGATATGCAGCCGGTGATACCAAAACGAAAGAGAGGTCGACCTCCAAAGAGTGCTGGCCACTACTCGGGATGAGCACGAGGCCACGGGAGAAGAGTGTAATGCGCGTCCTAAAGTTGATAAAACTAAAAGCACAAGAAATATTGGTGCGTTGCACATGTGCTGCATGGATTTCATATTTATGTCGAAAGATTTTTGTCGCTTTTTAAAATCGTCAGGTATCATAATATCATTTGATGAGATGTCTGTCGAGAGAGGGTTTCATAAAAGGTCCTAACAAGCTTCTAAATTATTTTTACCCGTGTTAATTGTTTTGTCTTCGTGTATTTTTTAAGAAACAACTTATTATTAAAGTCTGTGTCAAAGCTTACAGCTTTCTATGCGCTCTTTTCCAATTAACTACTCGACTTTTTACTTCTTTAAAAGTTGTTTTCATTCTGTATTCTTAATTTTCGTAAGAAAGTTTCACTGTGTTCTTACTCTGAAACTTAAGTATCTCAGAAAGCCATTCGCATCAAAAGTTAATTAGGACAAGATTTCCAACTAGACACTGACGCAGCAATTTCTAGAAACTTCAAACTTGACTTACCATCAATGCCAAATTCGTGTAGTCAAATGAAGTGCGGAAAGGGTAATCAAAGAATATTATTCATGACGAAGTCTACAGCCTCCATTTCAATCAAAACCGATTCACGAAAAGTTCGAAATTTTAAAAGCTTTTCATATCGTCGCTTGTCATTTAAATATCTTCGCCATTTCTTTTCAATAGACAACTTGTTTGTATAATATCCTGCAATTCGTTATAAAACTTTGATATCTCGAGTATTGCGCTATAGTGGCCAGGAGATTTATTTCGTGGAAGGTACTTTTCTAAGCTTAGATGACATCAAAGCCGGATATGTAATTGAATATGTCAAGATTTCCTTCACATAAAAGACACATAATCCCACCAGCTTGATTCCTTGGGGCGTAAAGAAAATTGGTTTCAATTTGAACCACTTAAAGACCTTATCCTTTAGAATTACTAGGGTTGTAGGTTTAATTATTTTACGGTCATGCTACAACGTGTTTTTCCAATTTCCTCGTGCTAATGCTTAGTTGCTGCAATTTTGTCCGATTTGTGATGCAAACTAGGATGTGATATAAGTAAAATTAATCGATAATAAATTTTATGCAAACACGTTGATGCAATTTCCATATATTAGTGACGTCTGGCATTTTGGATTATAAAATAAGGAAAGAGAAACTGTTGGTATGATATTATCCACCGTTTTCCGGGTATTAACATCCTATATTTCAAATTTTCCAATTTGTTTCCTTCATATATCTTCAGGCTAGCACGTAAAATCCACACCCCCTCCCCCCCCCCAGAGTACTTGGAACCTGTGTTGCCTGGCTAACTTTAAATCAAAGAGGAGGTTCTTATAACAATCAAAACAAAATTAGATTACCAACTTTGGCAACTATTAATACATAAACAAGCGAAATATTAATAAGGAAATATTTACCAATCTTTAAAAATGAAATTTTTAGTACTCCTACATATTAAACAAAATAACTGTCCCCTAAATAACTTAACCCGAGGAAAACACAATAATAATTGATATTTTACACGACGGAGTTATATTAAAAATATCACTAAAGAAAATTTTATAAAAATCTAAAATGGTGTTGGTGGTTAAATACAAACAATTATAGCAATTATAAGCATCAGTTTTCCGGTCAAGACTTGCATATAACGCCAATCAACATAATAAGGAGCTACGCACGCACGGCCGTCAGCATACAAGACAAGGGAGCCATGTTCCAGAGCATTAGTTGTCAAAGTATCGTCGAGTTGATCAAAATTACAAGATGGATTTTTTGGTGTTGACGTTACAAGTGATGTAAGAGTGTCATTAGGTATCGACAAACTAGTAGGTAAGACCACCTACGCGCTAAGTGAATTTAGATCAAATTTTCACCACCATAACGTAGAAGTTGGTTTTGATTTATAAGGTGGTCCGCAACCAGTCGTACAAATTATCTGCAATAGTAGAATGTGCCAAAATTATGCTATAGAAATGGACTACTTTAAATAGAGAGAGTTTTGCAATTTTCAATTGGAATTTAGAATCATAAAATTTTCCCAAGAAACAGCAAGCGTAAGATCGAATGGATTTTCTGGCAGAGATGTTTTAGAATTACAACTGGATCGTGAATTCAGATTGAAACTGATTGCCGAAACATATAATAGAAGTGTGTGGGTGGCGAATAAATTCCAAGAACAAAATTTATATAATATGGAAATTACAAAAGATCGGAATGTTATTGTGCTACCTGAGTACGAGTACATCAAGCTATTAAATTTGCGAGAATTAATCTGTTTTAAAATGGAGAATTTGAGGTGTAGAAACTTTCCAGAATTTTACAAAATATTTATAGGTGATATAAAAAATGTATGTGGAAATACGACGGAAAAAGAGTGTTAATTGTAGGCTATCTAGAACTAAAAGTATGATTATATTTGGGATAATAGTAGGGGTCATTGTCACACTACAACCCCCCCCCCCTCCGATATCAATGGCGCCAAACATTGACGTTTGAGTGGTGCTAGCTTTAGGACTTAGGTGCTAAAGTTTTGTGGTTATTAGAAAACCCCCCCCCAATAAATAGCTGTACCGACGCCATATGAGTGGTTCACGCTCAGAACATGGATACAAGCTTATGCTAGCTGTAGGTTATCTAGTACTAAAGGTTTCGAGTTATTGAAATACTGAGGGGTGTAGGGGTGGGAGTGGCTAGCGTCACACCAATCCCTCTCTGTAATTAATAGTTATATTGGTGGAAATTGAGTGGTGCTAGCTTTAGGACTAGACTGCTAGCTAGTGCAATGTGCAAAGTATCTAGCGTTAAAGTTTTTATATAATTGGTGTACCGGAGTGGGGAGAGTGGGTCAATGTAACGAAACTCATGAGCAGTGTGCAGTGTGCATTAAATTACATATTGACTAATTCATAAAGCATCAAGTAGAGCGTGTCCCGCCCAGGTATATGGAAAGAGAATAAAACGGTTCCTAAAACGGTTCTAATGTGCGGACTTCTTTCAGACATCTTGGAATGGGTACGACACTATACTACAATAAAGCTACGCTAGTGTGTAACGAGCTTTAACTTGCCGGTTCTTGAAAAATGCTTTTCATTAGTATGGTGTAAACCATCATTTGCGTGAACATTTATTTGAAAGAATACCTAAATAAATGTATTTCATTACTTTATAGGTAATACTAAAACCTATTCTAAAGCTCCCGCTGAACCTTTATTACTGTATCACTTTAAATACGACAGTATCCTCAATTAATTATCCTATTCCGGTTCACAGGCAAACTGATTCAATTTTAAAAATTACAAATTTCAAGTAGCTTTACAACAAAGAAACGTTATTAGAGAAAGAGAGCCGTGTCAGTATTTCTCTGTCAAATGATTGCAGCAATTTAAATTAAACTTGACAGTGTTGGAAATTATTAAATGTTACCCCATCCAATTCTTAAAAAATGCGACTGCAAGGCAATCGCTTGCGCAAATGTTTAGAGATTTGGCTATCCCAGATTCACCAGACTCTGGTTATCACAGCGATTTATAGATGTTATAAATACATGTATATATTTTATTAAAAACATAATATTTTTTGATAAAGTTTGCCTTACTTATCTGTATCACCAACATCAGCAACAATTATTAATAGACGTATTAAACTATCTTGTTTTTTATCCTTAGATTTAAAGTGGTGTAACCGATAATTGCATTCCTTTTAGCATCACTAAATATGCGGTTGATAGTATATCTATAGAAAGTTGAACGGGAATTTTTTCAAATGAGTAGTAAGGCCGACGGCAATTTTTAATTCCGGTAAATACAGTTAAACGTTACTTGTATTAGCGAAAGCGAAATTTAACTTTCAAAGAAATCGACTGATCTGGTATGAATAATTAGGTTAGTGAACAACATTAATAGGTTTATAAGTGGTTTGCGTTTAACAAATGATATACAAATTGTTCAAACTAATGGGTCGGCAATGAGTGAATTATTGAATCTAGTCAGGTATTCGATTTCTTTATTTAAAGCAAATTAGATTTTAAACACTAATTAACCGCGCTCGTAAAATGAGAAGCTAATGGTTAATTTTAATAACACTAAGCATGTACTTTCGCTGGGTGATTCGTTTAAAAATATTCAAGCCTGTCATTTCCAAAAATATGACGTAGAGGTTATTTAAAATTAAATTGCTTTATTAGTAGCTATCTTGTAGACAATAATTATGATATACCCGTAGTAAACGTTTAAAGTGTTTTATTAAGTTTCCCTTCAAAAAGTTTAAATTGATTTACAAAAACCTAAATTGATTTTTAAGGTATGAGAGAAATCTATGTATAATTGGTCGTCTATAGCAGATCGAGTTAAAATTAAATAAACAAAAAATTTAAAGGTACGAGGCTTTAACAGGGTGTAACTTTGTAAGGGATAGTCCGATTTTAAGAATTCAAAAAGGGTTAGATTGTCCAGAAAATTCTAGATCAGACTAAAGTGGTTAGTCGAAGAAAACTTTAACCTAGGTTAGATATGAATTGGGTGGATCGGGATGTTCGGGAGGATCGGTGGAACCGGAAGATTGGGAGGATCGGGTGGATCGGTGGATCGGGAGGTGGAGTATAGGTGGATCGGGAGGATTGGTGGATCGGGAGGATCGAGAGGAAGAGGATCGGTGGATCGGGAGAATCGGTAGATCGGGAGGAGGATTGGTGGATCGGGCGTAGGAGGATTGGTGGATCGGGAGGATCGGCGGATCTGTGTCAGACCCATCCACATCCCCTACTGTAGTAAATTGAATTACACAGTCACGAAAAAAGAAGCGTTAGCGGTTGTAAAGTCTTTGAAGCAGTGAAGAACGCATGTTTTGGGTAGGTTGTTAACAGTTGTTGCGGACCATAGACCCTGTTGTACTTATTGAAATGCTGACCACTAAATTCAAGATTAACGAGGTGGGTATTACTCATATCGGAATACGTGTTTGATGTAATGTATTGTACTGGGAAAAAAATGTGATCGCCGACTTTGTCGTTATCTAGTAGAATTGTCCGATGCGAGCGAATTACCGCATGGCACTAAATTGTGATTATATTCCAAATAAACAAACGTGAGGTTTCGAGAGAGACTGAGAAATTTGTCAAAGATAAAGAAACATCAACTACAGGATGGGTTTTGAAGTAAGATAAAAGCAAGTTTACAAATGGGCGATGATATTATATTGTTAGGGTGTTGGTAACGAAGGGTCGTAGATTTGTCTTCCAAGTGCTCCTGCCCTAGATTTAATTAAATATGAGCATGAACATCGGGGACACTTCGGATCCAAGAAGTGCTATCTGGCGTTAAAAAATACTTATGTTAGCCTAAGAAGAGAAGAAACATTCGTCACACCATTATGAGTTGTTTAATTTACCAAAAGTTTAAGAATGCGCTCGCATCTTCGTGAGGTGATGTACAGTGTGGTGCCAAAGAGCCCGGGTAAGTTAGTTTGCCTCGATTCCATTGGTCCTTTGCACCTTGCTCCGTTCGCGAGATGGAGCTACTCAGTTGGCTGTGATAACAGATGCTCATTTCTAAACTCCAGCATTATTCAATAAATTAAAAAATGGTTATTTTGACAAAATAGGAAAATCAGATGTCATTCTGACCGATAAGGTACGCAATTGAGAAAACGTGGAAACAACTTCTAGTAAACAAAATATTAAAATGGTGCATACTTCTTTATATTACCGTCAGGGCAATAGTACCGAAAGATAAATAAGGAAATTGTATGGTTGTTGAGGACAATGTCCAATCATTCTTATTGTGAAGTAGGCACAGGTGGAGAAGCAAATAGAACGATGGTTAAATGAAACTGTCCATGAGAGTATTGGGGTGATTCCAATCTAAGTACATATCGGAAAAAAGAGGACAGAACCAATTTTTTAAAAATTAAATCTGTTCAATGAACCGTCGACATATTATGACGGAATTATTAGGTTGGCTATAGAGATTGATGAGTAACGCGGAAAAACGTAAGTTGCGGTATTGTAAGGAACAAAAAGAACTAAGTTTAATATAGGGCATCGAGTACATGTTAAGATTAATTCTGAACCTTCAGCTGATGAAACATTAACATTTTTTTTTTAGTTTATGACAGGCCATATGTAGTGACATGGATTGCTGGTCCTAACTCGTATGAGGTTAACCACGAAGGATTGCAGGTATACATAACATTTACAATTTAAAGAAATTTGTTCCTCCTTGGGAGGGTTCTCAGGGATAGCTGGATAATACTGCTGTCATTATTATTATTGGGTGAAGTCTCATCCTACTCTTCTGCCAAACCTGAAACTTAAGGGGGTAATGTGATGCGTTTGTTGTATTTATGCATTATGTGGTGTAATAATTGTGGCGTATTCACCATGGGTAGCTCTTTATGTGCACATTTTTGTTTGATGAGTATTTAACAATTAATTAAGGATGTTGGAGATTATTAGTTACTGATGAGAGCTTAAAAGGATATAATTTTAATAATTATGAATTGCGACTGCTTCGTGAGTGGTCATTGAAAATCGAGTACCTTCGGGTTAACATTGTGCGAGTATTTTAAGAGTTTACGGTCGCCAGTGTAAATCCCATTATAGTTATTGTAATACGTTATTGGGTGATGAAATTAATGCTATGGCAGTTATTAATTGACGATTTATGGTGTTTTGGGTGCTATTTTTGATATTGATTGCACTTGAGCCCACTAACATGTGCAGTAATTCTCTCCTGTAAGAGCTCTCAAGTTTCCACTGTGGCGTACGATCTTGAGAAGTTCGTGAGTATATTGAATACTTTGATTCCTAACTAGAATTAACGACGTCTGCGCGGACGAGTCCATTTAATTAGAGGAGAGTCCGTATTTACTTTAAATAAAAATATTCAAGTCCATACGTTTCACTAACATGGAATCTCAAGAATGTAAGTGACGCGTGTAATTAAATGCGATTTTGAAGCAGGTAATTAGATTTCTATACCTTTTGGGGCAAATATTTTCACGGTGAGAGAACTAGTAAGATATTCTAAAACTTTCTAATACTTTGGTTAATTATTGTAATTCGAAAAGGTATGACTAATAGCCTTGACGTATTAATTTTTCCACCTTTGAAAATTTCGGGGTAAGACAACATTTTCAAACTTGCATGTTTAAACTGCCATTTTCTAGTGTTGTTCTGCAATTTTACCTGCAAGACACCTTTTATATTATCTGCTTGTAAATGTTGAAGGAATTAATATTTACGTGTATAATGCAAAAACTGTTAATAATTATCTTTTCTAGAATGAACATCTTAAGTACTTCATGCAGTGTGTGTGAAAGCGTTGTTACTATGAAACTTCGGATTGGAACTAACCATTAGCGTCTTGTTCTATATTTATATAGTCATCGAAATTTTCCTATATTGTCCCTGCCGCATCTCGATGTGCACCTATGCACCACTTATATGATCAAGATAGATATGGCGAAGGTTTGTGTCATCCTGTTTCCATAATGCGATTACATTGGCGTTATCTTTTAGTCTATGTTTTAAGGTACTAGCGTAAGTTTGACATAAGTAAAAGGAATCAATGATCTTATGTCGTAGACACTTTCACCTTATGAGGCATTTTCACGGTATAAGGAAATTTCACCCTATAAGGCCTCCTCGCCCTATAAGGCAATTTCATCCTATAAGGCAATTTCACCCTATAGGGCACTTTCACCCTATTCTGATGGAGATAAATTCGAGGAACTTTAAAGCACCCACAACCAGACCTAAGTGTGTCAACTAAAATAAAAGCAAATCATTAAAATGACAAGAAGATAGTTAACTATTACAAATGATATATTCCACCTGGCCTGGAATTTATTATGCTATCTAGAGCAAAGATAGTTGATTATAAATATGATAATCTCATACAAATAAATATTGTAAGTAAAGCAGGAGCATTGCACCTTACAAAATTTTAATATCTATAACTGTTTAAGAGTTATAAGTAAAAAATTCAAAAGGGCACTAGATAGGAATTTGAAAATAATTATATTGGATACAACACGCTCTAATTAGCAAATAACGCCTCTTTTTTAAAATCTAGATATGTATAACAGTTTTCAAGTTAGAGGCCTTGGTATAAAATTTCCAATTTTATGTTAACATTTTTTTAAGTCCGAACTACTAAAATTTTACCAAGTCCCAAAATATTCAAAATCTAAATTAGTTACAAAAATGCCCAATGCATTCAACAGCATTGAGGAATTTAAAAACACCCATAAACAGATGAGAACACCGTTTGCGATTTATGCAGATTTCGAGTCGGTGCTTAAAACCATCAGCTCTGTTGTTCCAGACACCTCCACTTCAATCACTAATAATGTGCAGGAGGTTACCACGTATAGCTTCGCATACTACTTTCAATGCAGTTATGATGACAGGACAGGACATATGTCGGACACCGCCATATCGCTTACATTCTCTTATTTAGGAACAGTTTTGCTATTCGACTTAGGTCGGATTTAATCATTGTCTTTATTGTTTTGTCCACTAGTTTTGGCCCTTTTATTTCTCCACTATGTTGCGGGGTTGTTTCATTTTTGTGATGTTTGAGCCATCTTGCGGTACTATGTTTTGTATGATGACATCAGGTGATGTGTTTATGATGTGGTACATCTCGATGGCGCGTACTTTACAGTGTTCGTGAAGAATGTTCATGTTTAAGTTTCACCTCATTACTTTGTTTCTTACGATGCGTAAGATGACTTTTGGAAGGTTTTTCCATGCGTTTGTGTGGTTGAGGTATGTTGTCAATGCCGGCGAAGCGTAGCTAGCGATAGATTACAAGCACATCTTCTACATCTGCAGTTTCGTGTCTAGTGGAAGTTTGTCTCGATAGTGAGTGAAGGGTAGAGGTAGCTTCAAGCACGCCGAAATTCCATGAAGATTTCGTTTAAATATTTGGCGAAGGCTAGGTTGCGGTCTATTGTAATTCCTAGGTATTTAACTTGTGGTTTCCATTCGATGTTAGTCTGTGGAGCGTTCGTAGTTGCTGCAGTGATGTACGGTGTCAACAAAACATTATGGTTTCCGATTTCTCCGTATCAAGAGCGATCTTTCATCGTTCAAACCACTTAAGTTGTTAGTATAGTTACATTTATAGTCGTGTTGTGGCTTGGGACAAGGCTCTTCCTTCGGAAGGTGTTTCTGGAGGTTGGCATGTTGTGCAAGTAGGCATTGAAGAGAATCGGTGATGGACATCGTCCTTGGGGAACCGCAGCGGCTATTTGCACCAGTCGGGATATTTTGTCGATTTTGTAAATAACTTGGTATGAATTGGATGTAGTCTTTTGGAAGGTTATGAATGACTGCCAACTCGAAGAGAAGTCCATGGTGCCAGACCTTGTCGTTGGAGATCGCCACGGCGACTCTTCCCTTGTTGAGTGTACATTTTATTCTTTATTAATAGTCATTGATTTCACATGTTTCCATACGATTAATTCACATCAATCCTGGTAGCCATCAAATCCGCATTTACTAACATTCTAATCCGTAATTCCCAACACATCCTAAGGCTCAACCCTTAAGAGAAGGGATGTAAGAAGTAAAACCAAAAACACGTTAGTTTTTCGAGGGGATGTTGTTATTATTTTATTAACTGGGTGTGTGTATACAAGTTGTACTCTCCATGCGGAGAAATGTGCAACAAGAAGATCAACGAGTGTAATATTCAATAAAGAAATGATAGTAACAGATGAATCATGCCATGCAGGGCGAGTTCCAGTTGTCTTCCAATGAAGACAATCATATGCAACATCTCATTAACCAGCATACGAGGTTAGTAAGCCACTAAATTTATTATCCTTTAAATTTCTAGCACCTCTTCACAGCTTCCATCAAACCATAATCCGCAAGAAGTGCATAAGTCCACTGACACCAACTACTGGGAAAATAATCACAATTCCAATGATCATTGTAGCTTAAATTTTCTGTATATTATTCGCATTAAACCTTAAGCATTTCTATTTATTCAGTCTTTTATTTCTCCTAACGTAGGGTGGTCCATTAAAACACCTCGCCGCTTTTAAAGTGCGCCAGAACACCCCCTCTTGACAATCCTGCCCGAGCAATTTGAAGGGTCATCGAATATTTTTCCTTGTGAGGCAAACTATTTCTGTTTATCTTGTAGATGCGGTTTTATCCTGGGCTGTAGGAGACGTTCAAAGATTTTGAATACTGAATTTAAGAGAGAATTCGGTTTTGGCTCTTGATTTTCCAGGTTTTAGAATAATTATCGTCGTGGCGGATTTTTATGCTTCGAGACTGTGTTTGTAAATGATTATAAAATTGAAGATTCTCATGATATAGACGATCATGCAGGTTGGTAGCTACTTCAGTATGTAGTAATTATATCATCAGGACCGGGAACCTTGCAATTATGCTGTTCGGCAATGGGTTTTTGACTTCTGTCTGGTTATTAGTGGGATTTCCTGTTGTGGCCGCGAGGAGTTACTCCGTTGTATTGCCGACCAATTCTTCATTTTGTGGGTCCAAGGTTGGATTGTCTGCAAATGTGTTTTGCAGCGTTTCGACGAATTTGTTTACCCTTTCTTCGGCGTCATAAATTTAGGGGACTGCATTTGAGTTTTTCCTGGACTTGAAGGTATTGTTTATCGAAAAGAGTTGCCATCCGTTTCCAACGTTGTGTTGACATATTCGTTCCATGTCCGGGTATCGCACTCATTCTGAATGTTCTTGATGCCGTTTTGGAGGTTGTTTAGTTGCGTTTTAATGGATAGGTGTCTGGGATTCATTCATCTTATTACAAATTTCCATTTGTTTCGGATGACGTCTACTGGGAATTGTATTAGCGTGCGTTTTATGTTGTCGTGGGTGACGTTTCTGGTATTGTTATTGGTGGCGTCGTTTATGGCGGAGTTTATCATTTCTATGATATCATCTATGTCTGCTACCGCTGGGATGAGTGGGTTCCTATTTGTTATTTTCCGCTACATTTCTTCATTGAACCTGCACCAGTTGATGATCTTCTTAATTGTATTTTTTATCTGTCGATGTGGTTATGTTTCCATCGTTAACCCGTTGCGATGATGATCCGAGCCCAGATCTTCTAGGACTTCAGTGTGCATAGGAGCGTTCGTGTTGTTGTATTTCCTGCTGGTGGTATTGTGGGGGAGTGTCGTGGATCAGCAGGCAGGTTTGCGTATGATTGCTGATCCAAAGAGCCCGGGATCGATTCCCCAAACGGACCGCATTTGTTACAAAAGTACACCCTCCTTTGGATGAGAGGTAAAACGTAGATTCTGTGTGTAAGTGTTGTCCGCATGTTAAAGATCCATATCTTGCTTGGAATAACTACTTTACGATCATTTTATATAAAATGTGTTGCGTTATGATTCAACCTGCGGAAGAAGTCCAGATGAGAGGACAGGCTTTATCGACAGTTCAACAATATGTAATTTCAACCATATTTAGTAGCATGGTGCAGCTAAAAGGGTTATTGTACAAAAACTATAAAGTAGGTGTGATTTGGATAAGTATATTTACTACCCGAATTTAAGCAATTAATGGGTGTAGCCTCAAGATGATCTCTACAATGGTAACTTTAGAAAACTTCAAACATATCATAAAATCTTGAATTGGGTTATGCAATACAGATCGATGCGTATTAACAATAGCCTTTATATGATGCAACACGAACTCGCAGAAGACTCTTAGCGTTAGTAATCTTAAGCTTTTATAAATCCTCTCACAACAAAACCAGAATTTGACAGAGCACAAAGAAGATCCTAATAACATTTTCTGTTCTTTCAAATCGTCTTTAATAACAGACAATTACTCATCCAGCCACGCATCGATTTTCCCAATTTGATATCACATCCAAGAGAGTTTGAACAATGCACACACGTTTGATTTTTAAGGTCTAATACAAAAGATGGCTTGAATGAAGCAATTGCTAAATAACGCGCGTTTGCAGGATACGAACGAACAAACTGAAAATGCGAGTCGAATACTTAATTTTCATCATGAGAAAAATGAACGTGTATTTCCGTAACGAACCGACTTGCAAGCGGTAACTTTCCTAGGGGGTTTGATTGCTCTTTCAAATTTGCATATTTTTTAATTGGCTGAATTTGAATTGGACTCTTTAGTGAAAAGAGGTGCAGTTTACGATTATGATTTGGGTGTGTAGGAAATTATTATGGACCTTTGGGTTTTCAATTTTGGCGTTTGGTTCACGAGTAAACGTTTATTTCATTGCGTGCTTTCCATAAATCATTTTTACTGTTTATTGCAGGTATTTCCTTTTAGATTTGATTACCTTTAGAAATAATTACATATTAATAGCTGCATGTTGGTCTAAATGGAAGTCTGGCAATTTCGAATTGCTTTCTTTAAGAGCTCGGCGATGCTTTTGGAAAAAGAATATAAGCAACTAGTGGTAACTTTTTTAACATGCGTATATTCAAGCAACGGCAAAGCGTTTAATAGTGACAGCTGTGAACTTTCACGTCACCGTATCAATTGTTAAACGTAGTTAAGAGTTATGAACGTATGTATAGTAGAAGATGAATTTCCAACAGTATGGAAATATATAAGATCGACATTGATAGAAAAATCCCAATGAAATGCCATATATGGATTCCGCATGCATGCTTAATTGTCTTCTATACAATTGGAAAATTAGTAGAAAGGCAAATAAAACACAAACTAGATAAAACAAAATACATATTAACGAGCGAGGGGTTTTATAATTTTATATATTGACTTAACGCAGGCGTATTCTATTGTTCTATAAGTGTCGTTTCTACTTTTCAACGAAGTGGACTGTATGGCTATTTATTGAACGTGTTACGTTTGCACTATCACTGCTTTTTTAGGGGTTATCACATAAAATCACATTCGGCGACACTAATGACCTAACTCACTTTACCGAACCAACAACCGTTTGTCTTCGATGTCCATGAGCAAGTGTCTGTCACTACCCCCTTTTTTCAACTTAATTTCCACAGACACAAAGGAGGTTTTATGACGAGATATAACGGGACAAGGGATGACAGCTTTGCTATTTGATTTACAACTACGAATTTACAAAGACTTAAAATTAAACCCGAAAACGTACGACAAAGAGATCGAACAATATATAAGGGATGAGAAGCTTTAGAAAAGGCCTATATACCTTAAATGTCTTGTAGAAAGTAAAAGTCATTTCACGAGATTGCAATCAACGCTTTTGTATTATGATTACACTGTAAAAACGCTTTCAACGCTTCTGATAAAAAGCGTAAGTATTAAAAAAAGAGAAAACCTTAGTCCCTTTCGTATAAGAATCATTAAATCATATAACCAGTAGGCGTTTTAGGACCGAAAAGCAGTATTGAAATATATTGTAATACTCTGCAGCGATCATTTCTTAAGTCAGCTTTTAGTCCAGTCAAAATAAGCAGAAAAAAGTAAGTTTACAATAATTTGCATAGAGCTGAAAATTGGCACAGGTTTAAATACACTATTACAAATAAAATATTAAAATTCGCGATCGATCCTACGTCTGCTAAAAAATTTATTCAAGTATCGGTTTTTTGCATGTTTTTTGTAAACGGTAGGTATTATCGGAAAAATAGGTCAGACGAAATTTGTAGATCATGCGATTGCTTTTAAAATTTTTTCCAAACGAATCACCATTTCTGAGGTATCGCGATTCCAAAAGTTCAAGAAGTGGTATTCTACATAACATGTACACGTTTCCACACCACCTGTGAGGTAGTGTATGTGACGCATTTGTTTAACGTGGTATTTCCGATAGGCATACTCCAGGATCTACTTTGATTCAGTTTTATTACACAACATCCTTTTAATTAAAAACTTGTACTATTGGTAATGATTAAAGCGGGACGAATTATAGTTGATTTCGGGGTTTGTCCGATTGATAATCTACAAGCGCTACCTCAACGGTAATGTCTACTTCGCTTTCTTCGTCCTCTACTTACTCGATATCTGTAAATTGTTCTAAGAAAGATGTATTAGTTATCTCTTATTGGTATCATCTGCAGTATTTGATTCAATATTGGAACTAGACTGGCCTTGACAATTGGTACGCACTGGTGAATAGCATAATCCCACCTTTTAACAGCCACAGCTTTTGCGACAACCCTTTTCGCAATTGCAAAAAATGGTACCAAGAATTTTTTTGGAGTAGGTGGGAGTAAAGTTTGAATTGGCTTCAAAGTACTACTTACTAATTTCCAATTCCTGTCTTCTGGGTCCAATTGATTGCCTAGTCACACTTGAACTTGATAGTAAACACCAAATAAGTGTTGATAAGCAGAAGCAGATGTTGGAGGAAGACAAGTTAGTTGTACTCTTACGATTGGAGACAAACCAATCATCATATCTACTAACGCTAACTCCAAATCCACACTATGGTTTAACGACTTCACTGATGAAAAACGGCACTACTTTAGAAGGCTTTTACACTCCAACACTAACTTCAAATCCACAACTCCCCATCCCTTATCTCTACTTGGGAATCCCAATACGGCAAATCCAACATCGACATTACTCTCACCAACACCCCCGCCCTCAAACCTAATTAGTTCCTGGACAATTTTTCACATCCATCAATCCAGCGATCATAATCCAATTACATTTGATATCCTACCTAATCTTCTCTCCAGAACACGCCAGAAAATTCAATCCATTAACACCCAAAAACCGGACTGGCCCTTATTTCTAGAATCCCTAGCTACACTCATCCCCGTTTTTCCATCAGTCTCCTATACAAACTTCACACTTCATTTCCTCGTTAACGAAATAACCAACAATATCCTCACAGCTGCCTCTAAAACTATACCACGGAAACATTACACCCCACGAGCCACGCGATGGTGGACACAACAACTTACTCACACCAGGCGCTCACTTACAACCTTACATTTGATTTTCCAATTCTCCACCCGAAGGTACTACATTGGCCAGAAAGCGAGTTTTTTATCTAGAAAATTTTGAATTTTGCCGAACTCGTGCTGTTCCAAACAAGGTAGGGATCTTTAACGTGCATGACAACACTCACACACGGACCTCCATGTTGCTTCTCATCCGAACGAGGGTGTATTTTTGTGAAAAATGCTGGCCTAACATTTTTAAGCGAACCGTGTCGGGATTTGAACCCGGAATCTTGGACATAGTAGTCACACACATACCAACTACGCTACGGAGCCGCCTGCTCACTTGCAACCACTAGACACAGACTCCAAAAAGCGAAACGTACCAATGCAGACCCCGTTATTATTAATACCTTATCTAACACATACACCACTGACAGACGACAACACAAAATCCTCATTAACACTACGAGAAAACAGCACTACCTTGACATAATTTACGATCAACACACAAACCCCTGGAGTACGTACCGTAAACTGATCAAACCTCCCTCCATACACATCCTCACAGCCATTTCAACTACCATCCCTTCCACATTTAAACAAACAATGTTTACCCTCCTAGATACAGCAACACCTTTGGCTCTTCTTGACATACCAACCCAACCAAATCTCAACAACGCATAATCGACAACACTCTAACCCAACCAGACACGGACCCAGACACAGACATTGAACTCTCCCTCTTAGATTCCTTCGTTACCAAACTAAAACTCCATAAAGTCTTCGGAACAGACCTCATCACCAACTTGATCCTACAAAAATCCTGGCCCCTCATCAGAGAATCCACTCGCCTACTATTCCAAAAATGCCTCTCCTCTGGGATTTTCCCTGATCCATTTAAATTTGCTTCCATCTCCCTTATACTCAAACCCAATAAACTCTCGAAGACCCCAAATTATACAGACCTATTGCGCTCCTTCCAACACGTGACAAACTCCTTGAATAGACCATCCTATACAAACTAAACTCACATATAGAACGACATTCGTTACTCTCACGTAACCAACACGGCTTTCGCTCGGGGCATAGCGCTGAACATACAAACCGCTCATTAATCCAAACATCCCCTTATAAATACGTATTTTACTTATTTCTCGACTTTCACTCAGCATTCGACCTCCTATGGTGGCCCAATCTTGTTACTCAACTTAAACAAGCCAATTTCCCTTCCAACCTCTACCTCTTAATAAAATTCTTCCTCTCATCCTGAACAGCCACCCTAACCTCCAATTTCCATTTGGTTACTAAACTTTTCATCCAAGGATGCCCACAAGGTTCCCGTTTATCACCTATTCTATGAAACCTCGCAATCAATCCTCTCTTAGACCTTAATATCCCAAACACCTCCACCTTTGCATACGTCGATGACGTAGCTTTCCTTATCCACGGCAACCCCCGTGCCTCTATAGAATCCACCCTGCCATACTAATTAATTCAATTGAATCCTGGTCCTCTTTAAACAACAACTACTCTGCCCATCTAAAACAAAAATGCTCCTGCTCAAACGACACCTCAACCCAAACCGAAATCCTAAGATTCACATTCTTAACACACCAATTCCCTTCTCAACAACAGCTCCCTACCTTGGACTTCACATTGACACTCGCCCAAAAATGAACTCCTATCTCTCCAAACTTCGAAGCAAAACACAAATCATACTCCATAACCTACTTCACACTCTCTCAAAGTCAGTACACCTCATCAATCCAACACGAACACTAATCATTAACCAAATCATAATCCCGATCATCAGATACGCAGTAGATTCTTGGCTCCCACATACACCCCCCTTTTCCAGACGTACTCTTAACACCATCATAAGACCTTTCCTACTCTACACCTCAAGAGCATACAGAATCACCTCCACAGCGTCCATATACCTTGCTTCAAATCCTTACGATCGAAATCTAACTAAACTTCTCACTCCAAATCCGAAACTTCAAACATAACCTACCAATCATCCTACACGACAGAACACTTCACTATGACGAATACCGTACTCTCCGTAAAACTGACATAAAATTCCGAATACATAACTCCCTACTCCATTCCTGACAAGATTTGTGGTCCCATTCCACCACCGGCAGATATACATTTGATATCTTCCTTGATATCACAAACATCCCTCCATATGTTCCTTTTTCTAATCCCTCTACAATGCAATTTCTGTCTGACCATGGTAACTTCCGTAATAAACTTCATCGATTCCATTTAACTCCTTCCCCTCACTGTCCTTGCGGCAATCAATCTCTAGAAGCCCCGCAACACCTAATATACTCATGTCCCCTAACCTCTCTACTACAAATCAACCTCAAGCAATCTACAAACTTTAACCCGTTCTCCCCACTTCCTAGTCAGTAACTACCCTCAAGAATTCAACCATTACCTAAATGAAATCCTCTTAACCAAACTTACCACCCACAACCAGCGACACTAACACACTTCATATACACTCTTGCAATTCACTACCACATCACACTTACATTCGCACTAGACACACAATCAGCACCACTCCACGCGCACAGTCGACGACTAAAATAGGGGCATAAAGTGAATAATTAACTCAATGAATAAATCAGGCTTAGCGTGGTCCATCTAAATGGTTCCGTTAAAGTAGAACCAATTACCGAATCCCTGTATTACGGCAATTGCGCGCGGGAAATATTACAACATATTCTTTCCCTAACTACGTATATTCAGGCGTAGATCTTTCAATGGCCTATACATTCAATTACAGCGAAATTCCTTGTTGTTTTCTAACAAAACACAATAACGGACATGTACGCGAAAGGAAATGGAGATTGTGAGTAGACAAAGTAAATGTACTGGAAAAAACGCACTACTTGTCACTCGCCTATCGATACGATATCCCAGTGAAGTCTGCCATCATGGCGACTGGCATATTTACTTGTCCAAGTCACCATCGTTCCTTGTTGTGCGTTCTGATTGGTTGAAGACAGCTACGTATATTTTACGAAGCGGGGAAACACCAACAGCTAGTCCTAAAGATTCGCCGAGTTGTTCAAACGTAAGATGTGTCAACCACAACTAAAGAATGTGGTGGGTTGTGTAATAATAAGAACAGTAGGGTAATTAAGTATGAAAATTTAAGAAAAATTGAAATTATTTAAGTATATGATAAATAAGTTTTTTAAAAACTAGGGACGAGAAATCTATAAATTTATGAAACGAATGGAGTATCTGAGAAATGAATATGTTAGAAATAATTCAAGCTTCAAGGGTAAGAACCATTTATACACGGGGAGATAAAATTGAAAGAAAAGAATTCATTCAAATTATGCTAGAGAAACAAGGATATATAATTAATTAAAGATATGCACACGGGAATAATTACTTGTTAATCGTGAACTACAAAAATTATATATTTTGGATCGTTAATATGCCATGGTTCTTGAAATCCACTTTCAAAATCTTGTAATTTAGAAATTTATGTAAGAACTGTATGAGGTATAATTAAAAGTTGATTTTGGAGCGCATTTCTCAGCTGTGTTGGATAAACAATGATTTGGTTTCATTTTTAATTATAAAATCTCAAAAGTAATGTTATCTAAGTTTACATATCTGCAATTCATAATGGTATCGTTAAGGTAAAATCAGACACAAAGAATACAGGTAGTAGCTTTGTTTTCGACCTTTCTTAAGATCGGTTTGACGCAGCTCTAACTTCTTTTCTATTCTGTGCTAATCTAAAAAGTTCTACATACCTTTCACAACCTAAATTTCTAATAATTTGACTAACATAGCTTGGTCTAGGTCTTCCTATACTCTTCTATCTTTTTCCTATATACCTGGCTCCACATAGATATTAGCAACCTGATGGTAGTTAAAGAATCGAACATGTTTACATGGTTCCGATTTATAAGGAAATGAAATATTACCTGGTTATCCCTCTTACATTTAAAAACGATAGTTACAATTAAAAGTTCGATAAATACAACACCGGAAGCGGGGTTTACTAGCCACCACCGGTAGTTGGTAGCGCTAATCTTATACAGATTTTGGGCGCGCTCATCTACCAATGACGTCACCAATGCACAATTTATATTGCGCAATAATCGGAGATTGATATAATTATAAAACAATAAAGGATAATAGCGAACAATTTAATAAAAAGAGTACTCACTCAGAAATCCGGCATTTGACGGAATTGGGTTATAGTTGGCTTCTCCCAAGTTCATCAGGCTACTAAAGGCACTTTTGCGGTAGTTAAAGATGGTGTTTCCCGACGCTCTTCCCAAGCGTTCGGACCAGCACTCAGGGCTCCACTCCGGGGTGATTAAAGATGGTGCTTGCTCCGGTGCTGTTGGCGGAACATGGACTTCCGGTTCATTCTCGGGTCGTGCAGTACGATTCGCCCTAGGTGGCTGCAGATTTATTCCTACCTATGCAGGGATCGGATTAGGAAACATGGTAAGGGCGACAACAAAGATAATTAGGCAGGATATCTACATAGGTAAAGATAAGCACGATACGATACCTCAAAGCGTCCACTCCACTCGATAGTTCAGGCAAAAAAGCCACGTTATAGCGTCTAACGGAAATTTCTCCCCACTTTTGTCTTTTTTCACGTTGGCGCGAAGTATTCGTCCAACCCACTATTGACGTGACGGATATGCGCGCCCCGAGTCTTTTGAAATTGTGGCGCGAAACCTCCGTACATCAAAATTAACCTAATACATGTTTAAGGGCCACTTTGGCACGTAACAATCGCGACAAAGCTACAAAAGAAAAACTTAAAAAAAGAAAAAGTCTGTTAGCACAGTAACAGCTTAAAATCTAAATCCTAACTACCCTATATAAAACCTAACTTAAAACCTACAAAATGTTTAATATAAAGGGCCACCTGGTTTTTTACCGATAACACGTCTACCCAAGTACCAGGAAACGGAATAGGTAGCCCCATTGTTTTTGACTACACTAATCATCGACGGCACAAATTTGTCGGGGAGCATGAAACACTACTTAAATTAAAGCAAATGCGACAAGTCGCCTAAACTATCTAAACTAAAGCTAACATAAAAGTTTTTACGTGCAAACACACATGAGTGTTGCATCAAAACTGTTCCTTGTTGGCAAGAAGTGCCCAAATTTAAAAATGTTCATCAGAGTGCATTAAGTCTACACTCTAGCAAATTTTGTTACTGGTACTTTGGTTTTCTAACGATGCACATTTAAAACTTGTCCATGACATAGTTGTGAATCAACAAATTTACTAAAAGTACCACCCTACTAAATCCTTATATGGCTAACCTAACAAATTACATTTCTATATCAGGTTAGCTTTTTCACTTAAATTCAAGAAAAATAATTCCCACGTCTGGTTCCTAGATACCACACGTTAGGAAGATAAAAAGATAAAACAAGAACTCAAATTGTTGTTAAAGATAAGACATAAGATAACGATATTAAGCTTAAATTGTTATCCTCAAAGGTAATGGATAAGATAACGGTATTAAGCTTTAGTTATTATTTGAGATACTAGATAAGATAACACGATATTAAGCTAAAGTGATTATTAGAGATAGTAGGTAAGGTAACGCGATATTAAACAAAAGTTATTACTAAAGATAACAGGTAAGATAACGCGAATTTAAACAAAAGTTATTACTAATGGTAGTCGGTAAGATAACGAGACTAAACTAAAGTTATTATTAAAGGTAATCGGTAAGATACCGATATTAAAACTAAGGGTATTATCAAAGATAATAAAGAAGACAAAGGTATTGGCCTAGTTATTACCCAAGACCATGAATAAGGTAAAGATAGAGTGGCTCCGGCAGAGCCGTTTAAATGGGGATTGTCCCGTGCCCTCTAAAAAGAGAAACCTGTGAAGCAGGTCCGTTTTCAATAAACTGCACGAGGGACCGGCAAAGACATTTGGATGCATCCCTGCACCCGGCGTTAATCGGTATCGGTGATATAATCACCCGATACCCACACGGTATATACGGTATACAGATATATACACATTCACTCACACATTCACACACTCATACATACCTTCACTGCCAGGGCCCATGCGCTGACAACGGCACCGCATGACCCCACGAAAGATTCGCAGAGACGTGGTCCAGGTGCCTGTGAAAACCTCCCGCGCAACCATACGGTGACTAACAGAAATGAAAAGGCAGTAGAGAAACAGGAACGGTAAAAAGAAGGAGGTAGGTTATTTGGAATGCATTAGAGGCACTTCCAGGTAGTAGAAAGTAGAGGAAGGGCTCGCATTGAGCAAAAGAGACAGAGAAAGGTGGATAGCAAAGCGCTACTCAACCAGCCAATGTAGTCAGTAGCTCGGAGTGAGGGAACATCACTCTTATGTGGCAGACGGGTGTTCCGGGACAAGAACAGGTCCACTGAAAGAAGAATAAGGCATAGCGGAGACAGCGGGATAAGAAAAAGTATAGTTTTTGGACAAGCGTCCGAGAGAAGGTAGAGAGTTGCCCCTGTTAAACACAGCGCAGTCCGAAGGACCACCTGCGATATTAATCCGACAAGATAAGGTATATCCTAGGTTGACAATTCACTAAGCTCTTAAGAGAACTAGTACGATTATTTTCCTAACGAGTACATCCACTACGATAAGAAAATCAGACAAAAGTTGACACAACAACTTAAAAGTATCATTACAGATACAAACACACAAAAACAAACTGTTTTAAGGTAGTTTTTTTTAAAACGGTGGCACCCTAAACACACAAAAATGCCTAATTATAAGCAGTTAACTACAGATACACTGTCCCAATATGCTAAAACAACCGAGAGTTTAATAAGATAACAATAAAAAGCAATAGCACCTCACCACAAAGTTCAATAAAAAACAATGAAAAAAAAATGTTTATAAGTTTGTTGATTTAATAGAAAAAGAAAGAAATAATGATGTAGTATAATGTGGGCGACTGCAATAATTCAGAAGAAAAACACATGGAATAAACAATCCTAGTTTTTTGCAACTGCGAATATGAACTATTTCTTACAATGGCATAGGTCATGACTCCTATGTTAGCCCAAAGAAAAAAAACATCCACTCAACATCAGCTAAAACCAATCATAAAAATTCAATGAGTTATTACAACCAAAGTTACGACAATTACTACACAAAATTAAATGACGTAAGAAAAAATACTAAAAACCGAATAATATGCAGTAGGAAAAGTTCGAGGGTTGATTAAATGAAACTACAGAGTTATATTGGGGGTGTAGGGAATGAAGTGATATATAAGTAACGGTATGGTCAAGGAAAAGTCAACCAAAAGAAAAAGATAGCTAATTTAAGGGAAGTAAAGTTAAACGTGTAAGAGATTATACGCTATATGAGAGAGGGAATAAGTAATTAAAGTTAACTAATTGATGGTGAGAACAAAAATATTAGGTAAATAGTGAGGGTTTAATCATATTAAGGTACCAGGTATCAGGGATTAAATTTCGAAGCTTAAGTAAGAGAAACAACATCACGAGATAAGGCATCAGGTACGATATTTAATTTGCCAGGCCTATGCCTAACGTCAAAAGTAAATTGGGAGATACGCAAGTTCCATCTTGCAAAACGACCAGCTGGTTGTTTCAAGTTATTAAGCCAAGTGAAAGCTAAGAACATTAGGTACATTGTCAAAGAAGTAAACGTGAAAAGCTCTTAGATATACGTAGGGTTAAACGATTTTAAAGACAATTTTAAGGCATTTAATGAGGTTTAAATCGATATGTGAAGAGATAAGAGTAATTAAAACTCGATTCACTAATAAAATTGTTGAAAAACAAATAGATATTAAGTTATCAACAACTATCGTAAATGAGTTTAAATAATAAACGTTAACGGAAATTTCTTTATTCTAGTATTCAAAGGAGCAGATATAAAGAGATGCAGTTTATTACAACATTTTGAAAGGTAAAAATATGGTTAGGTAATTTCGTTACTATATATAAAGCAAGAATCTCTATAAAACGCATTTATAGGTTATACTGTTTAAAACATTCAAGGGAACAGCTTTTAAAACTATATGAGGCAAGGTTAATATTTAATAAAGGGATATATCATTGATAAAGTACAAAAAGACACTCCAATTTATAAAAACACGCAGGTAATATGTTATTTAAGAAATAAAACAAGAACTGTAATTTAGCATTTTCAAAAGATATTCTAAAGATATTCACTACATTAAACGTTTTTTAAACATAAGGTTTCTTTAAAAGCGAGTTTAAATATCCTATTCAAACAGGTAAATGACTTTTTTAAAAATGTAAACACACAAGATAATTTAGGTACAGTTTTTTTAAAACAGCAAGGGTTATGTTTAAATTTAATAGAAATAGATAATTTTCGTGATGAACGGTGTTTAAGGGATGCAATTACTTAATAGTTTATGTATAAATAATTCGCTTACCCGTCTAATACACAAATAAGGTTAACGAATAAATCCCTCTAAAAACTAGGAGATGAGTTTAGAACCACTAAACACATATTTTAGATAATTTCAGTTATATACTTCATTTAAAGTTACACTAAATTAATTAATGTAGCATTTTTAAGACAAGAGGTATAAATTACAATAACCTCAAAATGACGGTTTTCATTACCACAGCTGACATGTCAATTCAGGAAAAAATGTGGTGATTTTACAAGATACCAACATGAAATTTAAAATCCACAGATATCTTAAGGAACATAGATAATGACGTTTATTGAATTTTTTTTAGATGAAAAAGCTATTAAAAACATTAATTAATACATTCCATAGGCATAAAGGAATTATACCACCCAAAAACAACACGTTGGACGGCAAATTCTTACATTTAAAAACGATAGTTACAATTAAAAGTTCGATAAATACAACACCGGAAGCGGGGGTTTACTAGCCACCACCGGTAGTTGGTAGCCCTAATCTTATACAGATTTTGGACGCGCTCATCTACCAATGACGTCAGCAATGCACAATTTATATTGCGCAATAATCGGAGATTGATATAATTATAAAACAATAAAGGATAATAGCGAACAATTTAACAAAAGAGTACTCACTCAGAAATCCGGCATTCGACGGAATTGGGTTATAGTTGGCTTCTCCCTAGTCCATCAGGCTACTAAAGGCCCTTTTGCGGTAGTTAAAGATCGTGACTCCCGACGCTCTTCCCAAGCGTTCGGACCAGCACTCATGGCTCCGCTCCGGGGTGATTAAAGATGGTGCTTGCTCCGGTGCTGTTGGCGGAACATGGGCTTCCGGCTCATTCTCGGGTCGTGTAGTACGGTTCGCCCTAGGTGGCTGCAGATTTATTCCTACCTATGCAGGGATCGGATTAGGAAACATGGTAAGGGCGACAACAAAGATAATTAGTCAGGATATCTACATAGGTAAAGATAAGCACGATACGATACCTCAAAGCGTCCACTCCACTCGATAGTTCAGGCAAAAAAGCCACGTTATAGCGTCTAACGGAATTTCTCCCCACTTTTGTTTTTTTTCACGTCGGCGCGAAGTATTCGTCCAACCCACTATTGACGTGACGGAAATGCGCGCCCCGAGTCTTTTGAAATTGTGGCGCGAAACCTCCGCACATCAAAATTAACCTAATACATGTTTAAGGGCCACTTTGGCACGTAACACCCCTCCAAAAAAGGAAAAGCGTTAAATTATATGTTATGGTAAGGCTTAGGCAACGAATCGCTATCAACATGCCTGACCGGTAACTAATTGTGAATTATGTCATGGTGACATTTAGTTAACGGATTTTTATTTATTTATTTGTTTTGTTTTGTTTTCGAACTTAAGGTGGGTTTGGCGCAGCTTTAAATTCTTTTCTATTCTGAGCTAAATCTCTAATAATTTGACTAATATAGCTTTGTCTAGGTCTTCCTACTCTATTTTTATTTGGTAGTCTATAATCTAAGACTTTACTAAAGAGTCCCTCATGTCTTAACTGGTGCCCTATCATTCTATCTCTCCTGACCTTTAATTGTTTCCGCATACAGGGTTTTTCACCTATCCTTCTATAAACTTCCTCATTTGTTACTCTATCTGTCCAACTAATCTGTAACCTTCTCCTATAACACCAAGTTTCAAAAGCTTCTATCTTTTTCTTATTTACCTCTTTAATTGTCCAAGTCTCACTAACGTATAATAGAACACACCATACGTACGACTTTAAGAAACGTTTTCTATTATCTAAACTAATACTATTAGCTATTAGTAAGTCCTTCGTTTTTAAAAAAAAAATTTCTAACTTGAGTTATTTTAGCTACTATATCCCTTCTGCTACGTCCGTCCTTTGTAATTATACTACCTAAATAGCAAAATTTATCTACCTCCCCTAACTCGGTATTACCTATTTTTAATTTTGGTTTAGAACTAGGCTGTAACTCACTTGTCATTATCTTTGTCTTTTCCGAGTTAGTTCTCATACTATAGTTACTCTGTAGTATCTCATCTAAAATATTCAAAAACTCTCCTAACTCTTTTCTAGGCTTTGCTATAATGGCTATATCATCTGCAAAACGTAACATGTCTATTTTCTGTCCCTGTACACTAATAGCTATCTCTTTTCTCACTCTAGCTAAGTTTAAAGCTTCCTCAATATAAACATTAAAAATCAAGGGAGATAGTATACAGCCCTGTCTAACACCATTTCTAATCTTAGCTTCCTTTTCTATTTCATCAAATCTAATTACTACCCTTTGGTTTTTATATAGATTGTAAATAATTTTTCTATCCCTATAAGAGATTCTTATTTTTCGTAAAACCCTGAACATAACAATCCAATTAACCCTATCAAATGCTGTTTTTAAATCTACAAACGCGAAATGAGTCTTTTTATTTTTTTGTAACCTTTTTTCGATAATTACCCTAATCATTAGTATCGGTTCTCTAGTCCCTCTGTCTTTACGAAATCTATATTGGTCTTCGCCTAAATAATCCTTAGTCAAAGCTTCTATTTTATTTTTAATTCAATAAAAAGGTGAAAGATTGGTGTTACTCTACAACAAAATGTTGGAATTTAGATAGATGGGATAGGGTGACCTAACGTGTCGAGTAAGTAGAAGGTGAATCATTGACGTTCCTTGGCGTCCTTAAATTCTAAAAATGAATTGGAAGTAGTGAGTAACGGTTGAGCCTTTTGTTATTATAAACATGTATTGTAGCGCCATTTGGTCTACCTTTGACCACAATAATTATATTAGAATACAAACGAAGGGTTTGAATACAAAAGACGATTGAAAAGTCCTGCGGCGCGAAATCTCTTGATTAACAAGTACAAGACTATGCATTTAAAGATTACAATAAGAAATCTCGAGAACATTATTTGCATAATTTCTGGAATGCTCGTGAAATAACTAATAGAATTTAATAGGTATAAATAGCCGTTAAGTAGTTTCGAAAGTGAATTCTAATTGAAGTTAAGTTCTGATCAAGTATTTCTTACTATATACTCTAGTTTAAAGCTTCGAAAGATGTAATATAAATTTCTGTGTGTATATATATTACTCAAATTTAGACCAGGGTAGAAAATTAATTAATTACATCAAATGATTTTAATCACCGTGTATAAGGAAGCTTTGGGAAAAGTACGCGTAATTAAAGGCCTACTGTGAAGATTTAAATCATTCAATTAGAATGTAGGGTTTGTATAGAATTTTATTAGATAATACGCGTTATTAAACCGTGGAGCATAAAAATTTATTCGTTTCATTAAAAATAAGGGATTTAAATTATTCACTAGACGCTTTCTATAAAAAGAAGCAGAATTAAAATGCTATACTTGAATGCAATTTAATTGTTCCAAGTATAAAGAAACAAATAGAAATTACGTGCGAAATTTATATTAATTAATTCAATTTTTAAGTAACGAGTATTAAACAAAATGTACAAATAATAATTAATATTTAATTAGGATTCGCTAAAAATTAAAGGGTAGAAGTCAATGCCATTCATTATTATTTTAATTGGAGTTAATTGAACCATTAGTAATATATAATATGCATAAAAGCTTTTAAAAACCCAATAATATCCAAATCGTAGAAGTGTTATTTAAAATGTTACGATTGAACACCTGCGTATTTTTAAGTGTCGAGTTCTGTTAATTTATTTGGATAAACATGAAAATTCTGAGTATATTGCAAACGGTCGGATAAACCGTAGCTTATATTAACGAATAAGGCTAGATAAGGGGTTATTTAACTCAAGTAAGTCACGTAGCGAATCCACGTGGGCTGAAATAACCGATTGTAAAGAATATCGATTTGTACCACTAAGGCCAGGTTAGAAAAAGACGGATAAAATGCGCAAGGCAGAAACACAGATAATTAAAGGCGTGATTTGAGCAACGTCACGAGGAAACGATTGGTTGAAATAAGTTGCAAATATGAGAGGTGAAAACACAACAATTTCTATACTAAATTAATTAGTTGTTCTCGGACGTGTTTGCGAGCCGTGTCAAAATTTCTTAGATTTAACTTGGACGTGTGTAAAAATTTAGTAGAATCGCTGTGCCGGACTGTCGAGAAGGGAACAGAGAATGCGAAATTCTGAAAATTGTCCGTTGAGGGACAAATCCGACGTGCAAGCAAGGCAGTGATATAAACCCGGACTTTAAACAGTTTCGCTCTCTTAGATTTTCGATTTTGATTCAATACTTTAAACAGTTTGCTCTTATATTTTTTGATTATTCGATACTTTAAACAGTTTGGCTCTTAGATTTTCGATTTTGATTCAATACTTTAAACAGTTTGCTCTTATATTTTTTGATTATTGAATACTTTAAAACAGTTTGCTCTTTACGTGCTACGATACAAGTTATTATGCATTAGGGCACTTAGAAAAGATAGATAAGTAGCGATAAATAAATACATTTAAGTATGCAGCTTTGTATAGCGTGAACGAATTATGAATTGCTTTGCTAATTATCGGGGATATACATAGATGAGTTCCTGAGAAGTCCTGCCCCAAATTAAGACGAATGGTGGTGTACAAAAATTTTAAAAGCGGTCAGAAGCTGAAGCCGTAAACATAAACCAGCTGGAATGGTGGAATTAGCAAGTCCGATGTGCATTGAAGCCACGAGTGCAATAACCTTCAGGTAAATTATACTATTTTGTTCGAACTTTGATGTTTTGGTGTGTGTTGAATATTTTTATAATTTGTTTTTAAAAAAAATGGACAGTAGTGAATTTCTATAAACAACAAATTTTTAATTTTAAGGTGAAATTTTCTTGTATAAGTAGAAAGGAGTATTTAGCAGTTTATGTTTTGATTATGATGAAAATTTGGGTCTGTCTTTGAGCTCAATTAGACTAACCTGTTTAATTAACGTAAAGGGGTGGGAGATGCTCCCTTTTATTCAGACTTAGGTCTGCACATATTGTAACTTAATTAGTATACATCCTACCAGGACTTTAATTCTGGATGTAAATTAGAATGATGACAAATTTAAACTTGAAATTTTATGATACTGATATTTATGCTGAAATTTAATTTTGAAATTTTAATGTATTATGAATATTGATGTAAATATAGTTAACGTTGATGTTTGTGATAGGAATGTGTTTGTTGTTTTTTTTTATGAATGAGAATGAAAGTTTTAACTAGGCGAGCAGCCGAGGCGGAAAGAGTAAGGAGGCGATTATCAGAAGAGATTCAACAGGGCGAGAATCACAGCAAATCTTGAGGTGCCCAATTCGAGAGGCTCGAATATTTTTTTACTCTAGTGAGGCTTTTTGGGAAACAGCGTAAAAAGGTTAAAACTACAAAAATGCCCGTTACAAATATATATATATATATATATATATATATATATTGCTGTGATAAGGGGTTGTTTAAGGGTGTACTTTATAGTAAAGTTCGTTTAGAAAGGAGAAATTACTATAGGCAGCAGAATACTGCACTTATTTAGTGAAGAATTGAGAAATAGACATAGGGTGTAAATAGTAAGCAGTCAACACCCTGTATATATAAAGTATAAATAGTTTTAAGCGACGCAAATAAACATAGGAAGACGCATAGTTAGCGTAGCAACCAGGAAAACATGCATTAAGTAGATAATAAATATTTAATACCCTGTAGATAAAGTTTTAGTTAATTTAGGTAAAGCAAGTAATGATATTTTTCAGTGGAAGCACGCGTATATTTATAAATATACGATAAAGTGTAATTAGACACGCATTCAAAAGAGTACCAAACGATTAGATTAATACGGAAATAGTAATAGAGCTTCAGGTAGCATAGGTAAATGCGTGCAAATAGCTAACCATTTTTGATAAGAAAGAAGATTAAAAATTGCGTGAATCACATGTAAATAAGAAAATTAAAAGGCGAATTGCATCAGTTGTTTATGGAAAAGAAATTAGATCTATCAAAACACAGCATGCGGATAACGAAAGACAGCTGCAAGCAGGTTACAATTATTGGGAATCGAGGAGAATTACATAAGAAACTACTTTGAATGTAATTATTTGATTGGTCAGAAATAAGCGACGAGTTCTAGACCATACCCACTGATGGAGTGGGAACGGAATAATATATTATCAGGCACAGTGATAACGAAGACAGTTTGCAACTCAACAAAGGCCGAACGAAGTGCGTCGATATGAAATAAAGTAATACGTAATAATTTTAAAAGTGAAAGATAAAATAAGTGCCAAGATGAAAACTATAATTGCCGATTAAACGTAAATACATTTTAATGAATTTATTTTAAACTAAAACATAAAAATAATAGGGCTTTGAAGTCCGGGGAGAAATAAACGACAATTTTGAGGTCCGGGGGGAAAAATCCAATAAAATACAATTTCTAAGTCTGGGGGAAGAATAATACAATTCGAAGTTAGAGGAAATTGATTGATAAGAAGTAATAAATCTGAAATGAATCGACAATAAATTGGGGTGCATAAATTAATAATGGTAGTCCATAGTGTAATGGCAATAATTCAAATGTAATCCTGAATTGGGGAAGATAATTTTTATTCAAATGGAAGCGTCGATGTGAAGAAATAGACCAGGTCAGATTTTTTAGTTATAAGACATTTTGTTTTTCTATATATTTTTTATTTTGAACATTGAATTTGCTTAATATAATATGCTTGTGAAAAAGTCAACAAAAGAAGTTGCATAAGTATAAAATGAGTAATATGATAACAGGTTTAGAACGTTCTACGCTTCGTTGATAAGGATAATAGGTTTTTTTTTGGTGACTTTGGGTTTTGAGTAAATAGTATATGATGTTTAATAAATGAAATTTACAACATTAGCTAATTGAAAAGTGTATTTCAAATAACTGCTGTACATAATATATTGGTTTCATTATATAAAATCGAAATTAACTGAATTTTATAATTCCAAATAAATACTAGCCGAGGTCATAAGATTTAACTAGTTCAAGGAGGAGCTACAAGTTGAATAGGAAATTGATAAGAAGTAAGGCGGTAACGTATCGAATTTTGCTATTGGCAGACAAGGTTGCTTCAAGATAAAATCCAGTTAAGTTTTTGGAGGGAATTGATAGCAATATTAATAAGACAGCCCAACGTCGGAGGAGATAATTACAATCTTGTTTATTCATAGTAATATAAAAATGGTCGTCCAAATGATGGAGCGCGAATAATTTAGAGTACATAGCAAATAATATAACAGCCCAACATAAGGGGTTCAAGAATTCCGGCAGTTCATAGCAAAATTAATAAGGCGCACAACATAGGGGTTCGATAATTTAGAGAGAGCATAGCAATATATATATATAAATTAGTGTCGAGATAAATTATTGCAGTGATCATATATTAATATAAATTAATCATAGGGCTTCGATAGCAATTTAGAAGTTCGTAATCGTAATATTAAGAAAATATTAATTGTACTGTTAGTGATTAGTTAATTCGAAAAGTGAATAAAGCGTAAGGAAAGCTATTAGGAATTTTATTGTAACTACGAGTTGTTGAGCAGGCTTGTGCATTTTGTTTGAAAATAAACAACCGGTCTTATTGCAAATCGGATTTTGTTACAGTAGTTATAAAATTTTAAATGTAAGTCGTAAGATTGTATTTTTGTAGTGAGAAATTAACAAAACGTTGAAAATAATTATTTTTTTGGACTATAGAATAGCGACGGAATTAGTTTTATTTTAAATTTAAGTGTAATATGATACAGCAATGAAGGTTGAATATTTCGAAAAATTTTAAAGTATTTTTTTATGGACAATTGAATGATAAAAAGAAAAGTTGGTATTACACTATGTTTTCTATGTACTGTTAATAAGGGTATTTCCAGAAATGGGGTTTAGAATGTCGTGTATATCAATATTGGAAAAGAACAATAGTGTGGTAAGATTGTTGATTGATTTAATGTTTTTTCTTTAGGATTTCGTTTAGTAATACCTGGTTAGTTTGATGTTAGGAAATTAGGTATTTAGGAAAATATTTTTATTTATATTGCAATTATGTAATGTTAACAGAAGTTAAATATAAGTTGAATTTTATTTGGACTTATTTATGAAATAGGTAAAAATAGATAAATTTGTGAAATGATATCCAGTAATCCCAGTGATGGAGTCGTATTTGGAAAATGCTATGCTTGTTACAATTTTCCTTAATTTCACCAAAATTGAGTGTTTTTAAGGTATTGTAGAAAAGGACAAAGTATGAGGTGACAGATTTAGAAAAGCAAAAGATACCTATCCCGAGTTACCGTGTAGAAAAAATATCGAAAGGGATTGCTGAGACAAGACGGTTCAATATCCTTAATTTCAACAGAACAAGCCTTTCAGGGCAAGTGGTTATTGTAACGTAGTGTTGTATTTCAGCCATTTCAAATGTTCACTTTAAGTATTTTATTTTTTCGATAAGAACCCTTTTGCGCAACACTGTAGTTAGCCGGTGCACTCTTAAAATTATTACGGGGTTCCTGCTAGTTCAGCGCAAATCCAAATTTAAAACGTACCGCTCATTTTACCGTAAAGCAGTATAAAAAAGGTGTTGCAATAGGGTTTGGTCATTACGAGGAATGATTGATGAACGTGTGATAAAGAAAGTGTACAACGGATAAACGTGTAGTCTACAAATAACAAGGCTGGACGTGCTAGATAAAAGTGTTGAAAGAATGGAAATGAAAAGCTTCAAGGATAAAAGGGTTTGTACGAAGCCATGTATAGATGTTAACGAAAAGAGAGAAATATGTCAGGACAAAAAGGTATGGAAGAAGATTGTTATTAAAATATGAAAATTCTACACGATAAATTAAAAATTAATATTTAAAAAAGTATCGTAAGACTGACCTACTCACTGTAGGAAATGGTGTGATGTATGTGTGATAAAATTTCTGTAAACCAGAATAGCTAAAACTAAAAAAACCTATTGTGTCCTCTGTACTTTGTATAATTACGTTATAATTCAGAATTACGTTATTTGCGAAGCGGGTGTAATCAATCCGGATGTATAATTATTTGTGGCGTTGTAGACCCGTTTCTCAAAGCAATAAATTTTGATTACAACTTATATTCTGATATGAAAAGCGGTGACACGTTTAAATAACAACGTCTACGTACCTCAAATATGAATTACAAACCCTGGTTATAAATTATGCCTGTCAATTGTAACAGTTTATGTACGACATCAAACTCAATTTTAAGAATAACCAAACTAGAACGAAATGCTCATTTACTACAAATTCATACTCTGGCATTTAAAATCGACCTAGGTGATCTCTTCCGATTCTATATTTTGTGACCTTTTCTGAGATACGCACACTAACAGCTGGCAAAAAGCCAAACTTTCAAATGACGAGTTATCACACCACAAAACTATTGGGATCTCACCTGTATCATATATTTCTTTTTCATATAATCTGTCTAAAGTTTTCTGACTTGCATATTTTATTAATTCTGCGGGTATATTGTCTATCCCCGGCGCGAGTTAAGGTTCGTGGCTTCGAGCGGTCCTTTTTAAAAAGACTTCTTTTGTCCTTAACACATTTATTTGTTTAAACAGATTTGAACATGGAATTTTACAATCTTGAATTAATTTATTCTAAGTCGAAATAGTTAATACTTAATTGTACAAGTGAGTTACCGACGGACTGCAATGTGAAAGTTGAACGTTGATGAACTGACTGGGAGTGGAGCTCCCGGTCTTTTTATAATCTCCCTACCTCTTTACAATTCTGTGGGAACCTGCGGACCTAATGTCCGCTTACACTTGACTCTATTCATAATACTTAGTTGCTATCTTAAAAGCTATTCATAATTACAATGTTGCAGGCTTATTCTGCGTAATCTCGGTACGTGACTTCCTACGTCTGTGACCTGACATCTGCAGTGTCACTTATCCTTGTGCTACTTTGTAGCGTTTCCATTCGTGGGAATCTGAAATAATTATAATAAATTGTAACAATTTGTCTTTTATGACATTGTTGTACATTGTAACCTCTTCCTTTTCCAATTTAGTTTAACGAGAATTTCCGATAACTAGGAAAGGAGCCCACGGCAAGTTAAGATGGAAGGTGGCTCTATGTTGAGGAAATCTCAAAGGTAAAGCGGCTAGTCGAACTATATGCTCTGGGTCGAGTATGAGCTGTGGGTCGGGGTGTAATTGCAACCACTAATAATAAAAGTAAGGCGCCACCGTATTTTTTTATACTGAGAAGACCTGATACAAGTCCCTTGTACAAGGCTAATGCGGAAACCCTTCTCCTATAACCGCTATATAATTTTCAAAGACCACCTAATCTTTGAGGTTTCTTACCTTATGGCTCGACCTTGACCTTAGCAATCCTCCACTGCACCTGTGAACAGATCAAACAAAGAATAGCACTGTTTGTGCAATCATACTCAAAAATAATTAAATTCAATCAGAATCATCTTTCATTCATCTTAAATAAAAAATAGTCTTTAGTCCGAAAATAAGAATCTATTCTTTTGGTATTCAATAATGTACTTTTCTACAAAGTATATTTCTTTCTTTATATGTTAATTCAGATTGTGAAGAATTAATTACAATGGCACTGGATAAGGTCCGTACCAATTACTATTAAATGCGGTTTTATATAACAAATTGACAAAGCATAAAATTGCTTATTTATAGCAAAAAGTTAATTATGGTAGATCTACCTTAATTTCACAGTAGATAATTACAGATAAGTATTCATAAAATATCAAATATAAAAATTTAATTTTTAAGTGCTCATAAAAGTTAGAATTTATTTTATCTAATTAGTAGTGACATCTTTTGATGTTTCATTGAGTTAATAAAAGAACTTAGTAAGAGCGAATTACAGATTCATATCGCATAACATCGAAAAATATAATTGAGGTCTGTCCTTGACCTGTTTAAAGTTAACACAAGTTGAGAAAGTAAAATTTATCTCGTTACTACGTCGATAATTCAAATAACATATGAACACAATTTTTGTACATACCAGGACTCCAATTTGCACCAAAATACCTGCTTGGGAGCTTACGTCAGCATTAACTACGGAATCTTCCATTTTAAACCAACAGTTGTGCTGCACTCTGAAAATCACATCACTTGGCCTCCATTATCTGCGTTTTAATTTACAGATGCTCCTGGAGTAATTCAAACCACAAGAAAGAGCGAATTACATTTGTAATTAAACAGAATAAATTATATATGGGATTCCATGTTATATAAAAATAGAATTGTTTTCTATAATTTCGATTGAATACCATTCAGAAAAATTTGCTTACTATAATTTACGTTGCATTATATTTTAAATTACATTATGTATAAGTTTTATTAAATTTTAATTCCATTATTCTTTAAAGTTACACTGAAAATTTTTAATTAATATCGTTATAGAAACAAATTTACTTACTGTTCCTAACGGTCCTTTAACAAAACACTTCCTCGTTCTCCACGAGTTGTTTCAATAAAAATGGACCATCTAAAATAATTTTTGGAGATGGCATACTCTTGTTAGACTTCATTCGTACATGCTTCCAACACAAAAAAACATTCAAAGACATCGTTCCTAAGAACAATTTCGACCTGCTTTTCCCCACAGCTGTGTTAGAAGTGTCGGGTCAAGCGTGTTGCTGCCCGGTAACAACGTCGCTTTGCAATTTCTGAGTAGAGGGGGCTTTAGGAAGGATACTAAACAAGAGCTCTTATCTTGTCACCGTAGAAATTAATTTTTAATTTGAACTAAATGCTAGTACTTTATTGGACAATAGATGATATTAAATTAAATGGATTGGATAGCATTATAATGCATTATATTATTTAATATTAAATAAAAGGATTAATTATACGGATATATATTAGGTGGAAAATAAAATTGCTACAACATTTCCTAATATTTCCTAATAACTTTATTAGTTTCATAGGTATAACAAATGGGGGATCACATAACTCCTCCCAACGTACATTAAAAATTAAGGGTTTTTACCTTTTCTTGATTTTTAATTAAATTCGTTTTCGTTTAATCTCATTTAAAATTCATATTTTCTAGGGGTACATTTGTTTCTTTGGGTTTCTAAAATCTAAAACTGTTTCCTTTATTATTCTTAAATCTAATACATATTTTGTACGTTACATAAATGGTCAATAAAATAGTCAATATAATCAATATAATTGTCCATACACTAATATTATCGTAGTGCACTTTGGACGTCTTGATCTCGTTCAGGTGTTCTTTATAATCTTCCATGAGTTTCATGGCGTGGTTTAGGTTGTCTAATTCCAGGTGTTCCAATTGCATTGGTTTTTGAATTATTTCTTCGTCTTCGTCTGGGGTAATCTTGATTTGTAAATCGGGTAGATTTGCTAATTTCTTGCTTTGTACGGGGTCTTGGTAAACTCTAATTATTTCGTTTTTTAATTTCAAATAACAATTTTCCTTAAGAGTGATTAATTTACTTCCGGTTAATGCTAAATTACTTTCATCTTGGATGCAATACATTGTTGCGATTACTTCGGTGGGAAAAATGGCTATCCATTTGTTTTCCGTTACTTTCTGAATTTTCATATTTGTGATTTGTACAGGTTTGGCTTCACAATTTTCATAATGATTGGTGAATTTTAGTAGTTGTACTTCGCAAGGGCTGTCTTCTTGAATTGTTGTTGTTGTCAATGATTGGCATAAGTATTGATTGAGTGTGACTTCATTACATTTTTCGTTCGTATAACCATATCTTTGTTCATTTAAGGATAGGAATTTGGTTTTTGGAATAATAACTTGGTATGTGCTAGTCATTTTCATTGGAAAAGCAAATAAGTGATAATAATTGTAACTGTTAATCTCTACTATCGGTATTTCTATTAAAAATGTTATATCGTTATTTTTTACATAGCCTTTAACTATGGCTATTTTTTCAAATATTAAAATGTTTGATTCTAATACATCGAAAGGTAATTTACTGTTAGTTATAAAAGATTTTATTCTCAATAATTCTTTTAATAAATCTATTGGTTCTATTATACTTGAATGTAGGGTATATAATTTTGCAAAGGTTACTGCGTTTTCTAATGTTGCTAGGATTTGTTGAATTAAAGTTAGGGTTGATATTATCTGGTTGTATATCGTATTGAATCGGATTAAATCTCGCATGCCTAACATGGTAGTTCGCATGTTATTTTCTAAGGTTTCTATTCGATTGCCTATACTATCTTGATTTCTAACTAATTTTCTTAGGGTTTCATTAAATTTGATGATCTTTGATTGTGTTAACGATATTTGATTACTAATTATGGTTTTAATGTCGTTTTGATTTTCTATCAATTATTGTATCGCGTTATCATAGCGTTCTGCGTCTTGGTTATCTAGATTTCCGATAATTGCTTTGATTGGGTTTCCTAATCCGTTGATTAGTCCTCTTTTTCTTCTCGTCATTTGTTCTGTAGGTATTAGTCGATTAAATTTGTCTTCTATATTTTTCAAAATACTTTCTGTTATACTGTCGTAGTTCATCATTTCTATCGCGTATTCTTTTCCGAATTTTGTTGTGTCCATTGACTGTTTTAGTCGAAAATAATTATTTTTGATTATTCGAAATTCTTGTTTTAGCTCGGTTAAATCGAATTTTTGTGCAAAGGTCCAATAATCTATACTGTTTTGCATACTGCCTAATTTTATTGGTAGTATACCGGGGTTATTCTTTATGTCTTCAATTACAATTTCTGTGTCCGTTCTACCTGGGTGGACGTTGTCGGTAAGGGTGACGATTGTCCATCTGAAAGTACAGGGTGTCTTAAATTTTTGAGGTGAACATATTTTGTTATCTTGCCGTCGTCTATCGCGGCTACGTTTTTGTCGGATATTCGTTTGATTTTAAACGGTCCTAAATTTCTCGGTGCCGTTTTGTGTCTTTTGCTTTGGTAATTTTTCTCAAATACGGTTTGTCCTATGGAAAATTTGTTTATGTCTGAGTTTTTATTACAGGTCGCGGTAATGCGTTCTTTATCGTTATCTAATTTGTCCTTTACTTTGTCATAGGTTATTTTTAGTTTCTCCTTGTGGTCTTTAGCGTATTGCTGTTAGATTTCTTTGTTATAATGCATATCATACGGGTTGCGTGAATCTGAGTGTCCTAGGGTTAGTTCTAAGGGTGTAAAATTTGTCGTTGAATGAATCGTGTTATTATACGCGATTAATGCGTATGACATTAAGTTAGTTATGTGTTCTTTCTTGTAATTTATTCTTAATAATCTGATGTGTAGAAATCCTTGAGTTACGTCTATACTATTTTTAGAAGTGATTGGTATTGCTTGTCCTATTTTCGTAAATGCGTCCACGATTGTTAGGTAACTTTGTGCTTCTACTACTAGAGTATCTGCTTGTAATTTTTGGAAAGGTTTGTCTGGTGTTTTAGTTAACATTAAGGGTATCTTTGGGGGTTTTCTGACATATTTGGCTTTATCACATAATTCACACTGATTGATAAAGTCTGTAGTTAATTCTTTCATGTCCTTAAAATAGTAACGTCTCATAATTTGTTTTAGGGTCTCGTTTATTTCGTCAGGGTCGTCTAGTGTTATTAATTTTCTTATACATCTTATAAGTTCGGGGCCAGAATTGTTAAATAGTTTTACATATATTTCTGAAAATCGTTTGTACAAGTTTTCCGTGTTAAAATAAAAGTAAAATCGTTTTTTTCTCGGGGGTGTATTCCTTTAGAATTTTAATTATTTGTGACTCATTATCGTCTTTGGTTATTTGAATTTTGTAAATTTTCTTATTATCCACTTTCGTGTATTTAACAGGGTTGGGGTTGTTTAAAACTTCTGTGATTATAAATTGGTTGGGCTTCATGTCTATAGCTTCGTTTAAAATTTTTATTGCGGTTTCTGGTTCGTCATTTTGTGTCGAATGTATTGTTTCCATTTCATCTGGGTCTTCTCTAATTTCGGTTTCGTGTACGTTTCCTATCACTGATTCGGTTTCTAGTGCGTTAAGTTGGATTCTACTTAAAGCGTCTGCGTTATTGTTGTAAATTCCCTTTTTGTATATGATCTCGTAGTCATATTCTTCTAGTCTGATTCTCCATCTTTGTAATTTTGAGTTAGGTTCTTTGAGTTTGCATAGCCAAACTAATGGTCTATGATCGGTGTATATATAAAATTTCCGTCCGTATAGGTACGATCTAAAATATTTTGTTGCCCAAATTATGGCTAACAATTCTTTCTCTATCGTACTGTATCGTTGCTCTGTTTCGTTGAGGGTTCTTGATGCGTAACTGATGGGTTTATCGTTACCTACTGTTCCTTGACTTAATACTGCGCCTAATGCTACATTTGATGCGTCCGTTGTTAATATGATTGGTTTCGAAAAGTCTGGGTATTCTAATACGGGGTGATTTGTTAAAATGCTTTTGATTTTATCTACTGCTTTTATGAATTCTGGGGTATGTACGATTTTGTTTCCCTTTTTTAAACAATTGGTTAGGGGCTTTGTTATTTGAGCATAACTTTTTATGAATTTTCGGTAATATCCGCTAAGGCCTAAAAATCCTTTAATCTCTTTATTTGTTTTGGGTATAGGGTTATTTAATACAGCGTTTGTTTTGTCGGGGTTCGGCATCACTCCTTGGGGTGTTATTATGTGTCCTAAAAATGCTACTTCTTTCTGTAGAAATTCGCTCTTATCTAGTTGTACTTTAAATTGTGCGGTTCTTAATCTTTCGAACACTTCTCGTAATCTTTCAATGTGCTCCACTAATGATGTTGAATACACTATTATATCGTCTAGGTACACAAGGCATTTTTCGTTGTGTATTCCTCGTAGTATGTTATCCATTACTCGTTGAAAAGTTGCGGGTGCGTTCTTCAGTCCAAATGGCATCCGTTTATACTCGTAGTGTCCTCTAGGTGTGCTAAAGGCTGTTTTCTGTGTATCACCTTCCATTTCTACTTGATGGTATCCTGATGCTAAGTAGGGATGGCCACGGGCCCGGGCTTTAGCCCGGCCCGGCCCGAAACCCGGCCCGAATATCAAGCCGGGCTTCGGACCGGACCAACAAAATTTTATTCGGGCCCAAGCCGGGCCAAGCACGTGTCGGACCCGGGCCGGGCCGGGCCAGACTCCTCAAGCTTTTCGGGCTTTTTGGGCTATTTCGGGCCGGCCCGAAGTTTATGTAACGAAATATAAAATTTATTGATTTAGTAAAAGATTCCATTTAATGATTTCTTTAGTTGCCTCTTAAGCAAAATTATAATTAACGCTCCTCTTAATATATCACCCAGGTACAGTTACACACATATTGGTAAGTGTGATAATGGAAGTAAATCGAAAACGAAAATGATTTAATTTAAACCGATTTGTGAATTTCGATTTTTTTTCGATAAGTAATATTCACTTCTTTTCACTTTTCAAGAAATTTGAAATAAAAATTGTCCGTGTTATATTTAATTAATTTGAAGCAGTATTGCAACGTATGTTAATTGAGCCGGTTTATTTTATTAAACTTATTAATTAACTTAATATTGTGGCCCCGCACTGAAGATTATTTATGAATAAATCGAAACCACTCTGTATATGAAAAAATATTTAAAACTCACGATTACAAAAAAACAGCTCAATTATATTTAATTATTTGAGTGTATCGACAAACTTTCATTAAAGAAATCTCAAAACTTACAATTCCTGAAAAATTAAAATTTTGCATGTAGGTGTTACCCAATAAGGCAAATTTAGCTAAGATATTTTCAACGTTGTGAAACTTCCGATTATATCGAAAGTAACTGTCAATTTCATTATTTTAAATGGCATACTCCACATTTTATTGCTTATTTGAATAGTGCGCGAGTAGATTATTATTTTGATATTAGGGTTTGTATAACTATTTTCAATTGTTTTGCTTCCAGGAATTTTTTCTCCTAAAAAGTGCACTTTAGAGGATCAGAGAAATGGTATTAATAAACATTTTATTAAAACGGTTTATACGCTGTGTTTGCATAACACCGTAACAAATGTTTCTCAGTCTCAATAAGAACAATAACATAGTTTTTACAATTTAATAACGCGAATTTAAAAACTAATAAGTTAGAATAAGCAATGAAATTCTTTAACAAATATTTGTACCTTGCTTGAGCTCAATTTATTAAAAAAATTATGTATAACCTAAATTTCCGCAATACCATAAACGACAGTAAAATTAAAGAAAATTAAGCACAAACCGAAATTTTCCAAATAACTGATTATACTTTTATGCTCGTTCATGTCGAGATATAAAAAAATGGGGGTTCAATTATAAAAATTACATTTTTCAAATCAGAATTTTTCTCCTAAAATTGTAAAAACTATTTTATTGTTTTTATTGTAAAACATTTCTTAAGGTGTAATGGAACACAATCTGCAATCCGTTTTGATTAAATGTTTATTAACACGATTTTTTAGATCAATAATTCCTGTATGCACAACAATTGAAGATACATGCGCTTAAATCAGAATAATCATCTGCTAAAGCATCATTCATATATGGAATAAAATACAGGATGTGCTATTTAAAATAATTAATATGACAGATATTTGCAAGACTTCAAAACTATTTTAGTTATAGTTTCGCCTTGTTCGGTAACTCCTACACAAGGTTTTAATTTGCCAGCAAAATTGTAGTTTTTAAAATACTTTTAATGGAAGCTCGGTGTGGGACATCCTGTATACATGTCTTTTTTCATATTAAAGAGCTAGATTCTTTGTAATTATATGTTATTGTTTTACTCAATATGTAGCAGATTCTCTATATACGGCGAAAGCAGCGTTTCCATAATTTTGAAAAACCCTGCATATATTAATATTGAACATTTTTATAGATAATATTCTTTCATAATAATTAAAATTTCCAGTAAAGCATGCGACAAGAAGATATTCATAGACAACAAAGTAATGTCTACCTGATACGAGAGACTTGAATAGTCTGTTCTCTGAACGGATGCTAGCACATTCTCGAAATGTAGACCTATACACAAGCAATCTGTAAAATGGAAATTGGCAACGGTCTTTGTTTAGAATATGGGGAAACAATATTCAGTCCAATTTTGAATACTTTCCTTTAAATATGTTACTATATACTAGTAGTAGTACATGAGGTCTAAAATGCATTTTGTTACTTAAGGTTGAAGTTTGACGCAAACCACCTTCTATTTTGGATTGCCTGTGCAAGTGTGCATCATCTCCAAATACCTTTGGGATTCTTCGAGGTTAAAATGATACTATAAACTATAATTTATTAAAGTTGATATATTCAACTTTTGTAAAAAAGCATAATAATAGTAAAGAAGTATTTTTATACAACAGAAAATACATATATTAACAAATGATACTTTCCATTTGGATGTTAAAAAATCTATACATCACTTAAGGTTTTAGTTATATTCCGGCCCGAATCGGCCCGACCTGGCCCGAAGCCCGGCCCGAAATTCAAGCCGGGCCGATGCATTTTGGTTCGGGCCGGGCCACCGGGCCGGGCCGGAGCAAATTATTTCGGGCCGGGCCGGGCCGCATCTAAAAGCCCAGCCCGGCCAGGCCCGAATCCATCCCTAATGCTAAGTCTAGCGTCGAAAAATATTGACACTTGCCTAACTTGTCTAATATTTCTGTTATATTCGGTAACGGGTATTTATCGTCTACCGTTTTTTCGTTCAGTTTGCGGTAATCTATTACCATTCGGCATTTCCGTTTTCCTGATGCGTCTAGTTTCTTTGGTACTATTAGTACAGGGCTGCTCCATGGTGAATTGGCGTGTTGTATTATATCTTGATCTAATAGATCCGCTACTTGTCTGTCAGCTTCTTCCTGACTTGCCTGGGGTAATCTGTATGCTTTGGTGAATAGGGGTTTGTTATCCGTTAGCTCAATGTTGTGTTTAACTGTATTTGTAAACTTTAGGGGTATTCCTTCGCAATGGAATATGTCGCGGTACTCGTAACATAATTTTTGTATCGCTTTCTGCTTTTCGTGATTTATGTCACGGTTAAATCAGATATTATTTAAATTTTGTCTTATCATTTCATCGTTTTCTACGGGGTTGTAATTTTCGTTTGGGGTTTCATCTATTTCCATTTTGTTAAAGTTTAATTCTTCTACGTTAATCGGGTTTGTTAAAGATAGTTCTACGGGGTAGTCATTTGAGTTTAATATTGTTGTTGTGGCGTAATTATCTTTGATTTTTACTAATGCGGTTGAGGTTTCTACTCCTTGTTGAAAGGTTATGTGGTTTATTATTCCTAGGTTATTATTTGAATTTACGGGGATTCTTTTTTTTTTTCTGTTCGGGTTTCTAATGTATATTTTTCGTCAATTTGGGTGTTTTGAAATTTGATGGGGATTCGTCCATATTTGGTTCTTAATAATCGGTTTTTAATATCTATGTTGGCTCCTAATTTTCTTAGAAGGTCCATTCCTAATAGTCCATCATATTTGTCATTAAATTCAAATATGCAGAATTTATGTTTCATCTTTACGTTAAAGGTTTTTGGTAAAGGTATGTTTGCTACGCATTGGTGTAGGGTTGTTTGATGGGCGGTTTTAATTATTTTGAAGGGTTCTCTTTTTACATAGTTTAAATACTGTTTCTTTACTGTTCGCGGGCTTATTAATGTTTTTGAAGATCCGGTATCGATTAGTAATTTAAATTCAGCGTGGGGTATTTCGATATAGGGTAATACAAGGTGATTCATATTATTTAGATTTATTACGTTAGGTCGTTTATAAAATGGTCCATTTGAAAATTTGAACATGTGTTCTCTTCGTCGTACTCCTCGTAATTTTCATATGGTTCTTCGTGTTCATAGTGGTTTGTTTGATTTTGTTCGTTATTCATACACGGTCGATTGTTATTATTCTGGTCGTCTTCATACTCTTCTTGATGAAATAGCTCTTCTGAAGTGAAAGTGCGTTTTTGATTGGGGTTTGGTCTTATGTGCGTTATTTTTGTGTTGGGTCTGGTGTTACCAGATGAGGTATCCATCGGTGTAGGTTTGTAATAGTTATTGGGATTATTAGTGTTTATCATCGGTGAGTTTCTGTTAGTATTCGCGTTGAATGTTGGTCTTTGTTGATTTATATTTTGATTGAATCTCGGTTGAAATGCGGGTTTTGAAAAGTTCGAGTTAAATGTTGGTTGATATGCGGGTTTTGAAAAGTTCGGGTAAAACGTTGGTTTTGAGAATTGTTTGTATTAGTTGTTAAAGTTTGCGTTATTAAAATGTGGATTATTTGTTCGCGTTTTGTTGTGGATTTATTTGTCTTGCGGGTTGTATAGTTTTCATTGGCGTGTAGCTTTTATTCGCGTTGGGGTTATATAGTCGGTTTCTATAGTACATTACGTTTTCTTCTTCGATTATGTTCATTGCTTTTTCTAAGTTTTGGGGATGTTGAAATCTAATTTTATCTGAAAGTCTTTCGGGTAGTGCATTTAGATAGGTATCTAATGCCATCTCGTCATACATTTTCGTTTTTAAGAGTCTTACGTTTGGGTCGGTTTCTTCGATTTTGAGTTTTGTCAAGATTAAGCTTCTTACATCTTGGCATTTCATTCCAAATTGATAGGGTGACTGGTTGTGTTCCACTCTTAGGTTGGTTAAATCCCTTACTAAACATTTTAAGTTCCGCTGATCGCCGAAATATGCAATCAATATCGATTTGTACTGTTCCCATTGGTCTACGTCTTCGCGACTGGCTATTAATGTTAGTGCCCTTCCGGTTAGTTTACTGATAATGAGACGGATCAGCAAAGTGTTCCTTTCGTTATCTCCCGACTTGTAAAAGGTTTTTAGAAATATTTCGCTGGCTGAAATGTAGTTACTCTATAAACATTGGTCATTCCCGTTAAAGCTGGGGATCATTTCGAGGTACAGTTTCATTTCATTAGTCATCTTGACTGGGGTAATATTTGGGTAATTTTAAAAAAGTAAAAAAATTTTTTTTTTTTTTTGAAAAACATTTGGATTTATTTTGTAGTTTTTGGTGTTATTTAATGAGTTTTACGCTCGGTATTGGTTTGGTTGAGTTTACTTTTAATTTGCCGATTTTCAATTCTAATTTCCGAAGTTTCAATAGGCATAGTGATTTTGGTGGTAATTTATCGGGTTTGAATGTTTTGCGTTAGTTGCGTCAGTTATTACTCTTCTATTTTTTAATTTAGGTCAATATTATTTAGGCGCGTAATAATTATCTCGTTGGTTTATGCGATTGTAAGGTGTATGCAATGCTTACAATGTTTTAATCTGCTATAGGATGTTGTTAGTTACTTAGTTGCGTTTAGCGTCTTTATTATAGGTTATTTTTAATTATACCGTGGGTGTTATTTAGTACTCGCAGTGATTTTATACAATACAATTTGTGCGTCTTTAATTTACTGAAATATTTAATTAAATTCTTCACGTTTGAATAAGGTTGTAATTTTATGCCGCTTTAATTTCACAATGCTGAAGGGTTTCGCGATGTATTTAAATAGTTTTTGTATGTGATTTATTATAAGATTTATGCGTATTTATTCAAGGTTAGTTTTCATTCACTTTTGTAAAGATGAGACGATGAGTGTTGGTTTTGCGTTCAATTTGAAATCGCGCTTCGTTATTTCTTGTATTAAGATGTGGTTTTTAATAATAGATTGCAAGTTGTCTATTTATGGATGGTATTCGAGTTCGAATAGTTGTGTTGTTATAAGGATTTCGGTTTTAATTGCTCGTGGTTTTAACTTTCGCGTTTTTATTCTTGGTGTATTTAAATTATTTTTATGCGTCAGTTAATTCTCGTATTGTGGGATTACAATTTTATTTCTTGTGTTAGTTGAGATTGTAGAATTAGAAATTCTAAAAATTTCTTGCATTAGTTAAAATTGAATCAGCAATTCTAAAAATTGCTTGCGCCAGTTGAGATTTAATTCAGAAATTCTAAAATTTAATGCGCCAGTTAAGGTTGCTGAATTAGAGGTTTGGTTTTGTTTCTAAGAATTTTTCTTACGTTAGTTAAAACGTGATCTAGTCTCTTGTGCGCTTTGCGACTTTTTTGATTGTCTCTAGTTTTTGTTTCAGTATAGTTTTTCTCGGTTCTTTGTCTCAGAATATTTTTTGTTGTCTCAAGTTTTTTTTTTAGGCGGCTCCGTGGCGTAGCGGCCCTAGGTCCCGGGTTCGAATCCCGACACGGTCCGCTTGAAAAATGTTAGGCGAGCATTTTTCGCAAAAATACACCCTCGTTCGGATGAGAGGTAAAATGGAGGTCCCGTGTGTGAGTGTTGTCACGCACGTTAAAGATCCCTACCTTGCTTGGAACAGCAAGGATTCGGCAAAATTCAAAATTTTTAAGTTAAAAAAGAAAAACTCGCTTTTTGGCCAATGTAGTACCTTCGGGTGGAGCATTGGAAAATCACATGTAATGTCTCAAGTTTTTGTAAATTTCTCATATATACAAGTAAAATAATAATAAAATTTCAATAAAGGCTTGAAGATAATTTCTAGCAATTGCTAAGTCGATTATTTTCAAAAAATGGCATAAAATATTTGTAACAATAGTTAATATATACATAGATAAATCATAAAACTAGCAAATATCAAATGTCTTTGTTAATAATAAAATAAATTTCAATTGGTTTAGGAAAATGAACTTACACTAGTTGCTTTGTTGCTTTCATTGATTTGTTTTCTTTGTTTCTGTTTTTCTTTTGGCTTCTTGGATTTGATCTATGCTTGTATCGCCTCCAATTTTTCTTTTGTTGAATTCGAACTATGCTTGTTTCTCCTTCAACCGCTGGACTTGAACGATGCGTGTTTCTCCTCCAACTTTTGCTTTGTTCTGCCAAATTCGGAATTGAAATTCCCCGACCACCAGTTCCTCGAAGTTGGATTCGCTAGTGCCCTTTTGACATCCGTTACGACTGCGCCAGTTAAGATTCCTGGGCTTCGAACGGTCCTTTTTAAAAAGACTTCTTTGGTCCTTAACACATTTATTTGTTTAACAGATTTGAACAATGGAATTTTACAATCTTGAATTAATTTATTCTAAGTCGAAATAGTTAATACTTAATTGTACAAGTGAGTTACCGACGGACTGCAATGTGAAAGTTGAACGTTGATGAACTGACTGGGAGTGGAGCTCCCGGTCTTTTTATAATCTCCCTACCTCTTTACAATTCTGTGGGAACCTGCGGACCTAATGTCCGCTTACACTTGACTCTATTCATAATACTTAGTTGCTATCTTAAAAGCTATTCATAATTACAATGTTGCAGGCTTATTCTGCGTAATCTCGGTACGTGACTTCCTACGTCTGTGACCTGACATCTGCAGTGTCACTTATCCTTGTGCTACTTTGTAGCGTTTTCATTCGTGGGAAACTGAAATAATTATAATAAATTGTAACAATTTGTCTTTTATGACATTGTTGTACATTTCCTAATATTTCCTAATATTTCCTAATAACTTTATTAGTTTCATAGGTATAACAAATGGGGGATCACATAACTCGCGTTATATAGTTTAAGTTTCCTAACAGCTCTATCAAATTCCTCTCTTAATATCGAGAACCCTATTCCTACATCCTCTTCTTGGTCGTTCTCTAACTCATCTATATCGTCTCCCTTATATGAATCTTCTAAATATCAATCTGCTACCTCAACTTTATTTATTAGAAGCTCATTATTCTCATCTTTAATACCATTATATTTTTACCTATCTTCCCCGAAAAACTTTTTAACTGCCCTGTAAGCTCTGTCTGTTTTACTCTCAAATCATCGTGTATTCCCTTACAATTCTCCTCCATCCATTTATTTCTAGCTTTTCTACACTCATGCACTATCTTATTTCTAACTCTATTATATTTTTGCCTACTTTCACTATCCAATTATCTGAAAGGTTTAAGCTTTCTTCTATTCTCTATTAAATCTAATATCTCTTTTGTTACCCAAGGTTTTCTCGCTTCTATTTTTTTCTTACTTAGAGTCTGCATTGCTGTATCATGTACAGTCCTTTTTATTTCTTTCCATGAGAGATAGTTAACTGTATTTATTTACTATTTATGACGAAATTAGGACACTTTTTTATATAAAAGAAGGTTAAACACCTGTCAATGAGTAAATACCGTTGAAAATGAAGGTAACTAATATACTTTCATAAAAGGTACTAACAAACACTTGTATATAGATATTTGTTTATGATTTCGTCAATTCAGAATAAAAAGGATATTCATTTAAGAAAACAAGCTTCACGCATCTGATAAACGTCTGTAATTGAAGAAATTTCATAAATGCATAGAATAACACCGATTTATATGGTTAAAGATAAAATTACCTAACGTTCTTTTATTATAAAAACACATCAGACTTTAATTTAAAAGTAAATGATTAAAGCAATTTGATAAATTAATTAAGTCACGATAGAATAATTAGACAAAACTTCTTTAAAAGGTCTATATACCTCTTTCTTATTTCGACAATATAAATGAATTACTTACCAAATGGTATACATAATACAACATTCAAAGTTTAATTTTTGTACAACGTACTAATACGCAGGTTTATACTGAACACACAAAGCTGACAATGATTTATCGCCGTATTAACTGCTTTTTTTGTGAATACGGTACATAATTTAGTACACAAAGAGTATAGGTAAAAAATTATAAATTACTAATGTTTTTAATTCAAATAAACATGGCAATCACCATCTTAGACGATCATACAGGAACCAAATTAATTCGTTATTTTTAATTCAATTTTTTTAAAGATTTTTCTAAAATTGAAAAGAGTTAGTCATGAGAAATGTAATTAGATATTTAATTAGTGCATTATAAATAGAACCACGCATTTTAGGCGCCAAATTATTAATTGTCGATTAGACAGTAAAAGGTACAATAATGGTTAATAAATGGGAGCTGACATGAATAAAAGGAAGCTAATGTAATTGAAGTTGCTTCATGTTGCTTCAATGACCCTAGTCGATGTTACAGTTTGTGCTGCCAAGCAACATTCATTGGCTTTTGAGAACTATCAAATTTTAATTTTGATACTTTTGTAGCATGTAAAAGTTTGTTTTTTTTTTAGTTGAATTACAGTGAATCAGCGTGATTCATCCATTACAAATAGAATTACAGTCCATTGTATTGAAGAAGTTTACAAATAGACCCGTGCAGAGGGGGGTAATAATTTTGCACAAAATTATAATGCAAAATGAATAATGGGTTCAACGAATAAATCAACCTTACCTTGGTCCATCTACATAGTTACGTTAAGGTAAAGCCAATTACTGAATTTTTGTATTGCAGCAATTGCGCGTAGGAAACATTATTACCTTTTATTACTTTTACTACGTATGCATGGGTTTCAGCGGCTTCCCTACTTTAATTGCAGCAAAATTTATTGTTTATCTAGAATACACAAGAACAGACGGGTACCGTAAAGGAAGTGGAGACAGGAAGTATACAAGGTAAATTTAACTGCAAAATAACGCACTACTTACCACTGGTCTTTTTGGTACGGTAGTCAATTGTAGTCTGCCATCATGGCGGTTAGCGTGTTCACTTGTCCAAGCCACCATCCCTCCATGTTATTCGTTCTTGTTAGATGAAAACACTTATTTTTTCGTTGCGTGGAAACACATTATTCTGCATTCCATTCCCACGAAATACACAATATGAATGACTGTTTTTAAGTCCCGAGCAGGCTGGGAACTCAAAACTGCGTTTATATAATGCGTCATAACCTACTTAATTCTACAAGAGTAGGACCCCTAAGACAATTATTAAAATAAAATCGTTGTGTAGCAAAATGAGGAGTACCAACTTACTAGCCTTTATATAAATTATGATATAAATTGATTAGGCTTGTGTGGATAAATTAATCGAGCCTTCGCGGACGCAGTTACAGCGATAATAAATATAGTGTAGTTGTCATGTTGAGAAAGAATTTAGTGTAGTAAACATTGTAGCAATTATCACTAATGATTTCTGTAGTAGGACTTTAATAGTTAAGGAGTCTGTGAATATTTGTTAATAATTAGATTTGTATCGAACCTAATACGGTCTGTTACTAATTGTTTTGAGTTCAGACTACCTTTCCTTTTGGTTAAGACTAGCAAGATTAATCATTGAGAACTAATCTACCATTTGTACCAAACTAACTAATACGACAAGCTTGCGGAACACGTTTCAAACTTTTAGCAATTTTATAAGACTATTCTATTTACATTTCTACTACGGCTTTAACGATATCGGATATTTCAAAAATTGCAACTTGGGGATAAAATAAAAGGTATTTATCCGTAGAAATTTGAATCACTGCTAGTAATTTTGTTAGAATGCAACTGATACATTACATTTATTGGTACAACGTATCTCTACGGTTTTATATTATCGAAAAGACGCCTTTCGGCGATTCCCTTTGACAGGGTTAAAATCACCGGACCGTAGTTGTAAGTTATCAAGACAGCATGTAAAGGAGTAACAACTAACCTGGTTGCAGTAAAGTATAGAAACCAATAAAATTCAAAAGCAATCTGATCCGAGACAGATACATGTATATTCTGGAAACCGCTGCATCGACGATTCTAACCTCAATATCAAACGACTATCGAACCTTTTCAGTCTTTTTATAAGAACATTTCTTGTAAACATGATTAGCATCTTGGATTGTGAAAGTAAAACTTATAAATCCCTTCGTGATTGTTATTTTAAAGGCAGATTGGTTATTCAGGTATGTGGTTTAGATAGGGGTATTGCTTTTCCTGATTTTTTTTCGGGAAGTGGAAGAGCTTTATAACTGTATTAATAAGAGGGTTTTTGTGGGAAAGCTACGGCTTAGTAAGTTGATTACATCGTTCTTTTATGAAAGTTTGTGTATTTTAGTACAAAACTTAAACGGTGACCTATAGCACAACTTATATTAGGAAATGTAAACGTTAAATAGAACTACGGCATATTAACTGCAGAGTACAGCCGTCTTAAGTATGTATTCTTCGCCTGTAATTTTTTCAACTACGAGGTTTTTAATTTCGTAGTAGCATAATCACCACATCAGTAGAATATTTAATTTCTTAGAACTATTTACTTAAAAATCACATTTGCATGATCCACATTTCTGCTTGTTTATGTATATACCAACGTGGCGTCGATAGGTTTATCTGTGACCGGAATAATTAAATTAAAATGTAAACGAAGCGTTTGTACACGAAAGATGATTGATAGGCTCTGCGGCGCAACTTTTTTCAGATGAACTTGATTGACAGGTATAAGGGTTTTGCATTTAAGAGTTAGTTAGATTACAATAGGAAATCTCAAGAATGTTATTTGCATGACAGACTTGCTTATACCTTCGTCAGAGTAAGACGTGTTTTTGAGCTCCTCGCGATTTTATTTGATTTAATTTATATTAAATTAACATTAAGTTATCAGTTGCTTTTTGAACTTAAATTATTCAGTTATTATTAACAATAAGAACTGCTAAAAGTTACAGTGCATAAACTTGTTAATCGCTTATAATGAGGGTAACAATTATATAATAAATTATTAATCAAACTTCGAACCTTTGGAGTGCTCCTGGCGGTCAAGTGCCAGGATTGCAATAGTTCACAGTGGAATATCCAATCCCTGAAGCAATTTACAAGTGGGGAACAGGGTATGAACCTTGGTATTGATCAGCACGTTGGCCAGTTTTTGGTCACGTATTTATTCAACACAATAGCATTAGAGTTTTATCAACCAGCTGCATATAAATATTCGAACAAAAAAGTACTATTATCAGCACGTGCTGATAAACTTGCAGAAATTTCTACAACAACAAGCGCTATGACCGATAAGAGTAAACATGGCGGTTCAAGCATAATACCTACGACAAGCATCTCTTCTACATTTACATTTCCACCGTCTCCAGCATCTGCAGAGTCGCTTATGCCTTTCCAGAAATCGACCAGGATGTCCCACTCACAACCGCCATCACGATCCAGGGTCTCACCAGTTAGCTCTGTCCTCTCCAATTCCCAGAAGTCCAAACGAGCAAGAGATGATGATGTTTTGGTTTCAACCATTAATTTAGAAAATATAACAGCTATCGAGAAAGATTTAACAGAATATGTTTTCAGGGAAGGCAACAAAATTAACGGAAATAGTGCTCAATATATCCTACAGAGAATGGAAGATATCGCGTTAATAGCCTCCGCCGCCTCTCAGGACTGCGAGATATACAAAACCAGACTCCACCAGTTTGAAAAGAACATAAAGACAATTTCTGCACATCAGATAACATTACAACAACCACCCGCACACATGTCACCTGCATACGCTCACATTTCAGACACTACTTCCCAATATGCACCACCTACCAAACCATCTCCCAAAGTCATCACTCTAAAATCGACATCCTTCGATACAACCCCATCCCAGCTCCTTAATATTGTTAAACAAAACCTGCGACCAACCTTATCAGACCTGTCAATCCGTAGTATCCGCCCTTCAAGAACCGCCGTAATCATCCGCACCGATAAACCTTCTGACGTCAACATAATTTCCAACCTAAACCAACGAATCTGTTCTGTCCATGTTCCAAAACCCAGGCAACCCCAACTGATAATATTTGATATAGACTGACACTTACCCACACCAGATACCCTTTTACTTCTCTACCAGCAAAACTCCCTTTAGCACCTCATCCCCGAAAATGAATTCCGTTCCGAAGCATCCGTAACCATACTCGGCCCCAGATCTGACTCCAACGATAACCTTATGCTTAACATTTCTCCCAGGCTTCGAACGATCTTAACTTCAAGATCACATGTGTTCATTGGTTATTAGGAATGCAGAATTCGAGAACTAGTTTCAATAACAAGATGCTATAATTGTCAATAATTTGGACACTTAGCCAAGGTCTGTCGGTCAACAACCACCTGTGGACATTGTGCTCAAGAACACACATTAAGATCGTATCCTAACCAACCCTCACATCCCATCTGTTCCAACTACCAACGCATTTATCGCCCCCATAATCATCCGTAACCAGCCCTGATTGTCCCGTGTACAAACAATCCCTAGAAATTTCCAAATTACAAAACCGGTTATGGCTACTAATCCCACCACACAAATTCGTATGCCCATTCATAATCCCCACCTTACACCTAACTACATATCAGTTATAAAAGCCAACTTTCAACACTCCCGCTCCGCAACACTTGAACTTGCCCATATCGTTATCGAACAGAAAATATTATTAACTGTCCTTCAAGAACCTTACTTTATAAACAACAAAATTCCCAACCTACTGCCATATACTAGATCCCTTATCCACCCACATCCGCTAGACCCTAATCTAGAAGCAGCCATTATCATCAACAACCCCCAAATAGATGCACCCCTTATCGTATCCCACTCTACTCCACAAGTACTGACTGCTGAACTACACTGTAAGACTGGCGCTATGTACATTATTTCGGCTTACTTTCAATATAGTTAAAACATTCAGATATACTTACAACAACTGGACAACACTTTACAAACACTTGCACATAAACCGACACTTATATGTGCAGACACCAACGCACATTCTACGTTATGGTACAATGACACCACTAACGACAAAGGCACTCTCCTTGAAGATTTCATCCTGCAACACAACTTATCCATCCTAAATACTCCATCAAACACTCCAACCTGGGAATCTTTAAACCACAGCTACAACATTGACGTCACCCTTGCCACCCCACCAGCCTGTAATTTAATTGACTCCTGGAATATATCCCATCTCATAACCTCCAGCGATCATAATCCAATAACATTCAACATCCTCCCCAACCTCCCACCACGCCAATTCCACAAATCATTATCTTACAACACAAATAAAGCAGACTGGCCCCGTTTCCTGATATCTTTGAAAAACCAAATATCTAACCCCCGAACTTGCCCTACCAGAAAGCTCCCATCCAACTTTACTCACAAACTCAATTGTCCAAAATATCCACCGTTCCGCATCCACTACCATTCCGACAACATACCACACTACTCGCACGACACCTTGGTGGAGTCCTACATTAAAGACACAAGACGTCGCCTAAACGCCCTACGACACAATATACAACGTTTAGCAGACTTGCTGTTCAAAATGATCAAATAACACTATTAAGCATACAATACCGACAACTATGTTCAACCTTTAAAAGTACCATCTACGAGGTCAAGAAGAATTATCTACAAAACATTGTTGACCATCCTAATGCCGATCCCTGGAAAACTTACCGCAGGTTAGTAAAATCTTTTCTAAACCAAATCCTAACAACGCCCACAGCACTCCAAAAACCCCACCATCCAAAATACTTAATCCCTCCTACTAAACACTGTAATCCCTCCTACTTCTATGGATATCCCTTCCAACAAGACCAAATCTTCTCCAATTGCGAAACCCCTCCTAACACACCTCCTGATGATATCACGACACCGACTTTCTCGACTCCATCGTGTCCAAATTAAACCCAGATAAATCTCCAGGTCCTGACAACATCACAAACATTATCATCTAAAAGACATGGCCAGTAATCCGTCGACCTATCCTCGAACTATTCCAAAAATGCCTTATCACCGGTACCTTTCCTGACACCCTTAAACATGCTAATATCACCTTACTACCGAAACCTGCGAAACCTCCTGAAGACCCATGTTCCTACCGCCCAATAAATCTTCTTTCATCTATCGGTAAACTCCTTGTAAAACGGATCCTTCAAAAACTCCAATCACATTTTGAAAATAACTCCCTCATTTCCCACAACCAACACGGTTTCCGCCAAGGGCACAGCGCAGAATAAAGAATCTTTTCCTTAATCTCCAAAGTGCGATCATCACAATCCAAATACGTCCTAGCAATTTTCCTTGATTTTCACTACGCCTTTGATGTCCTCTGGTGGCCCAATGTCCTTAATCAACTCAAGATACTAAATTTCCTCTCCAATATATATATATATATATATATATATATATATATATATATATATATCAATAAAATAAAGCAATTCCACAATACACAGTATAATGATTAAATATTTTCAACCTTTTTCCCTTTTAAATATCTTCTCCCTTTTTGAATTATTTACATCTATTAGATTTTTAGAAAATGAAGCCAGCAAAACGAGCTTTTATTACCTTTAGAGACCTGTTGAAACGTTTCAAGATGTCTATAATTTTTCATAAATTTATACTAGCAACCCCAATTTGTCGGCTCTTACACTTTTAAATTATTATTGAGATTAAAACAGTTTTTAAAAAAAATAAATCATATCAAAAATATATCTAACCTGAAGAGATTCAATAGGTGCTCTGCATTCCAAGAATTGAAGTCGACATCTAACCAAATTTTAGTATCCAAATCGTTATTCCAATGAAAGGTTTTTCATTTCCGTAATCGAATATTTACCATTTTCAGAGATTATTAAATTGTTTGAACAGACAGCATTTTCCAGAGTTTCGTATCCAAAATTGTATTTAAGTTCGTAATGGATCGTTACTCATTATTTCGTTTGTAATTTAGAACGTGGTTCAAAATGTAATTTAGAACGTAGTTCTTCAGATCGTAATTATTCAGAATGTAATTTAGAATGTATTTAATCAGATCGTAATTATTCTTATTTAATCAGAGCCCTGTTTTATTTATTATTAGAAATGATATAATTTCACTAAATCTTATTTACTTACGTCTTTTAGAAGTACGGCTCTCTTTGCACAATTATACACTCTTTCAAATAATTTTCACCTAACTTTTCACGTAAATATTTATCACATTTAAGTATAGTGACCGTCCAGTTTCAAAAGTATACTAACTCAATATTCAATTGAAATGATATTTATAGGATCGGCCCCCTTTAGTTTCTCATTCGTTGACTCCACGTGCTGGGCGAGACCAAGTGTATTATCACTTGTTGTTTTGTGAATTTTTCCAGTTGTCTAGTTCAATAGAATGACGCGATGCTCACTATGTCACGTAAATTCTTGTTATACCTATTGTTACGTGCCAAAATTTGGCACTAGACATTTTTTAGTTTAGTTTTGATGTACGGGAATTTCGCGCCTTAAATTTGAAAGACTTGGCGCGTGTATTTCCGTCACGTCAGAAGTGCGTTGCGCGGAGATTCGCGTCGACGCGTGTCGGAGAAAAAAGTGGGGAATTTCCACGAGACGCTGGCACGAGGACTTTGCCTTTGAACGTCGATAAGAGTGGTGTTGGGTCTGGTATCGTATCTTTATTTTTATTTTGTAGATTCCCTTTTCTCGCTTATCTTTGTTTATCGTTTCCTATAACCCGTTTCCCGTCGTTACGTCTACATGTAGGAAGAAGATACGGAATCTGGAACAACCTGGAAGCAGCCCACGCCCTGCAGTCGCTAGCCGGAGCAATCGTGAAGGACGCTATGTGCACCATCTTTAAATAATTCGGAAGGGAGCCACGAGCAACCCTGAAAGAAGTGATTCTGTAGGAAGCTGTACCTATTCATTTGAGTACTCAGTTTTTTATAATCCATTTTATGAATTTTGAATATTTCGTCATTACGTGTAATAATTTGCATATTGTGTGACGTCATTGACAGATGGGCACGCTAATTTACATATTATAGATTAGCGTTACCAACTGCCGTTGTGTCGCGAACACCATGTCGACGGTAATATAAAGCGGACGTTTTAAATGTAAGACTATGCATTTACTTCAGCAATCCCAGGAATCTTCATTCAATCGATCACGTAGTATTATTGTTGTTGGCCTTATTCTAATCTAAATTGAATAAATTTGGTGTTTGTTTATTTCCTAATAAATTGGATTTTTGAGCAAATGTGATACTTTTAAATCACGTACGCTATTCAAATAATGCATAATTTCTACGTGCGTTTAAGATGATATATGCACGCACCTTTTTGAATATTTGTCTAGCCAATTCATGCAGGTTTTTCAATGATTTAATTTCAATGCGTTTCGTTATCTTTTCAAATTCTTATCTTTGCTCATAGCTACTCTTGGATATGTGTTTTAATCTTTTGTACTGCTATATACAGTGTGCTTTCAACTAATAATATTTATAATGACCTATTTACTCTACTAATATCTGTACTTATGTGCTTGTGTTACTTAGACGTTTCTTCTGTTTGTTCTACGACCCCTATGACTCAACCTACCCCTAAATTAACTCTATAATTACAGCAATATATTTATATATATATATATATATATATATATATATATATAAATCATCCAATCATACCTGTCTTCCCAAACAGCTAGCCTCCGTACAAATTACTTTTCCACTACCATGTCCTTATCACAAGTCTGTCCTCAAGGATCTATTCTCTCACGTACCCTTTGGAACCTATCCATTAACCCTCTCCTTGACCTTAATATTTCAAACACAGACACCTTTGCCTATGCACACGACCTTGCGTTTCTTATTCACGGAAACTCCTGCCGCCAAATACAATCCACTGCAAGTATCCTAATCCAACTAATCGAGCAATGGTCAATCCTAAATACGTAATCCATCTCCCCTACTAAATCCAGAATGTTACTTCTAAAAGCCTTTCTCGACCCCCGCCGCAGTCTACTATCCATATCCTAGGAACACCCACAACTTTCTCTGAATCTGTCCCCTACCTAGGTATTCATTTAGAAACTCGCCTGAAAATGCACACACCACCAAAAAATCTGTTCAAAAACCAAGTTAATCCTGCACAACATTCAGCAATTCTTACCAAAATCAATCCAATTACCCCCACCTGTAAGAAGACTTCCTGAACAATATCATCATCTCCATCGTCCGTTATGCTGTTGACTCTTGGTATCCTCTCACAACACCCTATTCCCGCAGAATCATAAACCCAATCATACGTCCCTACCTATTATATGTCTCTCGAGCCTTTCGAACCACCTCCATTGCTCCTCTATACACAATATTAAAAATCCCCGAAATCCAACTATATCACTTCGTGCAAACCTGTAGCCTAAAATTTCTTTGTCCGATCCACCTCCATAATGAAACACTATCCCCAGGTAAGTACCGCACAATCCTTACTTCCGACCTTAAGACCCGTATCTACAACTCCCTCCTTCACTCCTGGCAAGAATCATGGTCCTACTTCGATACCGGCAGATACACCCACCAAATATTTCTTACCATTACCGACATCTCCACTCACATACAGTAGGAGTCATCGTCCATCAAGATTTAGGCATGATTTCTGGGATCCTTTGTCACAGGAAACAATTCTGGGTGTTTCAAGTACCACCCCGAAACACGACAATCAATGGAATGGTGTTCTCCTTCTTTCCCGCGAATCATCCATAATGAATTCGTCCCTGCTGGCCAAACGGTGAATGCTGTGTTCTACCTGGAGGTTCTCAAAAATTTGTTACACCGTATCCGGCACGTTAGGCCACGGATGATCCAGACAGGTGATTAGATGTTTCTACACGATAATGCTTCTGCGCATACGAGCATCCTCGTACACCAATTTTTGGTTCAGCGTGCCGTTGCTGTTTTGGAACACCCGCCTTACTCTCCATATCCTGCGCCTGCAGAGTTTTTTGTTTCATCGTCCTAGGAGACCTTGAAGAGATCATGTTTTGAATACGTCAAGGCGATAGAGGTACGTGTGACAGCGATTTTGAAAACAGTTCATAGGAAAGTATTTTCCAACAGTTTCCAGAAGCTATACGAACGTTGTCAAAAATGTTTTGTGTCTGGCGGTGATTACTTCTAAGGCCAATAAAGGTATATCCATTGTGCATTCTGTTTTTGTGTTTTTATTAGACTATTCACATAATTTAATAGATAAATCTCGTACATTTTCGGATACAAGTATTATGCCAGATAAAAAACCATTTGTTACCCAATTCAAACAGAATTAAAAAAGAAATTTAACACGTAGCTGTTTATTAAAGTTGTTAAGAAAAAGCTTTACTACGTTTTTACCATATCAGAATAACTATGCACACTACTAACAAATGGAGTACATTTTTTCCCTTGGGATAGAAGAAGCTGTTTTTAGCCTACCCCCCGGCTGGTTCAAAGGCATCAATTGCCGGAAGAGTGTGGGACCCGCCTAGTTAGCAGGGATACCCACTAAACTCGTTTTCCCCTTCCCTCTTGTGACGAAACACCCTGTGACCACCGTAAGGTATTACTTTAGGGTGCTTGAGTGGCATGGATCTTAGTTCGAGTATCCTCATGGTCTGGATTTTTAGATTCCTTTCTGCAGCTCGCTCTCTAATTTCTCTTTAGTACATATTTATCTATCTCCACCCAATTATTTGGTGATTCGAGGATTCAAATTGGGTGTGCTCCACATCTTCTTTTTCTCCACACACGATGCATAGGTCGTCCCTTTTTTCCCAAATCTTTCCATGTAGTTTGCAAAACAACCATGGCCACTCAAGACCTGGGTCAGGTAGTAGCCAATTCCCCGTGATTCCTAGTAAACTATGGTTGTAACCCCGGTATCATTCTCTTTGTCCATCTGCCTTTTTCAGAAGTGTCTCATATGGCCTGCCAAGTCCTTAGAGTTATTTTTCTCGCTTCTGTTTTGTTTAAATTAAATAATCTCATGTCCCTTCGTTCTTTGGCGCATAAACCAATTGATATGACGCCAGCAATGGCCAAGATCGGATCTGCAGACACCGTCTTATACGCACTGGCTATTTTTAAAGTCATGCGCCTCTGTACCCTTAGTATAATACTCTTTTTGTTGTAGGCTTGCATGCTATCCGCCCAGATTGGAGCTCCGTATAGTAATATGTAGTCCGTAACCGCTGCCAGAACTCGTCTCTTGCTAGCTTTCGGACTCCCTATATTTGATAGCAAGCGACTGATTCCGTTTGCGGCAGTTTGTGCCTTCTTGGCCTGGTTTTGCAGATGGGTCTTATAAGAAAGACCTTTGTTCAAGCTAACTCCCAAGTACTTAACGGAATCTCAAAGTTTTATTTCCACTCCCTCAACCTCTATTTGTAAAGACTTGACTTTTCTTTTTCCAGACATCAGTATAGCCTCAGTTTTTCTGTCATCAACCTCTCCACCATTTCTATGGCCTGTTTTGTTATTCCTGCCCGTTCTATTTCATCATTCGCTGCAGTCACTAGTGCTATGTCATCAGCGAAAGCAACTAATTTGGTACTTCCTGGCAGGTCTAGCTTCAGGACGCCATCGTACATGATATTCCAGAGAATGGACCCCAGCACCGATCCCTGTGGCACACCAGCTGTGACCGACATCGTATAGGTACCCCCCCCCTCGCTCTTAGTAAAGATCACCGGTCTGACGTTCAGGTAGCTACTAATTAATAAAGTTAAATATGGAGATATATCAAGGCGCCTTACTGCGTTCATGATACTTCCCCACTTTGCGATATTAAAGGCATTCTTGACGTCTAACGCCACAATTCAGCACAACTGCCGGGTGCACGAAGTACCCCTCAAGGCGTGTTTGGCGTACTCTACTACTTCTTCGAGTGCGTCCATAGTTGAACGACCCTCTTTGAAACCGAATTGCATACCGGAAGTGCCTCCTTTATCAAGTTCCTTTTTTTAGCCGATAGTTGATCAATAGTTCCGCTAATTTTGCCGCAGTATCTATTAGGCATATGGGCCTGTAGGAAGAAGGAATCCCTTGCGGTTTCCCAGTCTTCCTTATGAGCACCGCTTTTGCATATTTAGCTTTGTGTGGGAAGTTATCATTTACCAGTATCTTGCTCATGGCGTCTAAAGCGATTTCTGATACAGTTTCAATCATTACCCGGATGACCTCAACCGGTATGCCGTCCTTACCCGGTGCTTTACTCGGTTTAAGCTTTTTTGCTGATCTACATAGTTCTTGTTTTGATAATAGAGGGATGTCGCCAATCTCCAGCACCTCCACTCTGCCATTTTCTGACTCCCCTCCACACCGTGCGAATAGCGATTCCAAGATATTTTGCACCTCATTCCATGGGAGTATTTCGTTCGCCAATCGTTTAAGTTTCCGAGCTACAATTTTGTAGCCAAGGCCTCCAACGTCATTACTGACCTCTCTACAGAATTCTCTCCAACATTTCTTTTGACTTATCTTTATAGCCTCTTTTAACTATTTCTTTTTGTTTTTGAAGGCGCACAGCTATCGGGAGTTCTTTTCCATTTTCTTTGATACAGTCTTCTGGAGTATACCTGAATGCCTGTTACTAACGGTAGCCCAACTTTCTAGATATTAAAATTATTTTTTACAAGTAACGCTTAAAAAATATTTTTTAAATACCACCCAAAAGAAGTGAAATCCACAAGTAATTCAATTCATTTATTGTGTTACAAGGCTTGCCATTACGGATCATCACCAACTCAAAGTGTACTGAGATACGAAACTAGTTACTGACAATTTTACTAGGGTGCTAAGGTTTCCACATCTTGGAAGGCTGGATTCTCTCGATCGCTAGAATAACGACTAGATAGTTTTGTGTTACGAGTTGTTGATCATGCTTGGAAAGGAAACAGATGCCCTGCGAACGAATAATGGCTTCAGTACAAGGTTAATTTTTGCTTTTACCAATAGCTCCCTATTCTCTATCGACTTGTTTAACATACTTTTTCGCGTTAGCTCCATTAACATGATTGCACAATTCATTCTTTCAAAAAGCCAACTACTTATGTACAAACAGTTAAAGGTTCTAGTTTTCTGCCGTTACACATTGCCGTTAAGAGAGATTTGCGATTTATTTGCAATATTTTCGTGTAGTAGGGAATGTTGAACTTTCGACCAATTCGTTCGAGTGTCAGAAAGCGACGTCCATAACAGTACTAGTTGTTTCTATCCAAGACTGTACAAATTTTGCGTCTTTACTGAGTGACGGATTAATGAAACCTACAACATTCACAGTTTCTTTTGATAGCTTCAGCAAATCTGTTGTTCTTCTGTCAGAACGTCCTCTACAATTTGGAAGTTGATAAGTTGTAACGGACGCAACTAAGTTACCTGGTTCTTTTGATCAATAAAAAATGAAAAATTTCAAGAGAAATACAAAAAAATGATTAATCCAAAGTGTCGTTTTTCGCTAGCTGCGCATTTTTGCCATCTCTCTGGCAATACTCGACTACTGTGATGATAAAACTGCGCCTTTGAACCGGAACCGTTCATTGGACCAATTTTGCACTTCTTCGAAATTGGCCCAGCCAAGCCAGGCGCTATGAACATAGGAAGACATGAGGTCTGGTGAATTCGGTGGATGCAGTAGCAGATCCAATTTCAGCGTTTTGGTGGTGTCCCGTACGATGGAAATACGATGGCATGGCGCGTTGTCATGGTGCAATATCACTCGTTTGTGCATCATTCCCCATTCTGGTAGTTTTTCGATCAATGCATGATTCAAATTGAGCAGGTGTTGTCGGTAGCGATGCCCGTTGACAGTCTCGCCTGGATTCAGCAGTTTATAGTACTTGATTTTTTCTGATACCACGAAACGCAGTGCACCATCTGGTTTCCGAAGCGATTTGGCCGTGCCATTGATGTTCATGCTTGTCAGGTGAAAACTACGCTTGGAGTTCTCGAGATATATCCACTTCTCGTTGCCATAACAATTCGATGCACGTCTTTCTTTCATGCCGCAAAAGCAATATTTTGGAAGTGGCTTCGATTTTTTCAGCTGTCTCTCAGTCAACTCATGCGGCACTCATTTTATATCCTTTTGAATTTTTTCTATGGCATGTAAACGTTTGGAAATACTTTGGCGAATCATTTTTAATGCCTCCGCAATTTGATATTGTGTTTGAGTATCGCCTTCGCCCAATAACGCTTACAGATCGGCTTCCTCAATTGTTTTTCTTCCAAAGTGTTGCTTTCCCTCTGTCGAATTCGGCACTTCTGAAGCGTTTAAACCAATCTTCACAAGTACTTTTCGTTGGTGCAAATTCACCGTGGACCTATTCAAGTAAACGACGTGCTTCAGCTGTTTTTTTTCAGTTAAAGCAGAAAAGCAAAATTTTTCGCAAATGCGGTTTATTTGGAGCAAAACTCGACAAAAAATATTTTTGCGTTGCGATATGTTTTGGTATTGCGAATCGTTATAGTTAAGAGATGTCTAAGCTATTAAAAGAAAAAACTAAATCACCCCAAACCTGCATGTCAACTATATGTTATTAGCGCCATCTATGTGTGAAACCCGGAAACTTGGTTGCACATCTCTTTAGTACTTACGAAGTTTTTTTTAGAGCCGCTTCAGGTATTTTTAAACCGCTGTTGCAAAGTTTTATTCTTTTTTGCTTCAACATTACAGAATGGTTTGCGTTGTTTCTATGTAATTCTTTGTCGGATTCGTTCAATCGCTATGGCTATGGGATTTTTCTTGTCTTGATGGTTGAGGCAGTCAATTAACTGTTGGTGTTTGGGTTATTTTAAGGTCTTGTAAACATCAGACTATTTCTTTATGTGATGAATTCTATGATGTGACTATAGCACGCTCCCGGTATGATGCAAAAAATTGCAACATCGACACTGGGAGGTTGTTATCTTCTCCCCCAACGCTTTGCTATCTGATAACTTAACCACCTTACGATTTGCAATTGGATTGCACTAAGCGCATGATGTTGCTCTCATTCGGTATTCCTGGCGTTTTTAAGCTAAGCTTGAGTGAAATTGAAAACCGCTATGACCCGACATTAAGAAAATAACAACAACGTCATCAATTCTCATAGAGGTCCTTTAAACAGTAGTTCTATTGTACATTCTTTGTATTGAATGACAATTCTCACTTTAGTTTCCGCGCGTTTCTAAATTCAACAATAAAATACTACAAGTGAGATAATTCACGAATAAAAGGTATAAAAGAGGAAAACGTGCCGTCCGAAGTTCTCGTTCGGTTGTCATCCCAATCAAGAGAATAGAATAGGCACGATAAAGCGTGACGCTCAATCTATTTGGCGCTTTTATTCTACTTGAAAGGATCGTGTCCACTCATAGTCTGCATACAAAATCAATTGTGTTGAGAAAGAGTGTATGAGCTCCGGAAAAATGGAATTAACTCTTGAATGTTCCGTGGCTCAGGTGGCAATTTGAACCGCTACTAGAATTTTAATAGTCACAAAGAAAAATGCTGAGCATTTTCAGTCTCATTGCTTGCAAACGAAAACTTAACGAATGTCAAAACTGGCTTCTTGCGCAATTTAAATTAGGGAAGGTGCAATTTTCATGAGATATGAGACCATTTAGTAAAAGAAATTTTTTAAAATAGAATTTTTATGTTAATGAAAACAACTATACGCCCTTTTCGACCAAGAATAAGAGCTTCTTTACATTAGTATTACCCGTACACCGGTTTTACGTCTCCGAAACAAAATGTTATAACTTAAAGCTGATTGAATTTTCAAAATGCTGTAAGTGGATGATTTGTACTCCTTCAGCAGGAAAAATAATCCCTATTTGGAGGCATTTGTAAGACAAGAATACGGTCTCTAAAACATCAAATACAATTTTCTCTGTGCGGACTTTACATGAGTGCAAGTGAGATAGCAAAGATGTATAACAGCATTGCAGTTGCCAGTTTATAACAATATTAGTAACGTTCGGCAGAACATATTAATCCTAATTGCACTTTACTCATCAGTAGTTATTTCCCGGCTTTGTACCCTGTAGACAACAGCCTCTTGCGTACATATGCAATATATCACAATTATCAATATAATAATGTAACGAAAGCTCTACCTGCAATAACAACGGTTCTTTATTTTCAAACTGATTATACAAGCATTTTCAACAACTCGTAGAGACAGTGAAAATCCTAAAGCTTTCCCAACAATTTATTTTCAGCTAATCGCTAACAGTACACGTATTATTTTCTTAACACAACCCTGCTATCTTCTAAATTACTATCGAAACATTGTAATTAACTATCCAAAAGATTTGAGTAGAACATTACTAGATAAAACTCTACCACATTTTATAATGTACTCCCGCACAAGTCGTTGAAGATAAGTGCTCACGTCGTTCATGCCATCATGACGACGCTTCCAATATTTTGAAACTTCACCACCGTTTGCACGTTACGCGAGTTACGTTTCGGGCCTTGGGAGCGGTCTTTTTAAAAACTTCTTCCAAAACTTCTTGTAACAAATTTTATTTCTTAAACAGTTGTTAAATATGGAATTTTGACAAACTGATTAAAATATTCTAAGTCGAAATAAAATAATAATTGAATTAATATTAGGGCGAGTAGCCTAAGTAAACGGCAATGTTAAAGCTGAAATACTCAAGACTGACTGATGGTCTTGAGGCTCCCGGGGTATTTATGTTGTCCCTGTCCCTCACATGTCTGTGGGAACTTGCAGAGCTAGTGTCTGCTTATTTCTTAATTCTATTCATTATACAATGTAACAATCTTAATTTCTAAGTAATTGCGGTTTGGTTTCTTAACCGTCTGTGATTTGCACCTGCAGTATCACTTACGTCTGGAATACAATGTATTACATCCGTTCTCACAACTTGTTTGTGAACTTTTAATAACGTTTCTGATTTATCCTTCAATTTACAATGTTGCATATAACTTAGGTTTCTTTATAATCAACCAAACTTCGTTTGGTTAATGAGATGGTCTAGTCTGTCGGTCGGTCTGTCGGTCGGTCTGTCTGTCTGTCCGTTGCACGGTTCCCGTGATGTTACAAGACATATAATATAGATTCTTATCTAGTTTTTTACGCTGAATACGAATACGCTATTCACTTTTCGATATTTCAATTATTAATCAAGATATTCGACTTTAAATACGAATTTTTACACATTACTATTTATTATTTAATTTTTTTATATATCGCGTACAATTAAATTTCAAATATTTAACACAAAGGTAAGTAATATTTGTTGAACTTAATGTCTAAGTTTGGTTGTGAGCCGTACATGCGGCTTAGTTTTTTTCTAATAATTTCTATTTATTTGTACATATATCAATTGGGGGATACATAACTCGTGTACTGATTGGTCGGAAAACGTCATGACCGGTTCACGACTGGGAGAATTAGATTAACCACAAAATCACATGATAAAATGTAATAACATAAATAAACAAAAATTCTCTAAAATAATTGTTAATTTTCTTGTATATAAAATTGTATTTCTTTGTTTTGGAGATTTACTATTATTATTTTTGTAGTACATACTGATGTATTAATTGCTAAACTTGTTGATTAATTAAGAAGTTTCGGTTTCTATTTAATTTGTCTGAATATGGAATATTAACACTCGAATATTTGGCACTGTCCACGGCTTTAACGTAAAGACTAACGGAAGACTGCAACGATACAAAGTCAAACGAATGTTCCTACACCCACAGCTCACTGTCGGGAAGTAACAACCCTCTAAAATATACGACGACTTAGAAAGTAAAGAAGAGAGAAGAAGGGCCCGCGTCGAACAAGAGTGATAGAAAAAAAGGTGAATATTAAAGCACTGCTCAATCAGCCAAATTATAGTCATTATAATGTGAATAAGGGCCTCTATACTTGCGGCCACGTCCCCAATGCTCCACCCGGAGGTACTACATTGCAAATTATAGTCAGCAGGGGGGGGGGGCACTCTTATGTGATGGACGGTTGTCTCGGGACAAAGACTAGTCTGCCAGAAAAGCTAAGGCTAAAACGGAGATAGATCGATATAGAAAAGTAGAGTTTTAGGATAAGCATCCTAGAGAAAGGGTAAAGAGTAGAGAATGTCCCTGTTAAGACATCGACCTACAACGATAGCGACATATTAAAATCTTATCTAACATGTCGTTGATTAAAAATAACTAGGCTTCAGTTGAGACTTGGTGCAATTATTTTCCTACCGAGCTTGCCCACTGCGATAAGAAAGGACAAAAGCTAAAACGACCTACCTAAATATTCCCTCATGGTAATTTCCAAAACAGTAGCTACTACAAACATACCGAAATAATTAAACGATACGCAGTCATTCAAAGATATGAGTAGACAATATAATGGTAAGAAACGCCTAAAAAGATAAAGGGAATTTAGAAAGGCCAGACTAACTACAAGCGTGGAAAGTGGGTGGGAATTCACATAGGCCAGAAAAAGTTTACTGCCATCGATTTTCTATTTACAAAAAAAAATAAAAATTTCTACTTACACCAACAAAGAAAAATAATAAAGTGACTATTTAAATAAAGAAAGTACTGTACTCTATATATACATTCAAAAATTGTTCCACGAAGTGCGCAATTTGTAGCTAACAGGTAATAAATCTAATCAGTAAAAAAATAATGCTGATACTTTCGTGTAAGCAAGGGCGTTAAGAAGAAAAACAATATTAAATTTAGAATCATTTCTAGTAAGATTTTTAACATAACCAGAAACATTAGCTCAGCTAATTTTAAAGGGATCCCTTAAAACGTGTTTAGTTCGGCAGCACCATGCGACTTAAGGTTGTAAAAAGAAACAAAAGAAGTCATACCTCTATGTGTCGGGACAGTTATCTTACAGCCAAGCCATCGGTGGTGAATCAGCAGCACTTCGCCTTAGGAGTCAGTATTCTCTACGCAGCTATCATAATTGCAATAGCGGTCTATAGACAAGGGCACTTGGTGTACGTAAAAACAATTTGGCCTAACGCAGGAGAATCATTGGGCCTATATCTAAGAGCAAAAAAATGAGAATCTTACTAGTACGGATAAGCGCAGAAGAACTTACCGATGCACCCAAGATATCCACATCTTGTTAAAACACACGTGCATCGTTCTTGAAGTAATAGGATGCGCAATCCAGAAAATATATGAAAGCACGAACTGCAGAATAAAAAAACTTGCTTTATAGCGATAATTAAAATGCAATCCCGGCGTTATCAAACGCACAGCTGATAATAGAAACTCGAAACAGACTTCTATCAGAGGAGTCTTTAGGTTTGAGTATTACAAGGAGTAATCACACTCTACAGTAATATATATCAAGCCAACGGATACCTAAAACAAGGTTCCGACTATTTAGATTATAGAAGAACTTCCCATTTCGCAGCAACTAGATTTATATGAAATTATAGTAAAGCGTGCTTATTGTAGAAATATCTAATATACAGGGTGGTGCGTGAGTATTGGAAGCAGAATCTATGTGAATGAGTAACGAAATAAAAGGCGTAAGGTTTATTACACCGTCGGAAAATGGAAGTAACAAAAATTCTCAATTAACGAAAAACAATCACGGATCAACGATGAGATCATCAAAAGACGACAGTCTCTTACCAACACCTTTTGTAAAAACAGAAAAAAATTACAAACATCCCTCATTACTAGATCTTCAATCCTGGAACTGGTTAGACGCGTTTCCTATCGTTTCCTATTCTGAACTAACCTACACATTTGAACTAACCTACACATTTCCCCGAAATGTGTACAGTCTGCATCTATCATTATCTGCGTGCGATAGTCTGATCTAGGTCTACTTCTACCTCTTTTTCTTCTATCTCTGCTTATAATATATCCCGCACTATTCCCCAAAAAAGTCTTAGAACGTATGCTGCTTTTCTATTTCTCCTATTTTTTTGTTTTCCACAGATATCTTTAGTACTCTACTATTTCTATAACCTCTTTGTTACTAACTTTGACTGCCCATGTTATCATCCTCATACATCTCAAGCACAACATTCCAAAAGGCATCTACCGTTTTTCTGTCTATTGATAGATGCAGTTCGGTCCCCTTCTATTGTTTTACAATTAAATACACCATTTCTCCGATATTCATTGGTATGTTATGGGGAGAGGAGGGGGAGGGTAGAGCGGCTCTGCGGCGTAGTTGGTATGCGTGTGACTACTACGCTCATCATAGCCTAGGAATCCTTTCTCTTGCAGTGCTCCCCATAGTCTGATAAACCTTCCAAGCAGCGCTCTCCATAGCCTGCCACACTTCGAAACACAGCGCTCACCATAGCCTGCGTAGTCTCCGAACGTTACGCTGTCCGCCGCCGTACCTGGGGCCGTCATAATAGTTCATTGATATAACTATACAACCTACGTATGGATAGTAAGACTCGTTCTGTACACCAGGCGAGTCGAAAACAAGCACAGAACGCCCTTCGACGTGCGATCCGTTCCATCCAAACGCATCCGAGGCTTCTGTCGCCTCTGCCACCATCGCCGAAGATCCACACTCAGACCATATTTACAGCCAGTGCGTCCCGAGAAGTGGATTATTGTAATGTCGTCGATTGTATTTGCCAAGTTTACCTCCTGGACAACACCCCCGTAGAGTTTAACGGAGGCGTACTCTACGAGGGTACCGAATACCACCGAAGACTTCTGGGCCTCCCATACCTGTCAATATTTTCTAATCACCATCGTTCAAGTTATTATTGGACTTCACACACCAAATCCGAAGTCTTCCGAAGGGTTCCGAAGACAACCGAAGACTTCAGACTCTATACTTGTAAATATTGTAAAGTAGTAGTTTTTAATTTCAAATCATAACTCTTTGTGACTTAACGTTGTGCCAAAAAGAAAAACGAAACCTTCCGAAGAGTTCCGAAGACAACCGAAGACTTCTGAACCTTCTATACTTGTATATATTGTAAATTAGTAGTGTTTAATTTCAAATCATAACTCTTTGTGGCAACACGAAAAGTTCCGAAGACCACCGAAGCCGTCTTCACCGCCTTCAAGCTATATAGACATTCATTTTATAAGTGTTTGAGTTTATTTTGGTTTCACAAGCAAGCACCGAGCCTTCCGTAGAGTTCCGAAGATTACCGAAGACTTCCGAACTACTTCAACAATTAAAATTCATTCAATTTTAACGAATTCACTTTATTTTTTGTATTTATGAACTTATAATTATTTTGATTGTTATACTTATTAAACAAATAATCAAGCCAATCCTACTTGCTTCAAGACGCCTCCCACTCGAACGATAACAAGGGTTTTTCCACGTATTTTTTTTTTCCCATACCATTTCTAGTACCTCTTTGTTATAAACATCTCTATGATACAGAAAAAACAATTGGCAACGGAAATTGTAAAAAATGATTGAGATTTCAAAAACAAACTCATCGACTAGAAATTTCTCGTAATGGTAACAGTGGAGTTCGACTTTTTACTGCAGAGGCATTGTTCTAAGTTCAAAGAGTAAAGCATCACCCCACATTAGCCAGTACATTGAGTTGTTTAAACGGAAGATAAGTCCAGCACGAAAAAGGAATGCGATGAGTTACGCGACAATCAGAATAATAGGAAAATAAAAAATGAACATTTAAGAAGAAAATCAAATTTAACAAGGGCAAGATAACTAACAATTTTTTAGCTGAATGAGATATTGGGCAAATGAGAAGGTTTAGAATGCTTCAAAGTTCCAGAGTAAGATATATTTATAGAGGACAAGTTAAAGTCAAAACAATATAAAAATTTAATTTAGGTAACGATACAGATAAAGGTAAAACTGCAGTTCTTACTAATGACTAGTTGTTAGGAATAAAAGAAAAATATTTTAAATCCTTAATATGCCATCGATTTTGAGGTTTGCCATTAGCATATTATAATTTATAAATCAACAAAGAAATTACAAGTGATACTGTACATAATATGAATTTGGGAGCTAATTTTACACAAAACTTTTTAGTTGTGAAAGATAATAAATGGTTTGCTTTCATCTCTAGTTTCAAAAGCCCAAAGGTAGTTTCATCTGACTCTACATGTAGGTAATTCGTGATAGTTAATATAGTGTGCACGATAAAATCAAACACGGAAAGGTACAAGTAGTAGTACAGGTACTGTAAATAGAGTTACTAATCCTTTCAAAATAAAGGTAGAAGTTGTTTTTCATACAAAAAGCAAAATAAAAGGAAGTAATTAGACAGATTTATAAAAGCAATTACGATCCTGAAAGTTAATTAAATAAAAGCATTCGTCAAGTTAAAAATGCTTTTAGAAGTCTTTATGTAGAATGGTTATGTTTCAAATCCTGACAAATTTTAATTTTTAGAGCTTAAGGAATTATTTGTCATTATTTGTAGGTACACAGGAAACTTATATTGCAAGCAATAAAAATTATTTACCCGTTTATCAAAATCTTGATAATCCAATGAACTTGCGTTCATACACTGAAGTTTTGTAGACAATGGAAAAACACCACTGGATAAATACACTAAATACTAGATTTTTCTAGATAAGGTAGATTAGTTAATATACCATTCCTTAAATAGATAATTAGAAATTAATTATTATTAATCATTAAGACATATGTGTTCGATTTAAAAATGTAGTCAGGATAACAATTTCTTTACACAAGTCATATGTGGTACAATGTTGAAATGTAATTTTCACACCAAATAGAACCACTAAACTGAGCGCCATTAGATAGGTATTAGAAGGTAAAGGTTTAGTTAATCGTTTACCAGAGGACGCGATATACTACATAGAATTTACAAATTAATTAATATAACTTGCGTTTCAAATTAAAAATGTAAATTAATCATTAACTCTGCTTACCTTCTAATTTAATGCATATTAGCAGGCAGTATACCAAGTACAATATTTATACATTACTTAGGTTTATCATAGGTGCGACTTGCCGCTTTAACTCAAATTCTGTATTGAAGCTCGTTGCTATTTCCTACCACATAAACAGAAACAGGACAAGTTGTGATATAGGAATTTGAGTGGAAAATTAACCGGCAGAACTTCACTATATTCTATAATGCACTCCCGTGCAAGTTATTAAAGATAAGTGGTCACGTCGTTTATGCTATCATGACGGCGCTTCCAAATTCTTGAAACTCCAGCACGTTTGGTACCTTACGCGTTCGTTCGTGCTGTCATGACGGCGCTTCCAAATTCTTAAAACCCCACCACCGTTTGTACGTTACGCAATCTGATTGGTCGGAAAACATCATGGCCGGTTCACGACCGTGAGAACTAGATTAACCACAAAATCACACGATAAAAGCTATTACCAAGAAAACCTAACGGTGGTTCCAACAAGCCTATTTTTCTAAATCTGTATTACACAAATTATTTACACAAAAATCCCTTAAACTTAATTATTAATTTTCTTGCATATAAAATTGTTTTTTAGCCTTGGAAATTTACTATGAATATTTTTGTAGAAGCTCCTAAAGTATTAATTGCTGAATTTGTTGAAAAATTAAGAAGTTTCAGTTTCTATTTAATTTGTCTGAATATGGAAAACTGACATTCAAATATTTGGTATTCAACTCCTGTTACTTACCATAGGGTGTGTTTTGGTTTATAGCATACATCATAAATAGAGCCACCTCCAGTTAACTAGTCGTCTCACATTTAGTCACATCATGCCTCTACATATTAAAGTTATCTTAATACGTTTCACCTAAACAAATCTAGTATTCAAAATAATTGCCCATGTTACCGTGTGACCTTCAAGTGCGTAGAACCGTCTTAGCATTTTTGGCTATTCGATTTTGATCAGCCGCTTTCCCATCTTGGCTTTGACCTCTTCTTTTACATACTATAGTTCATTCGCTTTAACTTTAGGATGACGTCACAACTGGAGAATATGCTTCATTGCCAATGTTAGTTTAAATTCGAATATATTTAATGAAAAGTATAGGAATATTCCCCTTGGCAGATTTCGAAGGACAAATGCTTTGATGTACAAGAGGAATTGGTGGCAACACCGTACAGAACTGCCAACCTTTATTGAGTTAAAGTGCAATTCGGGGTATTCCATTTACATGCAGTTTACAACACTTCATTACTACGTTTAGCGTCGTCCTACAGTTACGAGTAGACTATATGCCATTTTCCTAATTATAATAATCTAAAAAAACTATTTTGGTGTTATCAGTACAAATATAGGTACAGTAGCTACTCGCGTGCTTACACAGATGGTGCGCTAGGTTACACAGAACCTACAAACAAGATAACGTAATTTGTATTTTGAATTAACAATGTCTGTTAATTAATAACTCTACGCATCACCTAAATTAATGCATATTGGCAAGCTGGGTAACAGGTAATTATTCTTTTATCTCTGGGTTATACAAGGTGGGTGCAGGTTGCCCTTCTAGCTCAGTTGTCCATAGTAGAGCTCGTTGTTAATTCCAACGACATGAAACGGGAACACAAAAGATACTATAAGGGATACAATGGCATTAGCGGGTAAACACTCCACTACATAGTCTATAATGCATTCCAGCACGAGTAATTAAAGATAAGAAAGTCCCGTCGAAAATGCATTATGGCGGCTGTTTTTCCAATAACTTCTCCACCACGTGCGCATCCTGATTAGTCGTAGAACGTCATTTCTGTTCTACGACCTGTGAGAATCGTCTTTACCACAAAATTAGACGATAACAAACGATATTACCTCTAAAACATTGCCGAGAAACACCAAGACCACATTTAATGTGCGTAATCTCTTAATTGGAAAAACTATATTTACACAACTGTGTGCAATAGACCTAAATGAATTATACAAAAATCCCCTACAATTAATTATTCACTAAAATATCTTATAGGGCTTTTTAATGCGTAACATTAAAAGCAGTTACAAATTTCAGAAACGAAGAAGAATATCATAATTATAACAGTTTGTGACGACTTAGTTAAGATGGGCGTCTCGAAAATACAGTGCATTAGAAAGAGGGAGACAAAATGAACCTAAAAGATGTAGGATAGCAGATAGGTAGGAGATGCGTCAGCTAGTCGGCGAACCCGTCTTACGGAGAGCAGGGTTGAGGTAAAATCGAAGCAAATGAACCAAATCTAAAATCGTTACGAAAGTAAATAAAGAGGAGTAATATACTAGTGTAACATGCCAGGTTTCCACTGGTCATGTTCCAGATTTTAAATTGCCTCCTTATGCATTTCTCCTTTCTTTTTTTTCTTTACAAACTAAAGAAAGTTTCCTTTAACTTATCTTCATGCACTGTATCGTGTAATATAAAGTATGAGTTATATTTAGGTTGTGCTATGCTATAACACGAATTCATAATTTCATTCATATAAGAATTTTTCTTCTTTTAACATAAATATATCTTTTATTATATAACAAGTTATTTCGGTGTTCTGTTTTACAAATTCAGCTTATCAAACGTATTTCTCGTTCGTTAGTAGATAAATTTTACGGACGCATGAATCGTTAAGCTGTTAAATTTTGAATTGCACAGAAGTGGCGGTGACCCCGTTACAAATTAAGGGTGCATGGCTAGTTACAGTAGTACGGGCGTGGGTTTCTATATAAATAAATTGATGAATTACAAAAAAAAGTAATGGGGAAGTTAAAATTATCAAGCTAAGTTACAAGCACTTCCCTGAAATGTTTTTGGTATTGTCTTAATTAATGGGCGCCAACTTTTCGGAACTAGGGTACGAGTTTTCTCAAGGGATTTTGTTTATATCAACCTCCTGGTGGACAGGAGTTTCTTTTACAACCAATCTATAATCTACACAAAGAAAACAAACACCGTCTCATTGCGTCACATAATTCTATTTCACCACAATAGTCAAACATTATCCCTGTAAATGTTTATAAAAAATTCTAAATTACATAAATAAATTCAATTTTCATTAATCATAATATTATCCCTGTAAACGGGTATACATAAAGTTTCAAATTAAATAAATACACTCAATTTTGGATTTATCATCACTTTCAAATAACCAACTGAAGTAATTTACTCCAGTCTTCAACCCTTAAATTAAATTTTAATGTTCAGACTTTTATATTTAATACATTAAATACTATAATCCATAATTATGATGGGCATTTTAAAATTTTGTCATTCGCAAAT